>CAJQZJ010030266.1:474-64577 GCA_907164525.1 Lophiomys imhausi | reverse complement strand
TTTTTTTAGTATTCCCCCAGTAGCAAGGAGACACCTTTCACTGGCAGTACAGCCTCGTAGGCCCCTGGTGAATGAAGAGGCTCTTGGCCCTCATATGACTCCTGATCTGTGGTGAGAGACTGTTAGGCAGGGACACTCCGCCCCAGAGGAACAAGACGGAAGGGTCAAGGGGTAGAGCATGGAAGGGTGGGGCTGGGAAGTGGGAAAAGAGGACAATATGATAAGGATGTAACCTGAAGCAACAAACAAATAAATTTATTAACTAAAAAAAAAAGGAGGGGCAGGTGGCAGGGCTGAAACACTGTGAATGGAATAGAGGATACAGCCATTTAGCCTGGTTTTGCAGACCTCCAGGTGTCGAGAAGACGTGGAGCTAAGGTAAAATACAAGAGAATTGTGGTGTTGGCCCATGTCTTTGACTTTAGCGGAGACGGGGGGGGGGCGGAGCACCGTAGAGTTGGTGGTCTTATGCATTCTGGAGTCATATGGAGCGGGGTGGTGAGGGTGCATATTCTTGGTCCCACCATTCAAGAAGAGTACACCCTTGGTCCCAGCTCCCAGCACACTGGAGACAGAAACGGGCAGATCCCGGAGCTCAGGGTCAGCCTGATGCAGGGAAAACTCTAAATAGAGAAAGACTTCGATCCAGGAGTGGTGGAACACATCTTTGATCCCTTCAGATGGGAAACACAGGTCTCTGATCCCAATAATTACAGTTCAGAGACACACACATGGGATTTGGAGGGACCTAGGTTTGGAGGCTACTTGTCGCGTCCCCCTCGACCAGCAAGGACCACGCAACTCGCAAAAGCTCTTCTCCAGCAGTTTATTCAGGTCCCTTGAAAACAGTCTTCCGAATGCCCAGGCAGACACAACCCACAGGCTAAATACTATATGAACAGCCAATCAAGTAAAACCACGTGGTGCTATCTCAGAGGCCCACGTATGTGGAAGCAAGCCAGATCAGCGGTCTTAGCCAAATATGGACTTGTTTACCACCGAGAGCGCTCACCGTCGGGCTGGTGGAAGGCAGAAACCGGCGCCATCTTTAGGGCGTGGCACATCGCAGCTCTCTACAGTTCCCCCTTTTTAATTTTTTCTAAAGTTGGTAGAAGTCCCTGGAAAGGCTTTGTAATCCCCCTATCTGGGGATCTCACGGTGGGCCTGAGCCTGTAGGAGGGCGGTGCTCAAACTCTTACCCGTCTCTGGGTCAGCCTCCCCACTCGAGACTGCCCTGTCTTAGGTGGCCGAGACTTACCCGTCAACTCCGTCATTGACTTGCCAGACCCTAATATCCGTGGAATGAATACCTCAGTGGGCAGGGACTATGCTCAGTGAAGATTTAAGGCTTCACAGCAGCGAGCCATGCCTGAGGGGACTGGCCTGCCTAAATGGCGACAAGGGCTTGTATAATCATGGCTGCATTACGCTTGTGTGTGGCTCTCATTTTATAGATGCACCATAGGCAAACCAGACAGGCTAGTATCATCAGTATCGCCAAAGAGCCTATGCCCGCCCACTCCTTAAGATGATCCATAGCTGTCTGAATCCAGGAAGTCAAGCCAGTAGCCAGGCTCAGATCCACCCTAGTGGATTTGATGTGGACGATTGTTGCTCTCAGCTCTCTCATCAAATTTTCAAACTCAGCCGACCAATCCTGTAAGAGGAACTTTGACAATTGTCTAGACAGATTAGCAGCCTTTGTAAAATTTTGATACTGCACGGAAGTAACACACAAACCTTGCATTTTCCACTCACACCCCAATTGTGCTAATTGCCAAAGAGAATCAATCTGTTATTGTATTAAATCTATGCGTTGATTAACTATCATAAGGCCTCCTTTGAGATGAGAATTCATAGAGGTCTGAGTATCCAATGCCTGTGCTACAGTGGCTGAGATGTTATTCAGGGCATTGGCAGTCTGTATAGAACTAGACAAGGCAATAGCTGAGGCAGTAGCCCCCACAGCAGCAACAGTGATGGCAGTAACAATAGCTGCAGTGATGCCAAAATCTCTTTTAAACCTGAATAGCATCATGGTATTAGGAGCCTCTACAGGAAATGGTACATATCGAGGCATTCTAGTCACCAGCCACAGGAAAGGCTGTGGCATTCCAGCATAGGGCATAAAAACATGTGCCCGGAGTGCATACTAACTTTTCTTCACCCAAGGATGCACTCCCATTACTTACAATCCACAGAAAAGGAGGCCAGAGACATACTGGCGAGGCTGAAAAGGTCTCATTGCGGTAACAATGAAACAAAGAATTCCAAGTACCAGAGCCACCACCACTAGAAAAATCCAATTTGGTAGCGGACCCTAGGGAAAAATTACCTCTTTGATAAATTCCTCCCCCAAGCATAATGACAGGTCCCAAGTCCATGCAACTTCCATTTACTCCACACAAAAGCCACAAATCAAAAGGATTGGTGGCAGTCTGCTGAGGATCCCTAGTAGATATATCAAGCATTCCTGTACAAGACTTATTCACTATATTACTAATCATGGGGCTAAAGGAAAAACAATCTTGTTGAACCCAAACTGCTCTGCGCTCTTGACATCCAGTCCAGGGAAAAGGTCCTTCCTCTCCTGTGGATCCTCTACAAAAAGGTGCCCAGCGTGGCTGTCTGGGGGGGTCCCAGTCAGAGACTCGTGTGGGCCACCATCTTTCAAGGCGAGAACCATTGCCTGAAAACAAACCACCACTCCTACCCCCAAACCTCAATTGTGGTAAAAAATCTGCTGACTGCTGAGACAATTTAATGCATTTTGTATCATCTGACCTATTGAAGCTCATTAAAAAGCACAGACTACCCTTCAAGCTGACATTTCTATTACCCTCTATAGGGCTTCTCTGATCATCAAAGGGAAGGTAGGGTAAGCCTAGGCTTCTATTACTACTAAATAAGCGTGGAAACACAGTTGCATCATGTCTGACCAGCATCGGCTTTGGGAATATCGACAGGATCCCCCATCTCGGCTCGGTCATTCCTGACATACTCACTGCTACTATCACCAGGATCCCTAGGAAGGTCTTCATGACGAATCTTCCTCACAAGGCGTTCAGGCACCCACACTGGATCTTGTTGATCCTGAGGAAAAACACAAACAGACCCTCTCGCCCATGTTAGCACGGGGTCAGGCCCCCGCCAAGAGCCTGTCAAAATATCCTTCCACTTCACCATGCTTTTAGGTGGACCATGGGAATCCTGATGTCTGTCCACTGCTGAGTGGCCTTGAGCATCCAAATTGAAAAAGTTTAAAGTAAATAAAGCTAAAGACATTCTTTCCTTGGGGGTACGGCCTTGGCCTATTCCCCCTTTTTGTTTTTGCAAGCATTCTTTCAAGGTGCGATAAGCACGCTCCACAATTCCTTGTCCTTGAGGATTGTATGGTAATCCGTGATTAAGCTGTACCTCCATCTGGTTACAGAAAGAGACAAAGGACTGTGCCATATAGGCTGGTCCATTGTCCGTTTTCAGCTGCTGTGGTTTTCCCCATGCAGCCCAGGCTTCTAAGCAATGTCCTATGACATTGCGAGCCTTTTCTCCACTCATAGGTGTAGCATGTATGATACCTGAGCAGGTATCCACAGATACATGAATATATTTTAAGGTTCCAAACTCTGAAATGTGGGTAACGTCCATTTGCCAGATTTTGAGTGGCATCAACCCTCTAGGGTTCACTCCCACACTGGGAGGATGATGATGAATCACACACTGAGGACAGTCCAAAACCACTGGTCTAGCGTCTGCTCTAGAGAAATGGAATTTTTGCTGTAGAGTTTTTGCATTTACATGAAATAATTGGTGAAACTCTCTGGCTTGGTCCAGGAATGAGCTCCAAAAAATGCATGTCATCCTAGTCCATTGATCAACTTTATCATTACCCTCACTTAATGGTCCAGGTAATCCTGTATGTGCTCTGATATGTTGAATATAAAAACACCTTTTTCTCTGACAGATTAAAACTTGTAACTCTTGTAATAAGGCACATACAGTACTACTATTCTTAATAGGACCTGCTAATTCTAATACTTTCACTGCGTTGACCACATAGACTGAATCTGAGATCAAATTGAATGCAAATTGACATCTTTTGAACACCTCAGTTACTATTTTCAACTCTACTATTTGGGGGGAGCCCGGTTGAAATTGACATAACACGGGCTCTTGTCTTTCTATCAAATAGGCTCCACAGCCTGTCTTTGAGCCATCAGTAAACACATTTGGTGACCCTTGAAGTGGTACTGCTGAAGTAACCTCACGGAATATCACTGGGTGCTCCTTAAAAAATGATAGTAATGGATGCTTAGGATAATGGTTATCAATCACTCCTTCAAAGCTACATTGCAATATTGCCCAGTCATCTACAGTGCCACACAAAATCTTAATTTGATGACTGGAATAGGGCACTATTATACTGGCAGGAGCAACTCCAAAAGACTGCAAGCATTGTTGGATACCATTCAAGGCTAAAGCAGCAACTGCAGTGGGATAATGTTCTATGGATTTTTTTGGAGAAATCTTTGAATAGGTCCATAATAATGGTCCATCCTGCCATAACAATCCTGTAGGTTGACCATAGGTGGCAAATATGCACAATGCAATGGGCTGTCCTTCTTGCCATCTCTTTAGGAAGGCACTCTGTAACCTTTCTTCCACTTTACATAAAGATTTTCTTGCTTCTTCTGTAAATTGCCTAGGAGAATTAAGTGCTGAATCACCTTTCAAAATATCATATAGGGGTCTTATTTCATAATTTGGTAGCTTCAAATAGCCTCTTACCCAATTGATATCTCCTAACAACCTTTGAAAATCATTTAGAGTCTTTAAATTATCTTTTCTTATCTCAATCTTTTGAGGTATTATCTTTTCAGGTCCAACCTTCGCTCCTAAATAATCAACCACATTTTCCTTTTGAACCTTATCAGGAGCAATAAACAACCTTTTCTTTTTTAATAATTGAACTAATTCTTCATAGGCCCGATCTAACATTTGTTCACTTTTAGCTGCCAGTAAGATATCATCCATATAATGAACACATCTCAAATCTGGAAAATTCTTTCTCAAGGGAGCAATGGCTTCCCCCACATACAGTTGGCACATAGTGGGGCTGTTTGCCATGCCCTGGGGTAATACTACCCGTTCAAACCGCTGATCATGTTCCTCATGGTTACAGGATGGAACAGTAAATGCAAATCTCTCACTATCCTTGGCACACAAAGGGATAGAGAAAAAAACAATCTCTTATATCTATAACTATAATGGGCCATGAGGCTGGCAAAGATGATAAAAGCGGCAAGCCGCATTGCACTGGGCCCATGATCTGCATTTGTTGATTTATGGCACACAGGTCATGCAATAATCTCCATTTTCCAGATTTCTTTTTAATGACAAAGATAGGTGTATTCCAGGGAGATACAGATGGTTTTATATGCTTTAAAGACATCTGTTCATCCACCAACTCTTTGGCCGCATTCAATTTTACAGAGGAAAGTGGCCACTGAGCAACCCATACTGGGTCCTCCATCTTCCAAGTTATGGGAATGCCCTCCTCAGTGGCCCCTAGGAAAAACCCAGGCCCTGTCTCTTTTGTCTTTGCTGCATAGATATGGGACTTTTCCGCCCGTGCAAATATTTTCCTATTCCAAAGCCTGGAGCATATCCCATATCTTGCATCATACGTTGGGCTGAATCAGAATAATCATTACTCAATTTAAATCCCATATCCTTTAAAAGGTCTCTTCCCCAAAGGGAGATAGGGAGCTCAAGTACATATGGCTGCATTTCTCCTGAGTGGTTTTCTTGGTCCTGCCACATTAATAATCTTGCACTCATATCTGGAGTCTTAGCATAACCCAGGCCTTGAAGTGTTTGAGAAGAGGCCTGTACGGGCCAACCTGAAGGCCAGTCTTTCTTTGCTATGATACTCCTATCAGCCCTAGTATCCAAAAGGCCCAAGATCTTTTTACCATCAACTTTTAACTCCAAGATGGGGCGTTGGTCCAAATCCAAGGAGAGAAAAGTCAGATCTGTGCCCGTGGACCCAAAACCATCTTTTCCTCTCTCTCTATCCTTTGCCGTGTAGCGATCATGTAAGCTCGGCAACATGATCAACTGAGCAATTCTATCTCCAGGAGAGATAGCCGTTATACCACGGGGGGAGGCTACCATGATCTTAACCACTCCTGTATAATCTGGATCTATAACTCCAGGATGGACAATAAGTCCTCTCAAGGCTGATGATGACCTCCCTAACAGCAAACCAACTGTACCAGGTTCAAGGGGTCCTTTAAAATCTGTTTCAATTAACTGGACCCCCATTTGGGGCGTTAATACGAGTCTGGTGGTGGAGCAGAGGTCCAATCCTGCTGAGCCTGTAGTGGCTCTCCGCGGTCCCTTGGATGGCGGAGGGTTGGCCATCTCTCTTGATTCTGTTCTTTGTCCTGATTCTCTACTGCCCCATATATTTGTGGGCCCTGAGGTCGTGGGCCCCGCTGTCCGTTTTTTGGACGAGCGCCACCATAACCTTGAGTTAAAGGCTGGCCATGGATGTCTATCACTGAACGGCATTCATTAGCCCAATGGTTCCCTTTTTCACATTTTGGGCATAACCCCGGCTGCCTGGGGCGTTGTACATTTCCTGTACTTTCTGTACTCCTTCCCCTGGGGCACTGTCTTTTAAAGTGTCCCATCTTGCCGCACTTAAAACAAACTCCTGAACTTCCTCCACCTTTTCTGGCCAACTGTATTACTGCGGCAGCAAGACCAGCATTAGTTAACGGCCCTCCAAGTTCTCTACACACTTTCATCCAGGCTTCTAGCCCTTTGTTCTTGTAAGGGGTGATAGCGGCTCTACACTCTTTGGTACATTGCTCATAGACCAACTGTTTTATTAGTGGCAAGGCAGCATCCGGGTCACCAAAAATCTTCCCTGCCGCTTCCACCATTCGTGCCACAAAGTCTGAAAAGGGCTCCATGGGGCCCTGTAGAATCTTAGTTAAGTTCCCACTCACCTCCCCTTTATTAGGAAGAGATCTCCAAGCCTTGATAGCTATCTTGTTTATTTGCTCATAAACCTGAATAGGATATCCTATCTGCTGGTTGGCAAATCTCCCCTGCCCAAGCAGCATATCTCTATCCCAGGCTGGATTTCCATCTCTCTGATTAATGGCTGCTTGCTTAGTGGCATACTCAATCAAGAAAGCTTTCCAGTCTAAGTATTGCCCTGGACTTAAGCAGGCGCGGACCAGGCCACTCCAATCACTCGGAGTCATACAATGTCTGCTTAATGCTTCCACTTGAGCCATTGTAAAAGAAGCGGTAGTACCATAGGTACGAACCGACTCTGCAAGGGATTTAACTACCTTAAAATCAAGCAGTTCCTTGTACCTGTTCCCTTGTGGGTCTTGGTATACTGGATAGGCAAACTGTAATTCTGTTCTTACTTGTGTCCACATCCCTGGGCAGAAAGATCTCCCTACTTTCAGGAACTGAACAGGCTGATCTATCTGAATGGCTTCTGGATATGGAGGGGGAGTTGAAGGCGCCGCGGCAACGGCTTTACTTACACCGACCGTCGCCAACGTAGCTGAAGGCGCCGCGGCAACGGTTTCACTTACACCGACTGCTGCCAACGTGTCTTTCTCTTTTACCCTTTTCTTTTCCCTTTTTCTAATAACAGTCCTCTCCAACTGTTCTATTAGAGCGTGTAGCTCCCCTTCAGAATCCGTGCCCTCTGAATCCTCAAAATCTCTAAAATCTCTAAAATCTCTAAGATCGGGATAGAGAGGAACCTTCTTTTTGCTTCCTTTTTCACTGTCTGCCTGCTCAAATCTTTTGCCTTTGTTACTTTCCTTTTCACTGTCTACCTGCTAAGATCTTTCCCCTTGCAGCAGTTCGAAGGCTGACTCTCCCTCCTTGATCGCGTTACAGCATCTCTGATCTTCTAAACAACTCCTCACCATTTTCCAAATTGGTCTTACTCCATGCTTCAGAGTCCCTTGCTCCCAAGCAAAATCCAAGTCCCTGCCTAATTTGTCCCAGCAGGATACCGTAAGATTCCCGGACACCGCAAACCACGGAGCAACGGAATCGCATTCATTCAAAAATCTCTCTAGGGTAGACTTCTTAATTTTCAAATTCCTAGCTAAAAGTAGCTCCTGAAGAGCCAGAAAAATTGGATGTGACTCAGACAATCCCATGATTAAAAATTTACTTTCGGTTCGCAGCTTCCCCGCGAAACTTTACCTTTTGTTCGCAACTTCCCGCAAAACTTTACCCTTTGTTCGCAATCTCCGCAAAACTTTACCGTTTGTTCACTATCTCCGTGAAACTTTACCTTTTGTTCACTATTTCCGCGAAACTTTACCTTGTGTTCGCTATTTCCGTGAAACTTTATTGTCCCAGTTTATCCCAGGAACTTACCAGCGCGCTGCCCCAGACTGCAGGAGTTCTGAGTCTTTTCTGGGTCCCCGTACGGGCCACCACTTGTCGCGTCCCCCTCGACCAGCAAGGACGACGCAACTCGCAAAAGCTCTTCTCCAGCAGTTTATTCAGGTCCCTTGAAAACAGTCTTCTGAATGCCTGGGCAGACCCAACCCACAGGCTAAATACTATATGAACAGCCAATCAAGTAAAGCCACGTGGTGCTATCTCAGAGGCCCACGTATGCGGAAACAAGGCAGATCAGCGGTCTTAGCCAAATATGGACTTGTTTACCACCGAGAGCGCTCACCGTCGGGCTGGTGGAAGGCGGAAACCGGCGCCATCTTTAGGGCGCCACACATTGCAGCTCTCTACAGCTACTTACAAAAGGCCTTCTCGATGCAGGCAGATTGTCCTTTGGGATCTCAAAATATATACACTGGAGCTGGTTTAGCTCCAAGGTGACAGAATGATTTCTTCTTTAACCCGGATTGAAAGATAACGCTTTGTATGTTGTCGGAAGGCCAAATTTGCTTCAGGAGAAGTACTACCTAGCCCCCCCCCCAAAAAAAAGAGGGCAATTGTCCCAGGGTTGAGATTGGGGCAGGGCTCTGTTCTTATCTTTCCAGGAGAACCGAAGTGTCCATTGGGGGAGCCCGGGGACGGCTGCACAGTGGAAACCTCAACAGAGAGCAGAATCAGGCACCAAGGAGGACGAGTGACCCAGTTGATTCTGCCTGGCAGACTTCCTTAATAGCTGTCTCCATCGGGGGCCTGCAACCATCACAGCAATCCAATGTCGCTGGGACCGTTGAGCTCTACACGATGCCCCGGCCAGAACCTCAGTGAAGCCTGCAAGATCAGCTTCTGCCTACAAACCCCTTAGGTCATCTAAACAGCTGAGAACAGAAGGACTGAAAATAAAAGTATTGTACTAACATTTTTAACCATTTTTTCCATTTGAGTTCGGGCCCCAAACAGGTCTACTACGACCCAAATCAGCAGGAAGTCACTTTAAGAGAGCGACGTCCCATACCCAGAGGGTGGGGAAGGTGTTTCTCCACCCTTCTTTTTGGTTATTTGAAGGATAACTGAAAACTCCGATATTTAAGGGAAGAGATTACAAGCTGATAAATGGTCCTGTTTAATGGGTTTTGGAGGTTAGCCCCAGGGACTTCCTACTTTTCCTTTTCTGTATCCTTCTTCCTCTCCTATGTAGGAGTGCATGGGCTTGAGAAAAATGAGATATAGACATAGCACAGGAAGGTCCAAGAAGAAGGGGCAGATTATTGAATATGCCCTTATACCTTTGTATATTGATACAAAATTAGTAGTTTATTAGGCTAAAGTGGTATTGACCATTGTTTTTGTGCAAAAATAAGATTGTATTGGATTACATCGGTAGTGATCTTTGTATATTGATACAAAATTAAGATTACAGTTGGCCACAATGGTATTGACCCTTGTATATGGATGTAATATTAAGATTGTATTGGGCTACATAGGCATTGATCTTTGTATATTGATACATAATTAAGAGTATATTTAACCACAATTGAATAGATCTTTGTATATTGATACAAAATTAAAGGGAACGCTTCCTAATGGTATCATACCTAGAGACACTTAAAAATAAAATGTGAAGCTGTGGCCTCTTGATACCAACCGTCTAAAACGGTCTAGGATAGTTAAGTAAAACAAACTCCTAGTCATGCAAACATGTCACTTTGTTAGCTACTATGACAGTCTATCACAGATATTCTCTAAACTACCCAGTAATCAAGTTGCTAAGAGACAAGCAACATTTGCTTGTCTAAATACAAGAGATGGATAGGGCATCTTCAAACACCCCAAGAGATCTGCAGAATATGGCATTCAAAGATGTTATCTTAAATTAAGATTTTCTTTTCTTCTTTTTTTTTGATATCGAGACATATCAGCGCCTGACAGCACCCCCTATTCTACTCCAAGTAGAAGATAAGCATCGAAGAACCTCCACTGTAAGATGGTTGAATTAGTGGCAAGCCTATCTCTTGGCATGAAAAAACCCCTTGCACCAACTGCAGACAGACTGCTGTCCAAAAAGGACAAAACTTGGTAGCAGGGAAGTCGACAGCCTAACTCTGCCAAGACAGGGTAGTTAAGTCCTTCATAATCCCTGCTCTACAACAAATGTCTGTCAGAGAAACAGGACCCAAAGGCTGAAGACTGATGCTGGAATGTATGGAGAGAAAATGGGAACTGTTCAGGCAGTCATTGGTATGTCCTTTCTTAGTTTTGGAAGCTGCAGGCCCTGCACTTCCTATATAAGCAGATATATTTATCCCTCTCAGGTCTCTGAGGTGGTTGAAGAATAGACAGCTAGAGTCTCATAGTTAAATTTTGAGTTGTTTAGGAATGAAGAGGGTGTTATAGATCTAAGAAGATACTCTTAAAAGTGTGTTGCAAGTTAATATGAATGTTGAGTCAGATATAGACCTTTAAACTCATGGAGATGGTTAGATAGTAGAATGTTAAAGTCAGGGGCCAAATATGTATAAACTGGACATTGGGAAGGTATACTGGGCCATTTAACTCTCATCAATGTGGCATATTTTTATCTGTTGTTTTGTATAATACTTACTGTTATAAGAGAAGGAACCATCTGTTGGACTGAAAGGGGAAACTTCTGGGGGGAAGAGGGTGGAAGGGCGGGATAGGGAGGGGTTTGTGACTGAGATGTAACCTGAAGAAAAAAAAAATAAAGTATAAAAAAAAGAAAAAAAAGTTTGCCTTGAGAAATCAAGTGTTCTTACTCAAGTGTTTCCTGGAATTAGGGAAATTCACTCTTTAATCTGATGGAGTTTTCTTTATGACTTGCAGTTTTTCTCTTACAGATTTCAATGCACTTTTTTGCTCTGTATACTCAGTGTTTTATGTATAAAATGCTTGGAAATGTTTGCTTCTGCTCTTTTCCTCTTTGTGTTCTGTGTGCTTCTTGTATTTGTATTGGTGTGTCTTTCCTTAGTTTGGGGCAATTTTTTTTTCTCTGATCTTATTGATCAGAGTTTGTGTTTACCATTGATTTGAGATTCTTCTTCCTCATCTGTGCCTATAATTTAAACCTTTGACCTTTTTCATGGTTTCTCACATACACAATACATTCTAAGAATGCACATTACCAAAAGAACTACATTCCCACCCCCACAACCCAATCTCTTCTGATAATACAGTTACTCATTTCTGTGTGCTCTACAAAAAAGACTACTTTTCCTACGTGTGTTTGGAAGAGGTGAAATTTTCTTACTTTTACCAAAAGAGCTGTTATTTTGCAGGAGAGACAATTGACGCCATTGTCAATTAAGTATTGAAGCCACCATGAATGTTTTAGAAGTAGGAAGGATAACTTGGGGAATCTGAAATTCTTTCCACTTCTTTAAAATGGGATATTATTATAGTTACTTTTGTTGTGTTCACAAGGATGGGGATCAGTTAATCCACACACAGAGATATGGTCTGGAATAGCTTACACAAGGGAAACCCTGAGCTCAGCTGTTCTTACTCTACTGTTTCCCTAGAGTTAGGGAAGTTCACTTTTCCATTTAATGATTCCACTTTCTAACAACTTCAAAGTCAGAACTGCCTTCTCCAGTTGACATGATAACTATAGGTCTAGAGGGAGATGAGATGATGACATTTCTTCCTTATAATGACTTCTTAGGCCCAAATTCTACATGGATGTTTGTCAAAGGCTCAACCAGGTGAGTATTTCTTTTTCTCTTCATTAATAGTGAGAGTTGAAAGTAGCGGGCAGAATGAAGCAGGATTTTCTGTAATAAATGATTAGAGAATTCTCTGCGTAGAAAATACATTCGAGCCATATTGTCTAAAAGATATACAACAGATTCTTGTAGACATAAAGTAATCAGTGTAACAATTTATAAAAAAACATAGATTACACATAATGTGATCTCTGATTATTATATATGTGACAATAGAAGGGGGAAATTGGAAAGAGGACGTGGCCTAGTCCCAGGGTGTATTGAGAGACAGGAAAGGCTAATAGGGTGAAAATTATCAATGGGTATTATATATTGAATAAAAATATCATGAAACCCATCTTTTTTTTTACAAATAATTACATGGTTATATATGTAAACAGTATCTCCAGATGGAGTATTTTAATCACAGTACCTGACTATGGACTGTGTTGATTGTGTACTCTAATAATTCTAAGTATATGGTTCCATCTATGTATTGTAAACTGTATTAGTTTTATATCCCTGTAAGAAAACACCTGAAACAGCATAGAGGGAAAAAAAAGGACAGATATTTATTGGTTTGGAAGAGTACATTTATAATATTGAAGTACATTTAAATTGCATTTTGTATTTTCTCATCTTACCACTTTCTTCAAGTTAGCTGATTGTATGCATTTAATTATAGAAATTAAACTAGGAATATACAATAAATATTAACTAATTTAATGTTTATCAGTAATTTTCTATTCTGTTAACTTTGCATATACATTGGAATTCTTAGGAAAGTTTTAACTCATGGCCTAGTAAAATATAAGACATTGTTACCATTATGTAATAAATTTTAAAAAGCTTTTAGATAGATTTGGTTATTTTATTGCAATGATTTCCATAAAGTAGATTTGGTAAGGGAGGATTTCAAAAGAATTTGGAAACCTACATTATTTCTTAAATCCTTATAAATTTATTTTATAACAATATAAAGTAGATGATTTCAGTAGGTATTTGAGTGTTTCAGTTGAAATGAATTCAGTGTTAATATTTCAAATTTTCTAATTTGAACCTTGTAATAGTGCTACCAATATATTATTGAGTAAGCTTTTCATTAGAGGTGAGAAAAATATTTTCAATTTTTCAATAGTATAAAATTATTTAAAGTCCACTTGGTTTCCTCTAATAAATACAAAATAAAATTGATTATTAAAATATGTATAAACAAAGAAATGCCATGTAAAATTTAAGTTTAGTGACAAATACCACAAGTCCATTTTTTTTGTAGAATATCATTTACTAATGTATATAAAATTAAAATGGAAAAGGAAGGCAGGTGTGGTGACACATTTCTATGATCTCAACACATTCAAGAGTAAGGCAGTAGCATAATGGGTTTGATTGATGTCAGTCTGAACTACAGGTACAGACCATGCAGCTTGTGACAAACTCTGGGTGCTGTCACTCCCTACAGTCTCCCAACAGTGATAATCCTGCTGCTGCTTCATTTAAGGGGAACTGGCTCATGAATGTGTGATTGGAATATTCTAGTCAGTGTCTCTGGTGCCTCCAGTTACACCTGAGCTAAACTCAATTTGCAAAGAAAATCCATGCATTTAAATTATTTTAGAATACCAGGTGCTAGCTATAAGCTAATACCTTATTAGTAAGTGATCAGTATTTAGTCCTGCTGTCCTTCTCTATGTCATAAAGGTTCATGGGAACAGCTTGTGTGCTAGATCCCCATCCCCTGAGATCCCTGAAGACAGCTTCATGCTGCTGCCATAGGACAGCTCAACAGGCGATATGTGTCTTGTCACCTGAAAGTCACACATTCACTTTATGTTCACTCTGAGCAGTCATCCTGCTTTTAGGTCATTACTAACTAAGTATGCTAAATCTTAAAATGAAAATGGTACTTTTTTTTTTTATCTAGTAAAACTTTTTATCTAGCAGCTCTTGGTCTTCTTTGTTGCAGGTCTCTTCAGACAGCTATCTGCATACTGCTTAATCATTTGGTCTGGGTTAATTTAATAGTGATGGCTTCTCTACTATTATTAAAGTTTATGGATACATTTTGAGTATTAGTGCTTACAGCTGAAAATAAACTTAAACTATTGTGAAAGACCCCAGCACTGCAATTTTTTTTCAAATAAAACAAATTTCTATTCTCAGTGTATGCAATGTTAAAAACTCTGTAGACATGGTAGCAATTGTGTTTTCTAGTCTAGTGTAAGTTTTGGTGAACCCCAGAGAAAGATGCCACTTGATCAATTAGAAGATTTCTCATACTCTCTCCATACATTACAGCATCGATCTTCAGTCATTTGGCCCCGTTCCTCTGACAGACATTGATTGTAGAGCAGGGGTTATGAAGGACTTACCTACCCTGTCTTGGCAGAGATAGGCTGTCGACTTAGCTGCTTCCAAGTTTTTCCTTTTTGGACAGCATTCTGTCTACAGTTGGGGCAAGGGGCTTTTCCTACCAAGAGATAGACTTGCGACTAATTCAATCATCTCCCACTGGAGATTCTTCGATGCTCATCTTCTACTTAGAGGAGGATAGGGGGTGCTGTCAGGAGTTGATATGTCTTGATATAAAAAATCTAAAGTTAAGAAAACATCTTTGAATGCCATATTCTGCAGATCTCTTGAGGTTTCTGAAGAGGCCCTGTCTATTTCTTATATTAAGGTAAGCAGATGTTGCTTGTCTCTTGCCGGTTTATTTCTGATTAGCTTAGCAAGTAACTATAATAGGCTGTCATAGTACCCAACTGAATGACCAGCTTGCATAACCATTAATTTGCATTTCTTAATTACCCTAAAACAGTTTATGACAATTAGTAGTAAAAGGCCGATACATCACATTTCATTTTTTTTCTTTACCTCCTAACCCTTCCATCCCATTTCTCCGGGGTGGGGTGTCCATATATAACAGTCCCTCATCTCAGTTGAGAGGTCGTATGAGGGCCAAGAGCCTCTGCATTCATTGGGGATCAATGCTGTAATGTATGAAGAGAAAATGGGAACTGTCCAGGCAGCCACTGGTATGTCATTTCTTAGTTTGGGAAGCTGAAGGCCCTGTACTTCCTATAAAATCAGATATATTTATCCCTCTCAGGTCTCTGAGGTGGTTGAAGACAGATAGCTAGAGTCTCATAATTTAATTTTGAGTTGTTTAGGAGTCAAGAGAGTGTTATAGATCTAAGAAGATACTTTTAAAATTGTGTTGCAAGTTAGTAGGAATGTTGAGTCAGATATAGACCTTTAAACTCATGGAGATGTTTAGATAGTAGAATGTTAAAGTCAAGTACCAAATACATATGGACTGGTCATTGGGAATGTACGTTAAGCAATATAACCCTCATAAATGTGGCCTAATTACCTCTGTTGTACTGTATTGTATTTGTTATTATAAGAGAAAGAGCCATTTGTTGGACTGAAAGGGGAAACTGTAGGGGTAAATAAGATATACCTTAAACTTAAAAGAAAAAAAAAAGGGAAGAGGATGGGGGGTTGAGGGTGGGAGGGTGGAACTGGAGTGGAAATAGGGAGGGGACTGCGATTGAGATGTAACTTGAAGAAATAAAAAATAAAGGAAAAAAAAGAAAAAAAAGAAGATTTCTCATACTCTATAAAAAACACTTGCAAAGCAATGGATATGAAGGAGAGAGGTTGAAGAACATACCTTTGGGAAAAGAAAAAATATTTTAGATCACTATGTTTTACCTTAAATTAACATCTTTTTATATTACTTATATTACATTGCTATATTAATAGATAGTAGAAGTATAATACATACAAAATTATTATACACATATGGTTTGTACTTTACAATTTTACAATTGGAATAAGGCAACTGTTCTTTTAATTTGGAGTCCAGGATTGAATTAAGTATTATCGGGTTTTTTAAGTATTCATTTAAAATTTGTTTATTTTACATATATGATATTTTGCTTGCATGTATGTCTGTGTACCACTAGTGTATCATGTTAGAGAGCAATGGATCCCCAGGAACTAGAGTAAGAGATGACTAGATACCACCATATCATTGCTAGGAATCTAACCCAGGTCCTTTGCAAGATACAAAAGTGCTCTCTTTTGGCACGTCAAATCATGATTAGGAAAGGCACCAATTCATCTCTCCACCACATCTCCTGGAGATTTTAAAAACTGAACATCACTGTGCAGCTACTGTAAATGTATGTTGGGGAGAGAATCAGAAATTTTGTCCTGGAAATTGAGATGAATCTATTCCTTTACTAGAGTAAGCTTAAGACAAAAATCCTATAAATATAAAATGTGTGATTAATCATGTCATACTCATGAGGATGTCATAGGATGCCTCCTCCAATAACTTCTGCATTATCTCTACACATATACCCGTGTTTTCATCTATAGATGTTGAATATAGTAGTGAACTTGAAAATGTAATTGGACACTCTTTTTCTAACAAGAATCAGAATCAGTGTAGTTGTTTTCTATTTCTCAAAGCTGATTTTGAAGTAGTACACTAAATTAATTAAATAATAAATTGATCATGGAAATAGGGTTAAATAACTTACAGAAGCACCAAAGTTAAGACTTGAGTTAAACTGTAAAATATGTCTGGGTACTGGTGATGTATGAAAAAACTCATGACTCTGTTTTCCAGTGCACAGGAAGGAATGTTTTTTAAACAGAAATTCCCAAACAACATCGCTATATGGTCATGCTTCAGCAAGTTCATATTTGTCACAATGTGTGGAAAGTAGTACTTATCCTAATATTTCAGGTTCTTTCTTGTTGGAGGCTCCTAGATGCACAACTTCATATGTGATTATGTATTCTATAATAACTACGGAAACTAGGAAAATAAAACAAGTGGTGGTGAGAGCAATAGAGAGCAGAATAGCAGAATACAGGTATCTGATCCGGGAAATGGGGAAGACGGCTCCTTAGGCAAGGAGGAGGGAGGTGAATACAGAAGGTGGGAGGAAGGTAAAGGAGGATAACAGGATACAAAACATGAAAATGTGTGGGTTCTTAGGTAACGGGGAGAAAAATAAATGTAGAAAGAGGAGTTAATTAGGCAAAAAAAAATAATCAGATGTCTGAAAAAAACCATAAGGAATCATTCTGTGAATGATTACTCCCTCACAAAAAAGGGAAGAAAAATAGTGTTTGTCATCTAGGATAATTTATAACCATAATGGTTGTACAAGTAATAGAGCGTGGAATGGACACTAATGGTCTCCAACTGTTTTCAATTCTGCATTCTGAGTATATAAGAATCCATGAAAAGAAACATAAAAAAACGATGAATTAAGATAGATAATTTGCTGATTGAAAAGTGGGATTATCATGAATTGCCCCTGTGATTTCATTAGAATTATGAGTTAATATATGAATAGGTGCAAACGGATCATAGTAAAATTATAGAATGTGAAACTAACTAACCTGATTTTATGTATTTATTTTATGATTTTTTTCTTAGACCAACATAAGTTTTGTTTGGTTGTACAGTTGTGATTAATATTATGTGCTCCTCACTACTGTTTAGGTGTTAAGTATAAAATAAGTCAACTTAAACTAATAGGATTAGATTTCTAAGGTGTGTGACTCAGGTGAAATACAGTCACACAAAGTGTGCACTCTGTATAGATTCGAGTGTTAATGTATGTGTTAAGTATAATATGCTACAAATATACAGGAGATACAAGAAAGGTATATATAAACATAGGCTATGTACAGTCAAGAACATCGAAAGCTAAAGAGGCAGGTTAATCAAGAATCAGTAGGGAAAACAGAATGATGATATAGACATACTGTCCATTGAATCACAACTTTGATGTTCACTCTATTTTTTTCAGATAGATGAAATATGCTTCCTCTCTGCTCTGAAGATGAATACTTTTTCTTCTTATGTCTTCATTAGAGAATGTCCTTTACTTTGAAGCTGGCCTTGGAGTCCTAGCCAATATATTTCTTATTTTTTTCTACATATTCATAATCCTGGGTCATAGACCTAAGCCCAAGGACCTGATTTCTTGTCAAATTACCTTCATTCACCTAATGATGGTCCTAACTGGAGGGGATCGTTGGCTTAGAAACATACTTGAGTCACTGAATGTTGAGAATGAATTCAAATGTAAGGCAACTTTTTACATAAGCAGGGTGTTGAGAGGCCTCTCTATCTGCATCACCTGCCTCCTGAGTGTGTTCCAGGCTGTCACTATCAGTCTTAGTACCTCTTTGTTAGCAAAATTTAAACATAAACTAAAGAAGTATATGATATATTCTTTCTTATGCATATGGTCTTTCAATTTGTCATTCAGTAGTAATTGCATTTTCTATGTTGGTGTATATACTAACATGAGTGAGACCAGGCAGATGAAGATCACTAAATCCTGTTCACTCCTCCCCATGAACTATATCATCAGGGGTTTGATTTTAACAGTCACAACCTCCAGAGATGTCTTTCTTATAGGAGTCATGCTGACCACAAGCACATACATGGTGATTATCTTGCTCAGACATCAGAGGAATTGCAAGCATCTTCATAGTGTCAGATACCTGAGAGCATGCCCTGAGAAAAAGGCCACCCAGACCATCTTGCTGCTGGTGGTTTTCTTTGTGGTCCTGTACTGGGTGGACTTCATCATCTCATCCACTTCAGTCCTGTTATGGATGTATGACCCGGTCATCCTGACTGTTCAGAAGTTTGTGGTGACTAGCTATCCCACAGTTTCTCCTTTGCTACAAAGCAGTTCTGATAACAGAATAATCAATATTCTTAAAAACTCATGGTCAAAGCCCCACCATATATTTTTAAAAAGATGATTTTGCACTTTCATCTGCAAATCTCATTATTTTAATGGTTGAATAATGTTCTCTTATGAAAGTTACCACATATTCTTTACTCATGTATTTATTGATGGATTTCTACATTGTTTCCAATTTCTGGATATTATCAATAACCACTGTCTCTGCAGTAGGATGAACTGTTCTCTGGGTATATGGTCAGTTGTGGCATCACTGCATTTTGAAGTAGATCTGCTCCTAACTTCCTGAGGAAAAACCACACTGATTTCCATAGTGGATATATGTATGAGTGTTTGCCTTACTCCATGTCCTTGCCAGCTTGAAGTGTCATTTCTCATATTCATTTTGACTATGCTGTCTGATATAGGTTAAATCTCAAGTAGCCTTGGTTTGCATTACACTCATGACTAGCAATGTTGACTGGTTCTTTAGATGTTTCTTGGCCATTTGAGTTCTTCTTTTGGCAATTGTCTGTTTATGTCTGTACCCGACTTTTAAATTGTGTTATTTGTTTTCTTGATGTCAATGTTTTTGAGGTTTTTGTATATATTTTGGATGTTAAATCTGTACTGGCAGGTTTTGTGTCAACTTGACACTAGCCAGAGTCATCAGAAAGGAAGAATTCTCAATTAAAGAATTTCCCCTAGAGGGTGCTGCAAGATGGTGGCGATAAGGTTGGATATATTCTGATCATCATGAAGGCCGACTGGACCAAAGCAGAGATATAATCCTGCTGAATGGCAGTTTGTGAGGTGCAAGCCTATCTGGGCTTTCCCAGCAAAGCCAGGGACAATAAAGAACTCTATACTGGAAATATAGGCACTGGAAGAATGGAGATGCCAGACAACAGACATAGAGTTCTTCCTGCAGGAGAGAGTGCACTCCCCACTGCAGTGGAAGAGCCTGCAGATCAGATCTTTTCAGGATATCAGCTGGCGGTTTTGACCTCCAAATGGAGGCCCTCCTCAATTTCCTGAACCCACAGCTTCTGTGCAGGCATTCTGACAACCAGGAGAAGACCAGCAGAGCCACTATGGTAAGACTGAGGGTGATTCTCTCTGGGATTTCAACCATGATGGTTTGTGGCTGACTGGTACCTACGGGATCCATTTGGCAGGTGCTTAGCTTCCCTGGGCCCAAGCATGCTGTGGATAGGATATAGACTACATCTTGGAACTCCTTGCCCCCCTTGCCTGGCCCATCAGCTAAGCTCTTCACTGTGCACTCAGGGTACCCCATCTACATCTCAACCCAGAGCAGTGAAGCATTTCTGGACCATTGTGTGCAGTTGGAGAAACCAGGCTGCACCAGGTCACAGAGCTTCAGTCTGAGAGGCACAGGCTGGCTCTGAGACGCATCTGAGAGTAGGTTGTGAAGACCATGGCCACAGTCTTGAGACCCTAGCTACAGTGAGACTGTTAGAAGCCCCTGCCAATCCAGGCATGTTGCTCTGGAACACAGCAAATCAAGCAGGCAAAAGGCAGCTGAGAATTGCTGAGACCAAGAGCTGGAGACAACTTGTGAACTCCATATTGGAAATCCCTGCTCATGCTCACTCTAGCAAGACACTCAGTCTACAGCCTCAGGCCAGGGCATCAAGATCTGCACCTGGAACAGCGAAGCAGTCCTGGACTGTGTTGTGCTGCTGATTGAGTGGGCTTCATGGGACCACAGAACTTCTGACAGAGAAACAGAGGTTGATCCTGAGACACCCCCTCCCACAGTGTATCTTAGGATGTCCATATGCACAGTTCTGACACCCTAGCTATAGAGAATCTGTTAAAAGCCCCACCAACGCAGACATGCTACTCTGGAACACAACGCCTCTGACAGGGAAAAGGCAGCTGAGATCCACCCTCAGTCCAAGTGCTATAGACACTTAGTAAACTCCATATTGGAACCCCCTGCCCACAACCAGTTCGGCAGTACTCTCAGTCTACTGCCTCAGTTTTCAGCATCTAGATCTCAGTCCAGAGCAGTAAGCAGTTCTGGACTATTACATGGTGTCTAAGCAATTGGGCTGCCCAGAACCACAGAGCTTCTGACAGAGAGGCACAGGTGGATCCTAGACCCCACAGAGAGTATCTTGGGAGTACCACAACCACATTCCGGAAACTCTAGCTACAGGGGGCCTTCCAGAAGCCACACCAGCTCAGGCAGAAAGACTGGAGCACAGTTATTCTGGTTGGGAAAAGGCATCTGAGCTTCCCGAATCCAAGCACTGTGGACAGGGTGTGAATTCCACATCAGAACCTCATGCTGGCACTCGCCTTGCCCCTCAGATGAATACCCAGGCTACAACAAAGAGAGTGCCCACTCTGGTGCAGTGCAACATCCCCAGACCATTACTGCCTGGGTGACTTGGGGCTATACCAGATCACAGAGCTTCTGGCTATAAGGAACACTTTGAACCTGAAAACAGCTTGGAAGGACTACAATCATGATCCTGTCACATAAGCTTCAGGGGAACTTCAGCTCTAACCTACAGTCTATTGCCTGCCAACCCCCACGACATCACTAAGAAGACAAGCTGGATATGAGCAAACAGCAGGCAGGAATAACACATCCCGTCCCAACATCTGACCTGAGTTCCCAATTGGGACACAACAGGAAGGGGTGAGCTCTGAGAGGGATGTTGAGAACTAGCCCCCACACAAGGCCCCATCCAGCTGGTGGAGAGCTACAGATCACTAAGTTATACGGTCATTACACCAAAATTCACTCCTTGGCACCAAGACCATAAGGCATCAGGAAGAAAAAGCTAAGAACAAACAAATGGCTAAAGACCAGCAAGATAACAGAACTGACAAAAGTCAGGGAAATATGACTCCTACCAAATTCATTTATGCTAGTATTGACAGCCCTAACCATAACCACAACTGAAACACGTGAAAATGATGACAAATCTATACTTTGTAAAATGATAGAGGCCTTAAAAAAAGAAAATATATCCCTGAAAGAATTTAAACAATCCTCAATTTTACATATGAAAGCAATGGGGGATTCCATTAGAGACCTCCAATCTAACTCCATCAAACATGAATGGGAAAGAGATAAGGTGATGAAAGATTTGAAAGATTGACAGAAAAAGCCAACCAAATTGGAACAAGAAATGTATAAAACATATAAAACAGTTCAGGACTTGAAACTGGAAATGGAAGAAATGAAAACACACACACACACACACACACACACACACACACAAGCAGAGACAATCCTGGAGGTGGAAAACAGAGGAAAGAGAACAGGAATGACAGACATGAGTTTTATAAATAAGGTACAAGATATGGAAGACAGAATCTCAAGGATGGATGTTTCGACTGAAGAAATCACTACAACAACCAAAGAAAAAAAATCTTAAAAAGTTATTACCCACAACATCCAAAAATCAAGGACTGAATAAAAAGATAGAACCTAAGGATTATAGGCATAAATAAGTGAGAAAACTCCTGACTTCAAGGTCCAGGAGACATCTTCAACAAAATCATAGAATAAAACTTCCCAAACCAAAGGAAAGAGATACCAATAAAATTCCAAGAGGTATACAGAACACCAAATAGATTAGACCACAAAAGAAATTCTTCTCACCACATAATAACTGAAACTCCAAATGTACAGAACAAAGAAAGCATATTAAAATCTCTAAGAGAGAAAAGTCAAGTAAGGTGTAATGGCAGACCCATCAGAATTACACCTGATTTCTCCTCAGAAATGTTAAAATCCAGAAGGACCTGAGAAGACATCCTACAAGCCCTAAGAGACCATAGGTGCCAGCCCAGACTACTACACCCAGCAAAACTTTCCATCAACATAGAAGAAAACAAGATATTACATGAGAAAGTTAAATTTAAACAATATCTATACACAAATCCATCTCTATAGAAGATCCTAGAATGAAAATTCAAACACCACCTACATCAAATAACAGGAAATAAATTATGGTCATTAATATCACTTAACATTAATGGACTCAATTCCCCAATAAAAAGACACAGGCTTACAGAATGGATCTGTAAACAAGACCCATTATTTTGTTGCATATCAGAAACATATCTCACTAACAAAAATAGATGCTACCTCAGAGTAAATGGCTGGGAAAGATTTTCTAAGAAAAATATCCAAGGAAGCAAGCTGGAGTAGCCCTCCTAATATCAAATAAAATAGACTTTCAACTGAAATTAATCAAAAAAGGTAGGGAAGGGCACTACATACTCATTAATGGAAAACTTCATCAAAATGACATATCACTACTGAATATCTATGCCCCAAATACATGGGCACCCACATTTGCAAAAGAAACTCTTCTAAAACTTCAACCACACATCGAACCCACACATTAGTAGTGGGAGTTTTCAATACCCCACTTAAAACAATGGACAGGACATTGAGAAAGAAACCAAACAGAGAAATAATGAGACTAGCACAGGTCATGAACTAAATGTACATAACAGATATCCACAGAACGTTTCACCCAAACACAAAAGAATACATCTCTTTTCAGCACCTCACAGAATCATCTCTAAAAGTGAACATATATTCAGACACAAACCAAGCCTCAACAGATACAAAAAAAAAAATTGAAATAACCCCTTGTATCCTATAAGACCATGATGGATTTAAGTTGAACATCAACATCAAAAGAAATAACAAAAAGCCTACACATTCCTGGAAACTGAACAACTCTCTCCTCAATGATGAATAAAGATCAAATAAAGAAAGAAATCAAAGACTTCCTAAAATCCAATGAAACTCAAATCTATGGGACACATTGAAAGCAGTGCTATGAGGAAAGTTCATAGCACTACGTGCCTTCAAAAAGAAAATTATGACAGCTTGTATTAGCAACTTAACAGCAGAACTGAATGATCTAGAAAAAAAGAGCAAACACTCCAAGGAGGATCAGAAGATAGGAAATCATTAAATTTAGGATTGAAATGAATAAGACAGAAATAAAATGAACAACTCAAAGAATCAATGAAATCAAGAGTTGGTCCTTTAATAAAATCAATAAAATAGACAAACCCTTAGCCAAACTAAATAAAAGGCAGAGGAAAAATACCCAAATCTATAAAATCAGAAATGAAAAGGGAGATATAACAATAGATATCAAATAAATCCACAGAATTTTTGGTTCTTATTTCAAAAATCTACACCAAAAAATATGAAAACCTAAGTAAAATGGACAATTTTCTTGATAGATTCCACATACCAAAATTAAATCCAGATCAGGTTAACAAATTAAACAGTCCTATAACCCCCAAAGAAGTAGAAACAGTCATTAAAAGTATCCCAAACAAACAAAAAAAAAAGCCCAGGACAAGACGGTTTCAGCACAGAATTCTACCAGACCCTTAAAAAAGAGCTAATATCAGTACTCTTCAAACTCTTCCACAAAATAGAAACAGAAGGGACACTGGCAAACTCATTCTACGAGGCTACAGTACCCTGATACCTAAATCACACAAAGACCCAAGAAAGAAAGACCAATTTCCCTCATGAACATAGATGCAAAAATCCTTAATGAATTACTTGCAAACCAAATGCAAGAACATATCAAAAATATCATACACCATGATCAAGCAGGCTTCATCCCAGGGATGCAGGGGTCGTTCAACATACAGAAATCCATCAATGCAATCCACCATATAACCAAGCTGAAAGAAAATTATCACATGATCATATCTCTAGAGGCTCAAAAATCATTGGACAAAATCCAACACCCTTTCATTCTAAAAGTCCTGGAGAGAACTGCCATGTAAGGTCCATACCTAGAAATGTAAAGGCAATATACAGAAAGTCAGTAGCTAGCATTAAATTAAAAGGATAGAAACTTAAAGCATTTTCTCTAAAATCAGGGGCAAGGCAAGGATGCTCCCCATATCTCTTCCACATAGTAGTTGAAGTTCTACCTAGAGAATACGACAACTAAAGGTGTTCCAAACGATACAAATTGGGAAGGAAAATTTAAATTATCCCTATTCACAGATAATATGACAGTATACAAAAGTGATACCAAAAATTCCATGAGAGAGCTGCTAAAACTGATAAACACTTTCAGCAAGGTGGCCAGATACAAAATCAATTAAAAAAAATCAGAAAACCTTCTTTATACAAATGTTAAATGAGTTGAGAAGGCAATTAGGGAAATAACATCCTTCACCATAGCCACAAACAATATAAAATACCTGGTGGTAACTTTAACCAAGCTAGTGAAAGACTTGTAGGACAAGAACTTCAAGTCCTTGAAGAAACTGAAAAGGACATCAGAAGATGGAAAGATCTCCCATGCTCATGGATAGGTAGGATCAACTTAAAAAAATGGCCATCCTACCAAAAGCAATATACAGATTCAATGCAATTCCTATCAAAATACCAACACAATTCTTTACAGACCTTAAAAGAACAATTCTGAACTTCATATCGAATAACTAAAAAAAAAAGCCAGAATAACTAAATCAAGCCTGTACAATAAAAATATCTGGGGGTATCACCATCCCATATTTCAAGCTGTACTATAGAGCAATAGTAATAAAAACAGAATGGAACTGGTATAGAAACAGACCAGTGGATCAATGGAATCAAATTGAAGACCCAGAAATAAACCCTCACACCTGGTATCACTTAATTTTTGACAAAGAAGCCAAAACCATACAATGGAAAAAGGACAACATCTTCAACAAATGGGGCTGGTCTAACTGATGTCAACATGTAAAAGAGTGTACAGTGACAAATACTTAACACCTTGCATAAAACTCAAGTCCAAGTGGAACAAAGACCTTAACATAAAGCCTAACAAACTAAGTCTAATAAAAGGGAAAGTGGGGAAAAGCTTCTAACTCATCAGCACAGGTGGCAACTTCCTGAAAAGAACAATAACTCAGGCTCTAAGACCAACAATCAATAAATGGGACTTCACGAGACTGAAAAGCTTCTGTAAGGCAAAGAAAACTGTCATTTGAACAATACTGCAACCTACAGACTGGAAGAAGATCTGTACCAACCCCACATCTGAAAGAGGGCTAGTATTCATAATTTATAAAAAATACAAGAAAGTAAACACCAAGAAACCAATAATCAATCAAAAAAATGGGGAACAGAGGTAAACCAAGTATTTGCAAAGGAGGAATTTCTAATGGCCCAGAGACACTTGAAAAATGATCAACATCCTTAATCATCAGAGAAATGCAACTCAGGATGACCCTGAGATTCAATCTCACACCTGTAAAATGGCTAAGATCAAAAACTCAAATTAAAGCACATGCTGGCAAGGCTGTGGAGAAAGAGGAACACCCTCCATTGCTTGTGGGAGGGCAAACTTGTACAACCACTATGGAAATGAGTCTAGTGATATCTTAGAAATGTTGGAATAGCTCTACCTCAAGACCCTGCCATATCACTCATGGATATATATCGAAACCATTCCTCACACAAACCACAAGAATGATCAATACCAATTTAGCCTAATATGGTATTAATTTTGTATCAATATACAAAGGTATAAGAGCTTATTCAATAATCTGTCCTTTTTTCTTGATCTTTTCTATACTATGTCAATGTCCCATTTTTTTCTCAAGTCTATTCACTCATACATAGGAGAGAAAGAAGGATACAGAAAAGAAAGAGAAGTCCCTAGGTCTAACCTCCAAAACCCATTTAACAAGACCATTTAACAGCTTGTAGTCTCTTCCTCTAAATGACAAAATTTTCTGTTATCCATCGAAAATCCAAAGGGGGGGATTGTATATTAATGCAAAATTAAGATTGTATTGGACTACATCAGTCCTGATCTTAGTATATTGATATGAAATTAAGAGTATATTTGGCCACAGTGGTATTGATCTTTGTATATTGTTACAAAATTAAGGGTAACACTTCTTAAAGGTATTGTACCTAGTAACGCTTAAAAAGGAAATGTGAAGTTTTGGCCTTTTGCTACCAACCATCATAAACTGTTTAGGATAATTAAGAAATACAAACCAACAGTCATGCAAGCGTGTCATTTTGTTTGTTACTATGACAGTCTATCACAGTTATTTTCTAAGCTACTCAGAAATCAAGTTGTTAAGAGACAGCAACATTTGCTTATCTAAACATAAGAGATAGACAGGGCATCTTCAAAAACCCCAAGAGATCTGCAGAGTATGGCATTCAAAGATGTTTTCTTAAATTAAGATTTTTTTGATAATGAGACAGGCCAGCTCCTGGGAGCATCCCCTATTCCACTCCAAGTAGAAGATGAGCATCGAAGAATCTCCAGTGTGAGATGGTTGAATTAGTGGCAAGCCTATCTCTTGGAAAAAAAAAAACAACAAAAAACCTGTGCTTCAACTGTAGACAGACTGCTGTCCAAAAAGGACAAAACCTGGAAGCAGGTAAGTCGACAGCCTAGCTCTGCCAAGACAGGGTAGGTAAGTCCTTCATAATTTCTGCTCTACAATCAATGTCTGTCAGAGAAATGGGGCCAGCACCTGAAGATCGATGCTGTAATGTATGGAGAGAAAATGGGAACTGTCGAGGTAGCCACAGGTACGTCATTTCTTAGTTTTGGAAGCTGCGGGCCCTGCACTTCCTATATAATAAGGTATATTAATCCTCTCAGGTCTCTGAGGTGGTTGAAGAATAGATAGCTAGAGTCTCATAGTTAAATTTGGAGTTGTTTAGGAATCAAGAGGGCGTTCTGGATCCAAGAAGATGTTTTTAAAATTGTGATGCAAGTTAGTATGAAAGCTGAGTTAGATATAGAACTTTAAACTCATGGAGATAGTTAGATAGTAGAATGCTAAAGTCTGGGGCCAAATACATATGGACTGGACATTGAGAATGTGTGCTAATCCATATAACTCTCAGAATTGTGGCCTATTTATTTCAGTTGTTTTGTACTGTATTTATTGTTATAAGAGAAAGAATCATTTGTTGGACTGAAAAAAAAAGAATTATGCATTCTGGGGAAGGGTGAGAGGGTAGGAGGGTGGGCCTGGGAGGGGTGGAAGGAGAGGGCTGTGATGGAAATGTAACTTGAAGTAATAAATAAACATTTTAAATAACCCACAAGAATGTCTCCTCATCTACGTTCATAGCAGCTTTATTTGTAATTGCTAGAAACTATAAAAAGCCCAGATGTCCCTCAACAAATGAGTGGATAAAAACTGTCATACATTTACACAATGGAATACTACTCAGCTATCAGAAACAAGAAAATCATGCAATTCTCAGCCAAATTGATGGAACTAGTAAAACTCATCCTGAGTGAGCTAACCCAGACTCATAAAGATGAACATGGCATCTATTCACTTACAATTGAATTTTTGCCTCGTAGTACAGGATAAGTATCCTACAACCAAGATACCGAAAGGAACAGGAATGTAGACCTTCTTACCTACTAGTGGGACACTTTTCCCTAATGGAGTTACAATATTGGCCCTCAGTGCTAGTGAAAGCTCTTAGCCCTCATATGACTCTTGAACTGAGAAGGGTTGATAAGTAGGGCCAACCCACTCTGGAGGAGTAAAATAGGGGGAAGATGGGGTAGAGGGTGGGAGTGTGGGACCTGGAGGTGTGGAGATAGGCCACTGTGATGGAGATGTGACTTGAAGTAATAAATAAACTTTAAAAAAAGGAATTGCCTCTATGAGATCCATCATAGTAATTAAGGCATTTTCTCAAAAAGCTCAATGGGGGAGGGGGAAGCCTTTGTGGGTCATACCACCTCAGGACTGGTGGTATTAGGTTCTCTAAGAAAGCAGGGTGAATAAATCAGGGGAAGCAAGCCACTAAGCAGCACCCTTCCATTGTCTCTGCATCAGCTCCTGCTCTAGGATCCTACCCTGTTTAAGTTCATGTACTGACTTCTTTGGTGATGAACGAACTTCAATGGAAAAGTGTAAGTTGAATAGAGCATTCCTAACAGAATTTTTCTCTCCCTTTGTGATGCGGACATAAGCCAGGTTAGACTAGATTAAAAGTAGATAAATGGGTTTTCCAAGATGGCAGCACATAGCCTGCACTGTGTATCAGTAGCCCGAGCTCAGAAACTGCACAAATGATGAGAGTACACACCCACTGACCCTGAAACACCTAATTCCATGTTTCACCCAATGGAAGAGGACACCCTGAAATACAGCAACGCACGGAATCCAGACACTGTCTCCCTGGACCTGCCCACCTTAACAAGGTCAGATTCCGGTTCCAGTGAAACAGGTCCCCAGTGTCTGACTGCCAGACACTTCCTATGTTCCTCAAGATAGATCCCCCCCAAAAAAAAATTGTCCTACAAGCCCCAGGATCATTCACCTGGGTCTCAGGTGTCCAGGCACTTACTGAGACTAGAGAGAGCTCCTAGGTGAGATCTCCCCAGCCACAGAGATGGTATCCCCAGTCTCTGGCTGCCACGTACATCTACCAACCCAGGTCAACCACGGCCTACTCCCAGAGAAACTCGGACTGCCAGCCCCAAACACCTCCATGCCAACCTGCCAGTGCCCCTGAGAGAGCTTTCCTTCCCAATCACAGAGATGTTCCCTGTGTCCTATAGCTTTCATGTACTTCCAGTGATCTAGGTCAACCACCTATTTCCAGAGACACTCAGGTCTCTGACCCAAGGTGCCTCCACTGCCCTGAGGATCCCCACTGAGAAGTCTGTCTACCAAACATAGAGATACTTGCCAGACATTTGGCTGCCAGGCACTTCAAGGCACCGAGGTCAATGGCTTAGCACCAGAGATACTCAGTCAGGTTTCTGGTGTCCAGACACCTCCATGCTAACCTGCAGTTGCCCCTGAGAGAAGTTTCCTTACCAATCACAGAGATGTTCTTCCTGGCTTCTGGTCTCCAGGTGATTCAGTGTCTGGGGTTATCCACCTAGTGCCAGAAATTGTCAGGCTTCTAACAAGCAGACAACTCTGCTACCTAGAGAAGGCTCAGTGGACAAGCCTTCCTCCTGAGCCACAGAGAAGCTCCCAGCATCCTCTGTCTGCCAGGTACCTTCAGAGACCCAGATCAACCTCCTAGCACCAGAGACACTCAGTCAAGCTTCTGTCCATAGGGCACTCTGCATCCCCAGGAAAGTTTCTCTTAGAAGTTTTCCTCTGAGTTCTCGGGATTCTTGCCCAGGTCCCTGGCCATCAGGTGCATCTCTAAAATAGCTTCTCTTAGAGGGCATTCACTGAGCCCCATGGACACTCTGCCTCCATATGCTTCTTCCATCCAGACAGAGCTTCTCTGAGGGATCCTCCTCCAAGTCCCATGGATGCTTACACTGGCCTCTGACCTTAAGACACCTCCCATATCTCTGGCAGAGCTTCTGACAGAGAATCTCAAAGATGTCTTCCCCTGGAGTTCCAGGGAATCAGGATCCTAAATTTGGCCTTTAGGAACTTCCTGCTTCTCCAAGGTGGTGTCTCCCTGGCTACAGCCTTCAGGCTCAAGTCCTGCCAACCTCCACAAAGTGCCCGCTGGATCTCAGGATCACACAAGATTATATAGGAACAACCAGCTTCCAAAGCAGGTCTCTTTCCTGGGCACCAAATGTAGTGGGAATCAAGAAAAATCAACCAATAACAGGGACAACCAGATGGCTGAAGATCAATGAAAGAACATTTGCAACAAAAACCAGGGAAATATGGCAATACCAGAACCCAGCTATTCAAATACAATAAGCCCTGACCATCTTAACACAACATAAACACAAGAAAATGATGCCAAATATATACTTTTTAAAATAATTGAGTCCTTAAAAGAAGAAAATAAATCCTTGAAAGAGATTACAATCCAACATATAAAAGTAATTGAAATATCTATTGAAGACATCCAGGAAAATTCAATCCAGGAGAAAAACGAACTTAATGGAGAAATCCATGAAAAACCTGCAAAACAGAAGAAAGAAAGGGACAAAGCCATTAAAGAAATAAAGGAAAAGGCAATGGACCTGGAGATGGAATAGAATAAAATTGGGAAAAGTCCTGAAAATGGAAATGGGAGCAATAAAGAAAATACAAGTAGAGACAATCTGGGGGGTGGAAAACCTAGAAAATAGTACTAGAACTACAGATATAAGCATTACTAACAGGATGCAAGAAATTAATGACAGTATCTCAGGTGTGAGAGATTCAATCAAAGAAAATGATTCATCAGCCAAAGAAAATGAGAAAAATAAAAAAAATTCCTTACCTAAAACATGTAAGAATTTAAGGACTCAATTAAAAGAAGGAACCTAAAAATAACAGATATAGAAGAAAGAGAAGACTCTCAACTACAAGGACCAGTAAATATTTTCAAAAAAATCATTAAAGAAAATTTACCAAACCTAACAAAAAAGTTGCCCACAAATGTTCAGGAGGCTAACAGAGCACTAAGTAGATTATATCTGAAAAGAAAATTTACCCACCACATAATAATCAAAAAATTAAACTTACAGAGCAAAGAAAGAATATTAAAAGCTGCAAGAGAAAAAGGTCAAATAACATAGAAAGGCAGACCCATCAATATCACAACTGACTTTTTTTTTCTGAAACTCTGAAAGCCAAAAGGGCCTGGGCAGATGTCTTGAAGCCCCTAAGTAACCACAGATATCAGTCAATACTACTATACCCCGCAAAACATTCAATCAGCATTGATGGCTAAAACAAGATATTCCATGACAAAACCAAATATAAACAATATCTACCCACAAACCCAGATCTACACAAAATCCTAGAAGGAAAATTCCAACCCACAGAAGATAACTACACTCAAGAAAACACAGGAAACAAATAACTGCACTGCAGCTAACCAAACACACAAACATGCTACTACCCCCAGCAATAATATCATAGAAAATAACAATCTGTGGTCATTCCTATCTCTCAGCATCAATGTACTCAACTTCCCAATAAAACGACACAGGCTTACAAAATGGGTCTGTAAACAAGACCCATAATTTTGCTGCATACATGAAATGCACCTCACCAACAAAGATAGACCTTACCTTAGAGTAAAGAACTGGGAAAAGGTTTTCCAAGCAAATGGTCTGAAGAAGCAAATTGGGGTCACCATCTTAATATCAAATAAAATAGACATTCAACTGGAATTAATAAAAAATATAGAGAGGGATACTACATACTTGTCAAAGCAAAAATTCATCAAGATGACATCTCAATACTGAATACCTATGCCACAAATACAAGGGAACCCACATTTGTAAAAGAATGTTACAAATTCTTCTTCTTCTAAAGTTTAAACCACACATTGATCCCCACATTCTAACAGTGGGAGACTTCAACATCCCACTCACACCAATGGACAGGTAATTGAGACAGACACCAAACAGAAATAATGAGATGACAGAGGTCATGAACTAAATGTATCTAACAGATATCTACAGATCATTTCATCCAAACACAGCACATACCTTCTCAGCACCTCATAGATCCTTCTAAAAAATCGACCATATATATTGATCACAACAAGCCTCATCAGATAAAAGAAAATTGAAATAACCCCTTGTATCTTGTCCGATCACCATAGATTAGAGCTGGACTTCAACGTCAACAGACATAAAAAAAGTGTACACATACATGGAAACTGAACAACTGTCTACTCAATGACCACTAGGTCAGAGAACAAATAATGAAGAAAACCAAAGACTTTCTAAAATTGATTGAAAACAAAGGCACAACATTTTGTCCCAAACTTATGGGACAAAATGAAAATGGGACCAAGAGGAAATTACAAAGCACTAACTGCCTTCAAAAAATTGGAGATAGCTCATATTAACAACTTAAAAGCACATCTGGAAGATCTAGAAAAAAAAGAAGCAAACACTCACAAGAGGAGCATATGGCGGGAAATCATCAAACTAAGGGCTGAAATCAACAACTTAGAAAAAAAAAAGAACAATACAAAGAATCAACAAAACCAAGAGCTGAGAAAATTTTCTTTGAGAAAAATCAACAAAATAGACAAACACTTAGCCAAACTAACTAGAACACTGAGGTAAAATATCCAAATCAACAAAATCAGAAGTTAAAGGTGAGAAACTACAACAGACACTGAGGAAATCTAAAGAATCATTAGGCCTTTTATTTCAAGAAACTGTACTGCACAAATTTGAAAACCTAAGGACATAATCTACCATTCCTTCAAAGAAGAGCTAATACGCATATTCCTCAAACTCTTCCACAAAACAGAAATGGAAGGAACACTGCCAAACTCATTCTATGAGGCCACAGTCACCCTGATACCTAAACCACACAGAGACCCAACAAAGAATGAGAATTTCAGACCAATTTCTCTTATGAACATGAACGCAAAAATACTCAATAATATACTTGCAAACTGAATCCAAGAACACATCCAAAGTATTATACAGCATGATCAAGTAGGCTTCATCCCAGGATGCAGGGGTGGTTCAACATATGAAAATCCATCAACATATTCCACCATATTAATAAGCCAAAAGAAACAAACAACATGATCATCTCATTGTGTGCTGAAAAAAAAAATTTGACAAAATCCAACATGCCTTCATGGTAAAAGTCCTGGAGAGATCAAGCATATAAAGACCATAACTAGAAATAATAAAGGCAATATACAGAAATCCAGTAGCCAACATCAAGTTAAATGAAAAGAAACTTAAAACATTTCCCCTAAAACCAAGGACAAGGCAAGGCTACCCACTCTCTCCATATCTCTCCAACACAGTGACTGATGTTCTAGCCAGAGTAATAACACAACTAAAGGAGATCAAGGAGATACAAGTTGGAAAGGAAGAAGCCAAACTATCTTTATTTGCAGATGATATGATATTATACATAAGTTACCCCAGAATTTCCACCAAGAACTTGTACAACTGATAAACACTTTCAGCGTGTGTCTAGACCCAAAATTAATTTTAAAAAATCAGTAGCTCTTCTTTACATAAATGATAAATGGGTGATAAAGAAATTAGGGAAACAACACCCTTCACAATAGCCACAAACAATATAAAATCCCTAGGGGTAACTCTAACCACACAAGTGGAAGATATGTATGACAAGAACTTCAAGTCCCTGAGGAAAGAAATTGAAGATGGCATCAGAAGATAGAAAGATCTCTCATGCTCATGGGTAGGTAGGATCAATATAAATAAAATGGCCATCATACCAAAAGCAATTCACAGATTCAATGCAATTCCTACCAAAATACCAACACAATTCTTACAGATCTTAAAAGAATGATTTTCAACTTCATATGGAAAAACAAAACATAACAAAAAAAAAACAGAATAGCTACATCAAACCTGTGCAATAAAGAACATCTGGAGGTATCATCATCCCTGATGTTAAGCTGTATTACAGAGCAACTGTAATAAAAACAGCAAGATCCTGGCATAGAAACAGACCAGTTGATCAATGGAATCAAGTCGAGCCCCAGAATTGCATCCAGACACCTACAGTCAATTGATTTTTGACAAAGAAGCCAAAACCATACAATGGAAAAAGAAAAGCATCTTTAACAAACCGTGGTGGTCCATCTGGATGTCAACATGTAGAAGAATGCAAATAGACCCATATTTATGATCTTGCACAAAAGTTAAATCTAAGGTGATTAAAGACCTTAATATAAATCAGGAAACAATAAATATAATAGAAGGGAAAATGAGGAAGATCCTTGAACTCATTGGTACAGGTGACAACTTTCTGAACAGAATACCTATAGCTCAGGCTCTAAGGTCAACAATCGATAAATAGTACCTTATGAAGCTGAAAGGCTTTTGTAAGGCAGGAGATACTGTCATTGGAACTAAATGACAGCCTACTAAATGACATTTTGAAAAAAGTTCTTCGACAACTCCACATCTGACAGAGGGCTGATATACAGTATTTACAAAGAACTCAAGATAATAAACACCAAGATATCAAATAATCCAATCAAAAAATGGTGTACCAACCTAAACCGAGATTCAGGAAGGAAGAATCTCTAATGGCTGAGGGATACTTGAAGAAATGTTCAACATCCTTGGTCATCAGAGAAATGTAACTCAAGATGTCTCTGATATTCCATTTCACTCCCGTTAGAATGTCTAAGATCAAAAACTCAAGTGACAGCACAGGCTGGCAAGTATGTGGAGAAAAAGGAACACCCCTCCATTGCTGGTGGGAGTGCAAACTTGTACAACCACTTTGGAAATCAAACTGGCGATATCTTAGAAAACTTGGAATAGTTCTGTCTGAAGAACCATACCACTCCTGGGCATATAGTCAAACTATTCTTCACTACACAATATGGACACCAGCTCAACTATGTTTATAAAATAATTATTCGTAATAGCTAGAATCTGGAAACAACCTAGTTTTCTGTCAACCATCGATGGATAAAAAATACTGTGGTACATTTACACAATGGAATAATACTCAGCTATCAGAAACGAGGAAATAATGCAAATTTCAATGAAATGAATGGAACTAGAAAAGCTCTTCCTTAATGAGCTAACCCATACTCAGAAATACACACATGGCATGTGTTTACTCATAACTGGATGTTATCCATATAGTACAGGATAACTAATCTACAACACACAGACCCAAAGGAGTAGGAACCTAGAGTAACTATCCTATGAGAAATTCTGCCCTACAGATCAAAACAGTTGCTGAGACACACAATCAAATGTTAATTTGAGCTCCTGAAGTCATATATAACAGAGATGGAAGAGGAATAGAGAGACCCAGAGGGGATAAGAACAACACATGAAGATTGACAGAATCAAACAACCTAGGCCCCTTAGAGGCTTACAGAGACTGAAACACCAATCAAAAAAAGAAGTAAGAAGTTTAGACTAGACCTAGACCCTCCCCTATACAAATATAGATGATAGGCAACTTTATCTTCAGACATATCCCTTATCATTTTAGGGGTGGGGTCTAAGTCATGGACTTTGTTACTTGTTAGTGGGACACTCCACCATATTTTATCTGCTATGTTGGGACCCAGAGCAAGAAAAATCTCTTTTCCCTCATGTGACTGATTAACTGAGGGAGGGGGGCTGATATATGGGGCCCCTACACAGGAGGAGAAGGATCTATGGGAGAGGGGGTAAATGGTGAGAGGATGGGACTGGGAAGGGAGGAGAGAGGGAGCTGTGATAGAGATGTAACCTGAATTAATAAATAATGTTCTAAAATGTATATCAAGGCAGGTTTAATAGGAGGCAGTTCTTGGGAGGCTTCATTAATCTGAAACTTGGAGGTCAGTGAAGTGGTGTACCTGGACTAAAGCAAAGGGGTTTATAGAACTTAGGTGAGGAGTGATGACATGTCAGCTAGGAGCTGGGATTGTGTCCATATACAGTCAAAACCTGAGCCCTTGGTTTGACACTCTTGAGTGGGTTGCTGGAAGTGAAGAGAGGAGGAATGATGGTATGTTACCCAGGAGTTTTCTGTGTTTTGCTGGATTGAGAAAAGAAGACATGGCAGGAATTCTTGACTTCTGCAGGGGTGAGCTGGGGTTGTAGGCAAACACTTTCCTACACAACTTGCTTTTTGTTCATGGTGTTTTGTCACAGCTATAGGATCTCTAACTAAGACAAGCCCTCCAATGGATATGTAGTTGGTGAACATCTTTTCCCATTCTATAGCAGGATTATTTGTCTGAATGATGGTGTCTTTGCCATGTAGAAGGTTTTTATTTCACGGGATCCCATTTACTAATTGTTATTCTTAGTGCTTGTGTAATCAGTGATCTGCACAGAAATTTTGATCCTGTAACAATGAGTTCAAGACTATTCTCAACTATCTCTTCTATCAGATTCAGTGTATTTGTCTTATGTTTAGGGCTTTGATCCACTTGGAGTTGAGGTTTCTACAGTGTGATAAGTATGTGTCTATTTGTATATTTCATGCAGACATTCACTTTAATTGGTATAATTTGTTGAAGATACCATCTTATCCTTCATTGTGTATTTCTGACTTCATAAAAAATCAGGTATACATTGGTATATGGATTTATGTATGTGTTTTCATTTCAATTCCACTAATCAAAATCAATGTGTTGGTTTTAGGTTGATGACATGCTATTTTTATTACTATATCTCTAGAATACACTTGAAATCAAGGATGGTGATACTGTTGAATCAGCTTGCCTCTATCTTAGGCTTAAAAGCCATCTTATAATAAAGACAAACTAGGTTCATTCCTGTTTATAATTAAACCTGTTTCTTAAGAATTGGGCTATGTCCAACCTGTAACCTTAACTACATATGATTCTCAACTGCCTGTTACAGGAATGGTAATCATGTTTTAGTTTCCAAAATTGTTAATAAACATCTTGGAATCTTACCTTTGTTTCAAAATGTTATATGACCATCTATGATTACCTTCTTATGCCCAGCTTGCCATCAAGTCTTTGTTTCAGGAGTTTCTAACTTGTTAGGTTTATGTTCTGCTCCCATAAACCTTCTTATTCTACTTACCAAATCCTCCACTTGGATACCCCCTACTCTTGAGCTATAAAAGCTTTGTCTTCCTCACATCCAATGCTGGCTTCTTGGACTCCAATTTAGGAGGAGGCAGTTGGTGTACCTGAATTTAAAAAAAAAAAAAAAGCTTGCTTTAATTGATCGATTGCTTTAAGCAATTTGGCCATGATGATTTGGGTCAGTGATCTTTCCCCTCCCATTAATACCTTCAGTACATCTTTTATGATTCAGGAGTGTTTTAGTCTTTTGCTTATTTGGGGCTTTTTTGTATTTCCATATGAAGTTGAGAATTATTATTTCAAAGTCTATAAAGAATTGTGTTGGAATTTTTATGGGGATTGCATTCAATCTATAGATTGCTCAGCATAAGATGGCCATTCTTACTATATTAGTCCTCCTGATCCTTGAGCATGGAAGATCTCTCCATTCTCTAAGATCTTCTTCAATATCTTAATGTTTTTATCAAACAAGTCTTTCCCTTGCTGTATTAGAGTTTCTCTGAGATATTTTATATTTTTGAAGGCTATTGTTAAAGGTATTGGTTCCATGATTTCTTTCTTAGTCTATTTGTAATATATAGGAAGACTGCTTATTGTTGTGAGTTATTTTTTTATCCACTTGCTAAAAGTGTTTATCAGCTGTAGCAGTTTCCTGGTAGAAGTATTAGAGCAGTGGTTTTCAACCTGTGGGTCCCTAACCTTTTGGGAGTTGAATGATCCTTTACAAAAGTCTTTTAAGACCATTGGAATGATCAGAGATTTATATTGCCATTCGTAACAGTAGCACAATTACAGTTATTAAGTAGCAATGAAAATGATTTTACATTGGGTTTTACCAAAGCATGAAGAACTGTATTAAAGGGTCACAGAACTATGAAAGTTAAGAAATACTGTTTTAGAATCATATAATATACTACTTGTATGATCCAGTATTTTCTAGAGGAATAGAACTTACCGAATGACCCTATATATACAGAGAAGGAGATTGATTAAAATGGCTTCCAAGTTGTGGTCCACCTAAAACAACAATGGCCATTTACTAATTGAAAGCCCAAGAATCATCCTCAATATCCTTCATTTGTCTTATTGCTCTATTAAGAATTCAAATACTAGATTGAATAGGTATGGAGAGAGTGGACATCTTTGTATTCTTCATGATTTTAGTAGAATTAATGTAAGTTTTTTCCAATTAAGGCATTGTTGGTTATGGGCTTCCTGTAGATTGCCTTTATTATGGTTAGGTATGTCCTCTGGATCCTTAATATTTTCAGCACTTTTTTTATGCAGGGAGTTTGTAGGATGACCAAGGTATTTTCTGCTTTAATGAGATGATCGTGTGGTTTTTATCTTTCAGTCTATTTATATGATGGATTATATTATCATTTTATGTATTATGTACTACCCCTGCATCACTTGGATGAAGCCTACTTGATCATGGTGGATGATCTTTGTGATGTGTTCTTGGATTAGGTCTGAAGATATTTTATTGAGATTTTTTGCATGAATTTCATGATGGAAACTGGTCTGAATTCTTTTTTAAATTTTTTCCAACATAATTGTTTTGATTATTTGGGAATTTCACATTATACACTCTAAACACACTCAATTCTAGGGCTTCCTATGTCTGCTTCCACACATTTGTGGCCTCCCCTAACTCCTACTCAACCCCAGAGAAAAAGAGGAAAGAATGGGGAAAAAACCCTGAATACATTTTGTATTGTCCATATACTCATTGGAGCATGCGCAAACATCATTGGCCAGCCTCCTAAGTAGAGCTGAGTCTTTTTCCACCTGCACCACGCCATAAACTTTCAGTTATACAGAGCTACATTTCAATGTCCTTATCAAAAATGTTAAGAATGTTGTTTGATTGCTTTTTTTTAGGATGCTTTTGGGGGGGGGCAAATTGGGGTAGAGGTAGGGGTTGTCACAGAAGCCTTTATGTTCCTTTTTCTCAACTGTGCATCTGCAGTCATCAATATCTATACAAGAGCAGCTTCCTTGCCATTCACAGTCAGCAGGAGCATGGGTCCTGTGCTTCAACATGGTTTCCAACAACAGCATGGACCACGAGCATCTACATGGTATCCAGCATCAGCAAATGCTAAGGACCTCTGCTTGGTCTCTGGTGGCAGTATGGCCAGGGGACATCAACACTGCTCTCTGCCAAAGTCTGGATATAGCCTCTGGGTGAAGTATGGACCATGGAGGTCTATATAGGACATCCAATCCAGTAAATCAACCATTCTTGATCACAAACATTCTGACACTGTCCAGAGCCTGGGTAATTGTGCAGCTGGGAAGCTTGTTTGAGTGTTGAGTCCACACATGTTCCAGTTTGCTGTACACCATACTACTGGTCCTTTTCGGTAATAAATTATTCCTCCATCAACTGCAACCTTCTCTGACACCTAACATACCTGCTAAGTGTCCACTTCTACCATGTATGTAACATTCGGCTTCTCTATTTCTTGTCTAAGGGTTGGCCGATCTTATTGGTTTTCACAAAGAACAAACTGTTTCATTGAGTCTTTGTAATTTTTCCTATTTTATTAATTTCAAATCAGAGTGTGATTATTTATTGTCATCTACCCCTTTTGGGTGTGATTTCATTTTTTTGTTCTAGAGACTCCAGGTGTGTCACTAAAACACTAACATAAGATCTCTCTAATATTTTATGTAGGACTTGGTGCTATGTACTCTTAGAACCTTTTTCATTGTGTGTCCTAGGTTTGGGTATGTTATGTTTTAATTTTCATTCAATTCTAGAAAATCTTCAATTTCTTTAATAATTTCTGTCTTGACTCATTTTTCATTCAGTAATGAGTTGTTCAGTTTCCATGAGTTATTAATCTTTCTCCTATTAGTATTTAGCTTTGATCTCTGGTGTTCAGATAAGATTCAGATTGTTATTTCAGTTTTCTTCTATCAGTTGAGACTTGCTTTGTGTCCACATATGTGGTCAATATTGGAGAAGGATGCATGTGTGACTGAGAAGATATATTGTTTGTGGTTCATTAAAATTGTCTGTAAATTTATGTTAGGACTGTCTGGTTCATGATCTCAGTTACCTCCAGCATTTCTGTTTCGATTTTGTCTGAGTGACCTCGTTATTAATGAGAATGGGGTATTGAAATCACTCACTCTCATTATATGAAGGTTGATATGTGGTTTAAGCATAGCAGTGTTTCTTTTACAAACTTGGGCACCCTTCTGTTTGGTGCACATATTTAAGAATTGCCATATATTCCTGATGGATTTTTCCTTTGACAAGTATGTAGTGTCCTTCCCTATATCTTCTCATTAGCTGTGGTCTGAAGTCTATTTTGTCAGATATTAAGATGGCTACACTAGCTTTCTTCTTAGGTCCATTTGCTTGAAATGTCTTCTTTTATCCTTTTGCCCTGAGTTGAAATTTAAAATCGATGTTGTGGTATATTTATTGTATACAGCAGAAGAATGCATCCTGTTTTTTTTCTTTTTTAATTTATCAACCTATTCTGTTAGCCTGTGTCTTTTTATTGGTCAATTGAGGGCACTGATATTAAGAGTTGTCTGGGCTCCATGGTCCTTTATTTTTCAGTCTTGGGACCATTCTGATTCCTAAGTCCAGCAATGAGTGAAGTAGCTGACAGACTGGAAGATTTTCCCTAAGGTTACCTAATTATGGTTCTGGTTGGACCCAATATAGTTTGGAGCCTAGTGGTTAGTCGGGCAGCTGAAAGTCAGGCAAGGAGTTAATCTCTCAGCTCTTTTTAAATTCAGGTTTTGAATTCTTTGTACATGTAATGATGCATTTTGTTCATATCCCTCCCTTCTCCCTCAGTTAGTTTTTTTGTGATAAAATCACTTGACTCTCATTCTTCATTATGTTGAAGGTTTTATGTTTATCTCAACAATATTATATATGCTGAATTCCAACACTGAATTACATTGTAACCAATAGTACAACCACTTAACCAATATTTTCTCTTCCCTTCTTCTCTCTCCTCTTAATCTCCGGTAATAGCTATTCTATTATTATCATATACATTTTAATCTTATTTAAAAGTCAACTATATGGTACTTGTCTTTCTATATATGAGTATTTCTCCCAAATAATATAAACAATATTTATCTAAATTTCTACCAAAGAAAAATGTACTTATATATAATAATGTACATACAATAAGCTACATTATGTGTATAGTATTTTACCATGAATAATATACCAATTGATTTATTTTTCATATCTTGTCTCTTGTTAATATTAATGAAAAAAATACCATAATTCAATTATTTCTTAGAGATATCAATTTAATATCCTGTATATACATTCACAAAACTGAGATCTTAGTTTGAATTTTGTAATTCTACTTTGAATCTTTGTGAGGGACTACAATAATCTTTCACACAGTTCCTACTCCAATCAAACCTTTCACCAAAACTTACATGTATTTGTGTTAGCAGCTTCAAAATACACTATGCTATTGATATATTTTTAGTCCTGGTTGTCAAATAATCTCTGTCTGTCTGTCTGTCTTTCTGTCTGTCTGTCTCCCTGTCTGTCTCTGTCTCAGTCTGTCTCTCTGACACACTCACACTCACACACACACACACACACACACACACACACACACACACACACACACGACACTTCCAGTGAACATCTTCATATCTTCAACTCTGGGTATGGTCACTCCTCCACAGTCTCTCAGTGACACTCCTGCAACTGCTGGGTCATCTCAGGGGAACTGGATCATGAGTGTGATATTGAAATATTATTCCAGTCAGCATCTGTGTGTTTCCAGTTACACCTACAATGAACTCAGTTCGAAGGAACAGTTCATGCATTGAGATAATTTATGAGTATCAGCTAATAGCCATGAATTAATACCTTATTGATAAGTGATCAGTATTTAGTTCTGCTGTCCTTATCTTTTCATAAAGATTTCATGGTACTAAATTGAGTAGCTAAGGTTTTCATCTCCTGAGATTCCTGAAGACTTTTTTGTGTTGCTGACAGAATGCAGTACATCAGCCAGCACAATGTATCTTGTCACCTGAAAGTCACACACTCACTTTATGTTCTCTCTGAGCAGACATACTGCTTTTTATGTCATTACTCACTAAATATGGTAAAACTTAAAATGAAAATGATCATTTTGATTGAATATATTTCTATTTTTCTTATATTATTAAATCGCTACAAAGCAGAATAAAAAGATTACTCTATAGTCATAAAACAAAACTGGTCTAAATTCAAATACTATGAAAAAGAAGAGGTAAAGTGACTTTTCACAGAAGAATGTAGAGCTACACTTAAAGCAGCTCTTGGGTTTTTTTTGTTTTGTTTTGTTTGTTTGTTTCTTTGTTTGACCACCTCTTCAGACAGCTGCCTGCTCACTCTTTACTCTTTTGGTTTGGGTTAATTTAATAGTGATGGCTTCTCTACTATTGTGTTTATGGATACTTTGGGTTTTAGTACTTATAACTAATTTTACAACTTAAACTAATGTGAAGGCCTCCAACACTGCAATTTTCTTTTCCCAAATGAAACATGATTTTTCTTTGCATATCTATGTTAACAACTCAGTTTGTAGCCATGGTAGTATGATATTTTCTGGTCCAGTCTTAGCTTCAGTAGGCTCCAAAGAAAGATGTCAGTTGATGGATCAGAAGATGTGTCATATTCTGTATTTGATAAACATTTAAAAAGCAATGGATATGAAGTAGAGAGGTTGAAGTGCATATCTTTGGGATAAGAAAAAGTATTTTTGAATACTATCTTTTAACCTTATACTAACATATTTTTATATTAAAACACATGTGCTATATTAATAAATTATTGATGTATAATTAATAATAAATCATTATATATGTATTTGGTTTGTCCACTTGCAAACTTAAAGTTAGAATTGGGCTATAGTTTTTACAGTTTGGAGACAAGGTTTGAATTAACTATTATCCTGGAGCTTTATTTATTTATGTATTTATTTATTTAAAATGTATTTGCTTTATTTTATATATGTGTGTGTGTTTTTCCTACACATATGTATATACCACTTGCATGTCTGGTCACAGAGTGCAATGGATCCTGTTGAACTACAGTTACAGATGGTCACGAACCACCATGTCATTGCTGAAAATGAAACCCAGGTCTTTGTAGCAACAAAGAATGCTCTCAACCCTTCCCATATCCTGAAGCTTCTTAAAACAGAAAATCACTGTGGAGCTACTGTAAATATATGGAAATGATTCCACGATGGAATCAGATGTTTGGCTCTGGTAGGGATGGATCCACTCCTTTACTTGGATAAACTTTTTAAGTGTAAAACTCATGCAAATATAAAACATGTGGCTTGTGGTCTCATATTCATAGCAAGATTTTAGAGTCCTCTCCAATACTAACTTCTGTATCTTTTCTATACATACATGCATGATTGCACCTATACGTGTGGAACATGTGAATGAACTTGAAAATATATTTGGGCACACATTTTCATGCAAGTGTCTGAGTCAGCGTAATTTTCTCTATCACAAAGCTGAATTTCAAGTACTGAATTAGATTAATTTGATACAATAATGACACTGGTAACCAGGCCAATAACTGAGATAGACACAAAGGGTAAGACTGTTAGGTGACACTGTGAGAAGTGTGAGGGCGCTGATGATGTGTGATAACCCTGGGGATCGGGATTTCCCCTGCACGGGAAGGAATCTCTTTGAAAACAGAAACTCTTAAACAGCATCACCTTATGGTCATCTTCAGCAAGGTCATGTTTGTTATAATGTGCTGAAAACAGTGTCTGTCTAAAGCATCATCACATGTTCTCTCTTATTGGAGGCACAGAGCTTCATATCTTTATACTTTATTATGTAGCCTGTAGTAACTATGGAAACCAGGAAATTTAAAGGAGACCATTGGCAGGATGGGGGGGGGCGGGGAGCAATAGAGAGAAAAATAGCGTGTTACAAGCATCCAGTCAGGAAAATAAGAAAAGAGGAGCTTTTTGGAGTGTATGAGGGAGATAAATACACAAGAGGTAGGTAGGTAAAATAACAACTTGGATGGTTGAAAAGCCGTAACTAATCATTCTATTAACCATTTACACTACCTCTCCAAAACAAAAGAAAAAGTGTTTGTCTTGATAACTGGGAGTTAATTCTTTAACCCTGAGGAAGAGTTTCACAAAAGGTGAATGGGAAATAAACTGGGAGACATCTAGGATAATTTATCACCATAATTAATGGTTTTACATTTAATAAGAAGTGGAAAGTACATTAATGTTCTCCAACTATATCTTTGTCTTTAATTCCAGATTCTGGGGATGTGAGATTTCATGGAATAAGGAATATAAAACAGATGACTTAAGATAGACATTTTGCTGATCCAAATTGTGAAATTATCATGAATTATCATTGTGATTCCAGTAGAATTATGACCCAAAGCACAGACAGCTGCAAAATAGAGCCTTGTAAAATTATGGAATGTGAAACTGATTCAAATAATTTTTTAAATTTCCTTTGTGAATATTTTCAAGATCAATGTAAGTTTTGTTCAGTTGTAAAACTGTGATTAATATTCTGTGCTCATCCCTACTGTTTTAGGTGGTAGCTATAAAATTAGGCAACTTAAATCAATAGGATTGGATTTCTAAGGTATAATATTTAGTTGCAATATAGTCAGACAAAGTATGCATTTTATATAGATGTGACTATGTATGCCTTTATTTTGTCTAGTATCCTATTTATCCAGGTAGATACAATGATGGTATATAGAAAGATAGGTTATGAATTCCATTATGGAACACCAAAAGTTAAACAGACAGATTAATCAATAATAAGTAGGTAAAATATTATAATTATATAGACATACTGACAAGTGAATCACAACTTTAATGTGTACTCTATTATTTTTTTCAGATAGATGAAATGTACTTCCTCTCCCCTCTTAAGAAGAACATACATTTCTCTTATGTCCTCATTAGAGAATATGCTTTATTTCCAAACTGGGCCTGGAATCCTAGCCAATATGTTTCTTCTTTTTTTTCTATACATTCATAATCCTAGGTCACAAACCTAAGCCCACAGACCTGATCTCCTGTCAGCTGACCTTCATTCACATAATGATGGTCCTCACTGGAGGGATTATTTGCCTTACAGACATATTTGAGTCACTGAACATTGATAATAACTTCAAATGTAAGACAATTTTTTTACATAAGCAGGGTGATGAGAGGCCTTTCTATCTGCAACACCTGCCTCCTGAGTGTGTTCCAGGCTGTCACTATCAGTCCCAGTACCTCTTTGTTGGCAAAATTTAAACATAATCTAAAGAAATACATGATCTATTCTTTATTATGCATTTGGTCTTTCAATGTATCATTCAGTAGTAACCATATCTTCTACGTTGGTGCATATACCAATATGAGTGATACAAACCAGATGAAGGTCACTAAATCCTGCTCACTCCTTCCTATGAACTACATCATCAGAGGATTGATATTAACAGTGACAACATCCAGAGATGTGTTTCTTGTAGGAATCATGCTGACCACAAGCACATACATGGTGATTATCTTGTTCAGACATCAGAGGCAATGCAAGCATCTTCATAGCATCAGCCACCTGAGAGCATCTCCTGAGAAAAGGGCCACCCAGACCATCTTAATACTGTTGGTTTTCTTTGTGGTCATGTACTGGGTGGACTTCATCATCTCATTCACCTCAGTCCTGTTATGGATATGTGACCCAGTATTTCTGACTGTTCAGAAGTTTGTGATGAATACCTATCCCACAATTACTCCTTTGGTACAAATCAGTTTTGATAGCAGAATAATCATTATGCTGAAAATCTTGCAGCCAAAGCACCACCAGACTTTCTCATTTAAAAACAATGATTTTTTCTCTTCTATAAATAAATATTAATTTATATTTTACTTATATATATTAGTGTGTTATGCATGTGTGCATTTTTGGCATTCACAGTGGTCAGAAGAAGTCATGGGATAACCTGGAACTTGACTTACAGATGGTTGCAAGGAGTCATTCTGTTAAAGTCCCAATTATTTTTTTTCTAAAATACAGTTTCTTCTTAAACTTTAATAGTTCAAGCAGCAAAGCAAGATTCTTCACATGATTTAAATACCATCTTTGGTATTACACATACACTTATTTTTTACATTTCTGAAGCCTAATACAAGAAAGTTCTTAAGTTCACTATCCAGCATAACTTTATATTTCCACATGAATTCTTTTGACTTTCTACTTTATATCATAAATATGTCCTTGATGCTGAGGCTACTTGAAAGAAGTTCTTTGGTGAAAATGACATTTTTTGGTTTTTGTTTGAACAGGTTTTAGACTTCTTTCAGTCTTCAACAGTAGTATAAATTGTAGCTTTAATTCTTTTTAATAATTAAGAATTTCTCTAGATCATAAAGTACTGTGAATTGACATTCATTTTTTTAATAGTAGTGACTCAGTGAGTATCTCATGAAAAGTTTATTTGCCTCTTCACTTTCACTTCAGTTCATCCACACTACTGAAACACTATTAGGAAATAAAATGTTTTCATACACACATAAATGGTGTGCTGTGTGTTTTATGTGAATGTGTGTATGCATGTATGTATGTGTGCCCATAAAGGATGTGTGTTCACAAGCACTGGGAGACACCTTTGCTTCAGAACTCATTCACCTTCTGCTTTAATAGTCTCTCCCTGTACCTTGGGATTGCCAAATAGGACAAAGTAGTTGCCCCGACATTCTCCTATCTCTGCCCCTCCAGCTCTGGGATTATATGTGTTCACTACTATGACCAACCATTTAAAAATTATGTTCTTCTGTGATTCTAAAAAACTATTTTCATAAAATATATTCTGTGTAGAATTTCCCCTTCCCCAAGTCCTTCCAACTCATCCTCATCTCCTCGTCCATCCAGACACACACGCTTTCTGTCTCTCTTGAGGGAATAAACAGGCATCTAAACAATAATAAAATAAAAAAAACAATAAGATAAAAGAAAAGTAAAAACATCAGAATAGGGCAAAGCAAATGGAAGAATGAGTAAATGAAAAAACACAATAAACACATACAAATATAGAAACACACAAAGTTCACACAGTGATCTCATAAAAACACAAAAACAGCAGCTATAATACATATGCAAAAGATCTGTAAAGAATGCATTTAGTTCCTTTTGCATGGGCCTTTTCTACAAGACATACAAGGTAATCTTTTGCAGTCAGGAAGAATCTTTGGGGTCCTACGTCAAGGTCCCACAAAAAAATGTACAAGCCATTTCCAACAAGAACAGCTAAGAGTTACCAAGATAGAGCAGTTGAGATTTACCAGGTTATTTAAAAAGAAAAGAATAGAAAAGCAAAGTACTGATACAAAAACAACTTAATTCATTGAAAATGTCTTCGTTATTCATTAAAAATGCAATTTTTAGTTCCAGTCCATTAGAAAAGTACTATTGAAAACTGTATAGGATAAATAAGTAATGCAAATTAATAGTCAATCGATCTTATAGTTTTGTTAGATATCAGTTTAATTACAGAAATGAACTGTATTTAGCCTCTTGTATATGTTTTTAAAGTTAAGTAGATAGCACATAGAGAGAAGCAATGTTTGTCTCTTTAGGTAGATATAGACAGACAGATGATACATTGTTTTAAAAAAACAGAAAATGGCATTTAAGATGTTTTAATAAGAAAAGGTTTTTCTGACAGAGAGACATATGCTCCTGGCAGCACCCCCAATCTACTTGATAAATGATGGGCATTAAAGGAAGAAATATGGCAAGATAGTCACTGAACAAAAAACTGCTGACAGCAGGCTGAATGTACAATCTGTGAACAAGCAGGATACTGAAATGTTGACTTCCCAATGTTACAGAAATAGTGTAGGCCAGTCGTTCAATTTTCCTGTTTCACAGAAAAGTTTGTCAGATATTCTAGTCAGTAGCCTGAAGAATGGGTGACCCCAAACAACAGAGAAACCATGAGTGACTCTTCAGGTAGCCAGCAGCCTCTGTCATTGCTGTAGTTTTGGAAGTTGCTTTCCCTATACTTCTCACATCCTTAGGTAATAATTTAATTTCCTTCTAAAGTCTCTGATGAGGTAGAGCCTTAAAGAGTTATAATCTTACAAATAACATTAGTTGTATAGGATTAAGAAAAAGTTTTAAGTCTAAAAGATGTTATAGGTTGATAAATTCAAATAAGAATAGAAAATGATATAGGTACAGAACTCTCAGCTAGGTGTAGATAATAGAAGCTTTCTCCAAGCTTGCTAAATAAAAATGCACTGAACACGTAAATATAATTCTTGATAGATCTTATAAATATTTTTATTATATATAACATATATATGCCATTTTTAACTAAGGGGGGAAATGTGGTAAAAGTTTTGTGTATTAAAAAACAGTTATGAGAATGTTTTTGTTTAATCCCAGGTGTGGAGCTGCTTCAATTAGTCGCCACATGTAATCAATATGTGCCTCGTGACCTAGGAGAGGTGTAGCTTAGCTACATGCAGCACATGAATTCTGAGGTCTGATGGAAAAAAAGCCAGACACCTCAGGAGAGAGGGGGTTACAAAGAGGAAAGAGGCTTCTGATATCCCTGCTGCTGTTACTCCCCCAAACTGTCGTTGGTTCTTCCTGATGCTGTTGGTTCTTCCAGCTGCTGTATCCTGGTTTGCTGGTTTGCTAGACTTCTGGATATTGTGACTACTGAGATTGATATTGCCCACAAAGAACCTGATGACTCTAATCAGCAGGAAATAGCTCAAAGAGAAGTCTGTCTTTTTCCCCCTTAACCTTCCTTCCACATAGTCTGGGGGATTGAAAGAAAAAAAGGGTTGGAGGAAGGTAGAGGGAGTAAGTAAGTATAGTAAAATAATTAGAGTTAATAATAAAGAAAAATAAAAGCCTTGTTACACTCACCAAATCCCTGAATTGGAAACCCCCGACCTCTGAGCTATAAAAGCCTTGTCTTCCTCACCTTCCTCACATCCAGTGCTGACCTCTTGTTCCCAATTTAGGGGAGACAGACAGTGTACATAATAAAAAAAGCTTTTTTAAAAATTGATTTCTTGCTTTAATTGATTTTATATGATTATTTGGGTCAGTGTTCTTTCTCCTATTTTTGGGATTAATAATACCTTCAGCAGTTCTTTTATTATTTAGGAGTGTTTTAACTATCCTGTTTGGGGAGATTTGTTTCTGTTTGTTTTTCTGTATTTCCATATGAAGTAGAAAATTGTACTTTCAAGTTCTGAGAAGATAATGGTGGAATTTTGATGGGGTTTGCATTGAATCTGTAGATTGCTTTTCATAAGATGGTCATTTTGGCTATATAATCCTCCTTATCCATGAGCATGAGATAGATATCTTTCTATCCTCTGATATCTTTTTCAATTTTTATTCAATATCTTAATGTTTTTATCATACAAGTCTTTCACTTATTTTCCTAGAGTTTTCACAAGATACTATATATTTTTGGAGGTTATTGTTAAAGGTGTTGTTTACCTGATTTCTTTCTTAGTCCATTTGTATTATATAGGAAGATTGCTTATTTTTGTTGAGTTAATTTTGTAACCAGAAAATTTGCAAAAAGTGTTTATCAATGTTAGAACTTTCCTCCTGGGAGTGTTAGAGCTGTGGTTCTAACTTGTGGCTCCCTACACATTTGGTGGTTGAAAGATCCTTTCCCAAGGATTGCCTAAGACTATTGGAAATATCATATATTGACATTGTCATTCAGAAAAGTAGCAAAATTACAGCTATGAAGTGGCAACAAACATTTTACAGTTGGGTGTTACCACAGCATGAGGAACTGTAGTAAAGGGTTGAGCGTTAGCAAGGTTGAGAACTACTGTTTTAGAGTCACATAGTATACAATCTGTATTAGTCAGCATTCTCTAGTGGAACAGAACTTATAGAATGAATCTATACATTGAAAGGACATTAGAATAGTTCCAGGCTGTGATCCAGCTAAATCAGTAATTGGTGACTACCAATGGAAATTCCAAGAATCCTGTGGTTATTCAACTCATGAGGCTGGTCTCAACTGGTCTTCAGTATATGTAGTTCCTGAAAAAGTAGGTTCTAATGCCAGTGAACGAATGGACTTATTCCTTATATTTCCCCCCATTTTATTAATTTAATATCAGATTTTGATTATTTATTGCCATCTACTCATGTTGGGCATGATTTAATCTTTTTGTTCTAGAGCTTCAAGGTATGTTGTTAAGTTACTAAAATGAGGTCTTTTCAATGTTTTATGTATGTAGCCAAAACAAGAGCAAGTAGGCAAAGAAAATACAAGTTTCCCTCTTCTTTCCCCTCTATACAGTCAGGAGGAGCATGGGTCTTGGGCTTCTACATGGTTTCTGGCAACTGCATGGTCCACATATCCAAATAGTCTTGAGCATGTGAAATTGCTAAGGACCTCTGCTTGGTCTGTACATCTGTTGTAGCCTGAGGCATAGACAATAATGTCTACCATGAAAAGTATGGATCATGGATGTCTTTTGAGGAGGTGCAGTCCAGTAAATGGACCATTCTTTATCTTGAACATCCCATAGCTATTCAGAGCCAGTGTGATTGTGCAGCTGTGAATCTTGTTCAGCAGCTGAGTCCACACAAGCCCTAGGATGCTGCACACAATACTGCTGACCCTACTGGGTAATGACTTATTCTTCCATCAACTGCAACCTTCTTTCACACCTAACACAGCATACAACTTTCCAGTTTCACCATGCACTTAGCTTCTCTCTCTCTCTTTGGCTAAGGGTTTGCCAATATTATTGATTTTCATAAAGAATAAGCTCTTGTTTCTTTGTACTTTTCATTGATTCTTTATATTTTCCCTCATTTTATTAGTTTCATATCAGATTTTGATTATTTATTGCCATCTACTCATGTTGGGCATGATTTAATCTTTTTGTTCTAGAGCTTCAAGGTATGTTGTTAAGTTACTAAAATGAGATGTTTTCAATATTTTATGCATGTACTTGGTGCTATGTACTTGTCTCTTAGAACCCTCTTCATTGTGTTTCCTGTGTTTGGATATGTTGTGTTTTCATTTCCATCATTTTCATTCAATTCTAAAAGTCTTTAATTTCTTTAATAATTTCTGTGTTGATCTATTTTTCATTCATTAGTGAGTTGTTCAGTTTCAATGAGGGTGTAAGCTTTCTGATGTTAATATGCAGCATTAATCTCTGGAAAGTCTCAGACTGTTAAGTCAATTTTCTTGTATCTGGTGAGACTTGTTTTGTGTCCAAGTATGTGGTCATTTTTGAAGAAAGGTTGATGAGGGAATGAAAAGATTTATTCTTTTGTGGTTGGATAAAATTGTATGTAGATATCTGTTAGATCCATTTGGTTTATGATGTCAGCTAATTCCAGAATTTCTATGTTCAGTATTTGTCTGGGTGACCTGTTTATTGGCAAGAGTCATATATTGAAGTTTCCCACTACCATCATATGAGGGATGATAAGTGATTTAAGCTGTAGTCGTGTTTCTTTAATGACCTTCTGTAGGTATAAATTTGTTGTGTAATTCAAATGCTGATTTTTGTATCCCCCATATCAGGTTGCAATCCTTATTCTGAGAATCTTCTGTCTCAATGTTGTGTAAACACTGCTTCACATTTGTCCCTTGATATGACAATAAAGCACCTTATAACCAATCACTGAGCAGGGGAGAGAACAGGGCTGGACTTTCTGCCTTTCAGGGGAAGAGGAGTTTGAGAAGGAGAGTTAGAGGAAGAGAAGTAGGAGATTCAGCCATGGGCAGAAGTCCAGTGTACATGAGGAAGATTTAGCTGGAACAAAAAGAGCACTAAAAAGCAAGTATCTTAGAGATTTTGTCAAAGAGAGAGTCAGACGAGCATAGAGGATTAAGAATAGATTAAAACTGCTGAAGATTGACCTGTGAAGCTTGATAGACAAATAATATAATAGAAAATCGATTACTTGGGTGATACCTGTATTCAGAGAGAAATAGAGAAACAAATACAACTTTATAAATTTACACTAATGGTTAATTCTTTAGCTGCTTCACAATTGTCTCTTGATATGACAATAAAGCACCTTATACCTAATCCCTAAGCAGAGGAGAGAATAGGGCTGGACTTTCTGCCTTTCAAGGGAAGAGGAGTTTGAGAAGGAGAGTTAGAGGAACAGAAGTAGGAGATTCAGCCACAGGCAGAAGTCTGGTGTTCATGGGGAAGATTCAGCTGGAAGAAAGAGAGCACTAAAAACAAGTATCTTAGAGATTTTGTTAAAGAAAGAGTCAGACTAGCATGGAGGATTAAGAATAGATTAAAACTGCTCAAGATCGACCTGTGAAGCTTGATAGACAAATAATATAACAGAGACTCAATTATTTGGGTGATAGCTGGATTCAGAGAGAAATAGAGAAACAAATACAAACTTATAAATTTACACTAATGGCTAATCCTTAAGCTGCCATTATAAATGATTACACACAGACACCACATGGATTTTAACAAGCTTTGGCCTGAATTGAGCAATCTTGGCCCATCTAAACTAGCTCTTAATTCTATTACCCAAATATGACCCCATATATACATATGTCCCCTTGAACTGCCATTCTCCACGTGATGCGGATGTTCTTGGCCATATGGAATGAGGTTCGTTTGTCTAACCCATGGTGTATGTCCTCCCTCTTCCTGTACCTGGCTGGAATGCATTTAATCCTCTGTGTAAAGCACAGTCTTCCTGTTCTAATCTCAGGAAGTCCCACCTTTCTTGGTCTGTGCCCAATCTCAGCCCTCAGCATTTTTAGTTAACCAATTAGAGTCAATGTAAGTAACAGACAGCTAGCAGGACCAATTAATTAACATTTAGAATACTTAACACCACCCCAGATTTGGGTGCCCTTGTATTTGGTACACAGATGTTAAGAATTGCCATATATTCTTGGTGGGGTTTTCCTTTGATGAGTATGTAGTGTCTTTCCTTATCTCTTCTCATTAGTTGTCTGAAGTCTATTTTGTCAGATATTAAAATGGATACCCCAGCATGTTTCAGAGGTCCATCTGCTTGGAATGTCTTTTTTCATCCTTTTACCTGATGTGAAACTTCAAATTGATGCTAAGGTGTATTTATTGTATGATGCAGAAGGATGGATCCTGTATGTTTTTTTATCTACTCTGTTAGCCTGTTTCTTTTTATTGGACAACTGAGAGCACAGATATTAAGAGTTTGCTCAGCTACAAGATGCTTCATTTTACATCTTGGCACCATTCTGATTCCTGAGTCCAGCAATGAATGAGGTAGCTGACAGTCTGGCAGATTGACCCTGGGGTTACCTAGTAAGGGATACCTAACCAAATGAGGTTACCTTCTAGTTGGGCACCATGTAGTTCTGGAACCCAGAGGTTGGTTGGGTGCTAAAATGTAGGCAGGGAGATGGACTCTCAGCTTTTTAAAAATTCAGTTTTTCAATACTTTTCACATGTAATGATGTATTTCCATCATGTCCTTCCCTTCTCAGTGTTTGTTCTTTTTGTAGAGGGACTCACTTGTGTCCATATGGAAGTTCACCAGTCAAAAAAAGTTGAATGGCTTAGGCAGGAAATAGAAGATGAGACATCCAGTAGGCAAAGGGTATTCTGGGATAATGTCAGGCACAAGGCAGTTTCACCACAGAACTCTGAGGAAGGAAGATGTAAGAAGTTGAGGATCAGTAACTAGCCATGAGGCAGAAATAGCATAGAATACACAGGTAATAAGTTATGAGATAGTCAGGGAACATGCCTGGCTATATGGCCTAGTAGTTTGTAAACACATAAGTCTTAGAGTCATTATTCTGGGATCTGGGGTGAGGGTGGAAAAACACAGGTGGAAATATACAGAAAACACCCTACAAGAAATGGTGTCCACACTTGGGTCTGAATTCCAAGCTAGAGACAAGTTTCAGGCATTAGCCAAAAGTTCTGGACACAGGAGTTGGACCAGAAAACCAGTCACAGCCGCTTTAAGAACCCCATGGTGCCCAACCAAATATTTGATTGGCAGTCTGTGAGCAGTAGCATGAAAGATGGGGAAATCCCAGGTAGTAGCACTAAGCCAGCCAGGAGGCTAAATACCTTAATGATAGAAGAAGAGTGGACCTGAGCCTCAGGGCACAACTCCACAGGGGAGCAACTTCCAGGAGCTGAATGAAAGAAACACAGCATTAAAAAGTGTTAGTACAGGATAATTATCCTACAACCCACAGACCCAAAGGAATAGTAACCTAGCAAACCTATCCTATAAGAAACTCCACCCAGCAGTAGATCAAAACAGATGCTGAGACACACAGTCAAATGTTAGGTGGAGATCTGGGATTCCTGTACAAGAGAGGGAGGAGGAATAGAGAGACCCAGAAGGGACAAGAACAACACATGAAGATCAAAGGAACCAATCAACCTAGGGTCCTACAGGCTTGCAGAGACGGAAACACTAACCAAAAAGAAGAAGAAAAAAGCAAATTTAGAGTATACCTATACTATCTCTAGGTATAGTCTATGCATATATAGATGATAGGTAACTTGGTCTTCATACAGATCCCTTAGCATTGGGGAGGCACAGTCTTTGTCATGGACTCTGTTGCCTGTTAGTGGGACACCTTTCCCTAGCTGGGCTGCCATATAAGGCCACAGAGCAAGAGGAAGCCCTTAGTCCTCATGTGACTGATGAACTTATTGTTGATATGTGGGGGCCCCCCTCACCCAAAGAGAAGGAAAGGAGGAAGAGGAGGAATAGGGTACAGGGTAGAACCAGGATGGGAGGAGGGAGAGGGCTGTGATAGAGATGTAATTTGAATAAATAAATAAATGTTTTAAAAAATAAGGAAGTGTGAACCAGAGCTGTGATTCATAGACCTGGCTTATATCATGTGCTCATGGGTAAAAGCCTGAAATTGCAGACTCACAGTGGGTTTCAGAGGCATGGCCAGGGGCAGCAGAAGGCAGAGTCAGGGGCCAGGAGCCTGCTGGTCTGAGCTAAGGGGATGGTATTAGGTGCCATAGACATGTGATGGCCTGAGAAGCCTACATAGGAACATCTTCCCGGAGCTGCACTGGGACTGTAAAGCCAGAAACTTCTGAACTCTTCAGGTATTTAGGTTGAAAACAATAAAAGAAAAAAGAAATTGAGTATAATAAGAAATGGAGTTGTAAAAAAATATGGCTAATTAAGTTACTTAACCAGTATTTATATTATTGTTAATTGGTTCGGCATTTGTTAATCTTTAAGCAGCCATTACAAAGGAGTACACAGACACCATGTGGATTTTAACAAACCTTGGCCTGAATTGTGCAATCCTAGCCCATCTAAGCTAGCTCTTAATTCTATTACCGAAATATGACCCCGTATATACATACATCCCCTTGGACTGCCATTCTCCACACTAGGCCGATGTTCCTGGCCATGTGGAATGGGGTTCCTTTTTCTAACCCATGGTGTGTGCCTCCTTCCTGCTGCTCCTGGCTGGAATGAATTAATCCTCTGTCTAAAACACAGGCTTCCTGCTCTAATCCCAGGAAGTTCCACCTTTCTCTGTCTTTGGCCAATCTCAGGCCTCGGCATTTTATTTAACAAATCAGATTCAATGTAAGTAAAAGACAGCAAGCAGGACCAATTAATTAAAATTTAGAATGCTTAACACTACCCCAACAATTCCCTCCTTTTGTCTAACAAAAGGCTAAATTTTTAACTCATATAGTAAAAACAATAAGAACAGATATGAAGCAATCAAGATGACCATATATAAAAGTTATGCACATAATGTTTAGCCTATTTGTATCAGGCAATCTTGAAGAAGAAAAAAATAATCTATCTTGGTGTGTCTAAAGTTCTGAACCTAAATAATTTCTTTTATATCTGATATTTATAAACCTAAAGATTTTATTTAGACTTGAAAATGTCCTTTTAAATCGTAAACAACTCAAGTTCAATTGAAATTTTATAACTATTATGCCTTCAACCCCATCAAAGACATAAGAAAGGATAAAATTATTTGAGTCAATAGGAAGCATAGGGGAGCAGCTTCCAAAAAGAAATATGACAGTTTGTTGCTTAGACAGTCCCAAATATCACTTGATATCGTTGGAGCATCATCTTCAGCCTTCTGGCCAAGCATTTTTCACAGGCTAAATTGTGCAGCAGGAAATAATAAGGATTTTCCCATTGTGTCTCTGCAGAATCAGGACATCGACTTACCTGCATTTAAGCCCTGGTCCATCTTTGGACTGTATATAGTCTGTTGAGAGAGCAGGGGCATTTTTGCCCAATAGGAATTATCTCCTGATGGTAGATTTCTTTTTGATGCTCATTGTCTTCTTCCAAGTCAAATGGGAGCTGTCAGGAGCTGACTGTCTTAAGTCAAACAATTCTTATAATAATAAAAACATCTTTAAATGTCATTTTCTGTATGCCTCTGAGAGTTTTGAAGACATCTACTATTTTATTTATAAATCTATCTATCATCTATCTATCTATCTTTGAACAATCAAACTGTATATTTTTATCCATTTATTATCTGTTTAACCTAGTATTTGACATGACCAGGAGCTTGACTGGCCAGTCAATTTGTATTATCCAGACTCCTAAATAGATTGCAATAGCAACCCATAAAAGGATCGGAAGTAAACCTATACTTTTAAATGATTTGTACAGGCACAATACCTTATACAAGAGTTGAAATATACATATATGTGTCAAAATATAAAATTCTATACTAATAAATCAAACTTAATCTTATTTAAAGAATGACAATAATTTTATGTTTCCGAGCAGATTCAATAATCTATCCTTATATCTTATTTCTATATTATATACATATATTCCCCCTCTTTTTCTTTTTCAAGTCTTTTCCCACTATATAAGAGCGAAAGAAGGATAGAGAAAAGAAAAAGAGATCTCCAAGTCTAACTTCCTATACCTTGCTTAACAAGATCATATAACAATTTGTAACCATTACCCCTAAACAACATTTATAACACAGCAAATGACCAAAGAATCATCCACCCTACTTTTTGGGAATGGGACGTCTCTCTCTTAAAACTTCTTCCTACTGAATTGGGTCACAGAAAACCTGTTTAGGGGCCCAAATAAAATGAAAAAAAAATTGGTTAAGCAAGTAAATTGTAACATTTGTTGTCCAGTCTCTATGTGCTCAACAATTTGAATGTCCTGAGCAGTTTGTAATTTGAAGCTGGACTTTGGTAGGAAAGTTCAGAGCTTTATTGAATACCTGTCTGGAACAGTCATTGAGGCTGGGCCATCTCAGCAAGCTGTTTGAAGTTGTTCTGGATGCAGATTTTGGAGGAAACAGCTCTTGAGGCAGACTGTGAGGTTGGATCATTTGGGTTACTTGTCTTATCTTCTTTGGACTCTGGTCCCATTGTTCTGAAAATATATCATTTCTCACAAGTAACATATAGTTCTGCAATTACCAAAATGCCTTGGAAGTTCAGGATGAACAAATCAATTAAGGAATATTTTCTGTTCTTTGTTTGAACAGAAGAAAGACATTTGTAAGTCTCCATTAATGCCATATGAAAGGATGGCATGTAATAGTATTACATATATATATATATGCTACATATAAAATCTATTTTCAATTAAAAATACAGCATAAAACTGTATGTAGTTTAAGTATTCTCCTCTACAGTTGACATACATGTATTAATTGATTAAAACAGGTTTATTCTGTGTAGTTTTGGCTTTTTGTAGATTAGGTTGGCCTCAAACTCAAAAGGAAGCAATCTGTCTCTGTCTTTGTGTCCCATGTTTTGGGATCAAAGTTATGCACTTATATATTTCTTCTTTCCTTTTCTCCTTTCTTTGGAGATTAATTTCTATATGGATATATCTATCCTTATTGAGACAGGGTTTCTCTTTGTACCTTGGGCTGTTTTGATTTGCTCTGTAGAGCTCTGTAGGTTAGATTGGCCTTGAACACACAAGGAAACTGTTTTAACCTTGTCTCTCCAATTTTGAGATCAAGGTATGAATTTAAATAATTGAATTACCCTTATTAAACAATAACATTAATTAAACCATTTTGTATTAGTTTGAGTTCCAATTCTCCCATGGAAACACCATTATTAAGGAGATTGGTGTAAAATAGCATGATATGCTACTTTTCTTAACTACTGGCTGTGGGAGGCATGCAGATTGCAAGTTCTTCCCCAACCCACCTCTGGGTCGTTACATTGGTTAACAGAATATATCTCTTTTTGATTTTGTTTGTTTTTTTGAGGCAGGATTTATCTGTGTATCCTTGTCCTGGACTTACTTTGCACCAGGCTAGCCTTAAAATCACAGAGATTAGCCTGCTTCTGCCTCCAAAGCACTGGGATTAAAGGCGTGCACCACCTCACTCAGCAATTAACAGATCTCTTTCAGGGGCAAAATGCCTCTTGAAACCAGATCTCCAGTGGGAGCCCCACACCTAAGGAGACTGGCTTGTGACCCTTTTCTCTTTACGTAAATTTAAGATCATGTGCATTTATCCATTAGATCAGTAAGGACATTATTATACTTAACATCAAGGAAAAAATTGTGTCATTTTTTAATTCTAGACCGTCTTTAGTAAGAAGCCTTATCTTCTCGGCAGGATTCCCACCCTGCCTTCATTCTTTAAACCATGCTGGTCTAGAATCCAGAGATCTGCCTGTTTCTTCCTTTACTGTGATGGGATTAAGGGATTAAAGGCATGGGCCAGTACCACCTTGCTCAAATATTTCACTTAAATCCAAGATTTTAGTAACTCTGTAACCTTCAGAGAAACTTTGAACTGTAGTGACAATTCGAAATCTGCCCAAAATCTTCAAAAATCTCTTATGTTTTAGCAATGCCAAACCAGAAAAATATCCTTTCTACCTCCCGATATAGGAAAATCAAAGATATCTAAACAAAAATCAAGCAAAGAAACAACATTCCAAAAGCCTTGGCATGTCTAACCATGCCGTCCCATGCTGCAATTAAAGCTTTGTTCATTATTCCTTAGAATCTAATTTTGGCTGCATTTCATGGGCGGGCCAATACCAGAAACTCCTGATAGGCACCTGGTACCCAGGGAGCTCTTAGCTCCAGCTGCCATCAATTTTGTATTATTTATCGGGAAGAGCCTCCCTCCTTCCTTCATTATCATTGTTGGCAATTTAGCTTTCCGTCTGTAAATTCTTTCTTTTAAGACTATCCTAGTATGAACTTTCTCAAAAAAGATATACAGAACCACAATTGTCAGGGTAAAAATCATTTGCATGCTAAGAGGAACAAACTCAATTGGAATCCAAAAGTGTTGAGGCATTATGAATTCCTCCATTTTTAATCTAGGTGATTATTTCTGTTCTCAAGTTCTATTTAGAAGGCTTCCAGTTTTTTAGTACATAAGGAGAGCTAAGCTTTAGCTTTCTGACTTTGCTGCAAGGCAACACCTTTTGTACAGGGAGCAGCACCATTGAAATGCATTTGGGTTCAGTTCCTCGCTCATTAGCTAGGAAACCAGCTTTCACCTGGGCCTTCTCATGCTATAAGCATGGATTCTAATTGCCCTAGTTGGATGCCATTTGTATAAAAATATATGGCTAATTAAGCTATTTAACCTGTATTTAGATTATTGTTAATTTGTTCCACAGCCTTTAATCCTTATTCCGCCATTATAAATGAGCACACAGACACCATGTGGATTTTAACAAGCCTTGGCCTGAATTGTGCAATCATGGCCCAACAAAGCTAGCTCTTAAATCTATTACCCAAATATGACCCCATATATACATATGTCCCCTTGGACCGCCATTCTCCACACTAGCCAATGTTTCAGGCCATGTGGAATGAGGTTCTTTTTTCTAACCCATGGTGTGTCTTCTTTCTTCCTGCTGCTCCTGGCTGGAATCCATTTTTCCTCTGTGTAAAGTGCAGGCTTCCTGTTCTCAGGAAGTTCCACCTTTTTCTGTCCGTGCCCAATCTCAGGCCTCGGCATAATATTAAACCAATCAGAGTCAATGTAAGTAACAGACAGCAAACAGGACCAATTAATTAACATTTAGAATACTTAACACTACCCCAACATGGAATTCTTTTATGAAAATGTTACAAATTAAAATATATTTTTTTTTGTTAAAAATGGAGAAAAACACAATGACCCAATGCATCTGGATCCTGTAGATTTTGCTTTGCTTGTTAGAATAGAAAAAGGTTTTTATCAGTAAAAATTACAGTTTTGTATATCCTTTTCGGGAGAGATCACAATAAAGTAGACTTGGAGAAAGAAGAGACTGAAAAAATTGATGCTAGATAAGAAGCCATAGAACAGAGGTTAGAGGACTCTATAGACTGTAATAAATAACCCCCAAAGGAGTCCAATCTGAAACCTACAGTAATATCAGAGGGGATAGTTCCAGATGAGAGAAATCCACAGGGTTATCAAGAATTAGAATGGTAACCCATAGAGATGCAATATATTGATTTCAGAATCCAGAATCTACTTATTGATACTACCTTAGAGTAATGCCATAAAATAGATTATGTGTTTTATTTTGTAGAGTTTGGAGAATTGAAATATGTATATGTGTTGATTCATCATATTATTGGTGGATATTCAAAATTCCAAAGGACTTTTGCTTAAATTGTGAAAAGGATGATTCTGAAATTGCACGTTTATTAGAGGTGGTGATCATCTTGGAAATGCCTTTGATGATAGAAGCTGATGATGCTTTAACATATGTATTCATTAGAACACAAAAATATTTTAGACATTATGGCATGAAATATGTTGTAGATCATCTTACAACCCTACACATCAAGAAATTATGAAAAGATCTAACAAGACTTTAAAGGACATGCTCATAGAACAGAAGGTGTTATGAGATCTCCCTAAGATAGATTAAATAAAGGTTTATTGATTTTAAAATTTTTTGTTTATTTATTGATTCAAGTTACATCTCCATCAGAGTGCCCTCATTCCATCCCTCCCTGTTCCACCCTCATACTCTCTCTTCCTTCTTCTACCCATCCCACTCCTCCAATGTGGAGTATCCCTACATATCAGCCCCTCTCAGCTCAACAGTCATAAGTGGGCTAAGAGCTTCCTCTTGCACCAAGGGCCAACATGGTGGCATTCCCAGGGCAAATTGTCCCCTTAATATGTAACAAAGTCTATGTTCCTGATCCTTTTGGTGTGTTGGTTGTAGGATAGGTAACCTGTACTATATCGCTAAAATCTGATTATAAGTGAGCAGATACCATGTGCATCTTTCTGAGTCTGGGTTAGCTCACTCAGGATGAGCTATACTAGTTCCATCCATTTGTCTAAAAATTGCATGATTTCCTTGCTTCTGATAGCTGAGTAGTAGTCCATTGTGTAAATGTACCACAATTTTTTGTTTTTATCCATTCATCCGTTGAGGGACATTTGGATTATTTCCAGTTTCTAGCTATTACAAATAAGGCTGCTATGAACATAGATGAGGCTATGTCCTTGTGATTTGGTGAGGAATTTGGGAGGATAATCAGAAATGGTATGGCTGTGTCTTAAGGTAGGGCTATTCCAAGTTTCCTAAGACATCACCAGACTGATTTCCATAGTGGTTGAACACATTTTGACTCCCACCAGCAATGGTGAAATGTTCCCCTTTCATCACAACGTGATGCTGTCTTTTGAGTTTTTTTTTTAAATAATTTATTTTTTATTTCTTCAAGTTACATCTCAATCACAATCCCCTGCCTAATCCCCCCTCCAGTCCCACCCTTCGACCCTCCTCCCCCTCAGCCCCACCATCCTCTTCCCTTCTTTTTTTTTTTTTTTTTTTAGTTTAAGGTATTTATTTTTCCCCCCAACAGCTCTCCCTTTCAGTCCAAATAATGGTTCTTTTTCTTATAACTATAAATACAATACAAAACAACAGAAATAAATAGGCCACGATTATAAGAGTTATATGGCTTAGCATACATTCCCAATGTCCAGTCCATATGTATTTGGCACCTGACTTTAACATTCTACTATCTAACCATCTCCATGAGTTTAAAGTTCTATATCTAACTGGGCTTTCTTACTAACTTGCCTCATAATTTTAAAAATATCTTCTTAGATCCAGAACACCCTCTTGATTCCTAAACAACTCAAAATTTAACTATGAGACTCTAGCTATCTATTCTTCAACCAACTCAGAGACTTGAGAGGGATAAATATATCTGATTATATAGGAAGTGCAGGGCCTGCAGCTTCCAAAACTAAAAAATGACATACCAGTGGCTGCCTGGACAGTTCCCATTTTCTCTCCATACATTACAGCATCAATCTTCAGCCATTTGGCCCCATTTCTCTGACAGACATTGGTTGTAGAGCAGGAATTAGGAAGGACTTACCTACCCTGTCTTGGCAGAGCTAGGCTGTCGACTTACCTGCTTCCAAGTTTTGTCCTTTTTGGACAGAAGTCTGTCTACAGTTGAAGCAAGTGGTTTTTCTTGCCAAGAGAAAGGCTTACCACCAATTTAATCATCTCCCACTGGAGATTCTTCGATGCTCATCTTCTACTTGGAGTAATATAGGGGGTGCTGTCAGGAGCTGACATGTCTCGATATCAAAAAATCTTAAGTTAAGAAAACATCTTTGAATGCCATATTCTGCAGATCTCTTGAGGTTTTTGAAGATGCCCTATCTATCTCTTATATTTAGATAAGCAAATACTGCTTGTCTCTTAGCAACTTGATTTCTGAGTAGCTTAGAAAATAACTGTGATAGACTGTCATAGTAACTAACAAAATGACACGTTTTCATGACTATTAGTTTCCGTTTCTTAATTATCCTAAACAGTTTATGTCGGTTGGTAGCGAGAGGTCAAAACTTGACGTTTCATTTTTAAGTATTACTACAAACAATACCTTTAAGAAGCATTAACCTTAATTTAGTATCAATATACAAAGATCAATACCAATGTGGCCAAATATAATCTTAATTTTGTATCAATATACAAAGATCAGTAACGATGTAGCCCAATACAATCTTAATTTTACATTAATATACTAGGGTCAATACCATTGTGGCCAAATATAATCTTAATTTTGTATCAATATACAAAGATCAATACTGATGTAGCCCTATACAATCTTAAATTTGCATTAATATACAATGATCAATACCAATTTAGCCAAATATAATATTAATTTTGTATCAGTATACAAAGGTATAAAGCTATATTCAATAATCTGTCCTTTTTTCTTGTTCGTTCCTATACTATGTCTATGTCCCATTTTTCTCAAGTCTGTTCACTCCTATATAGAAGAGAAAGGAGGATACAGAAAAGCAAAAGAGAGAAGTCCCTGGGTCTAACCTCCAAAACCCATTTAACAAGACCATTTAACAGCTTGTAGTTTTTTCCCCTAAATAACAAAATTTTCTATTATCTATCAAATAACCAAAGGGGGAGAACACCCTCCCCACCTTCTGGGGATGGGACGTTGTTCTCTTAAAATGACTTCCTGCTGATTTGGGACGTAGTAAACCTGTTTGGGGCCCAAATAAGAATGGAAAGATGGTTAAAAATGTTAACAGAATCATTTGATGTTCAGTCCCTTTGTGCTCAGCTATTTAGATGTCCTACGAAGTTAATAGACAGAACCCCACCTCATCTGAGGAGAAGGAGAGTACCAAGTAGAGGAACAAGGAGGGAGGGAGGGAGGAAGGGAGGGAGGGAGGGA
>CAJQZJ010030265.1:0-10698 GCA_907164525.1 Lophiomys imhausi | reverse complement strand
TAACCATCTCCTTGAGTTTAAAGGTCTATATGTGACTCAACATTCATACTAACTTGCAACACACTTTTAAGAGTATCTTCTTAGATCTATAACACCCTCTTGATTCCTAAACAACTCAAAATTTAGCTATGAGACTGTAGCTGTCTATTCTTCAACCACCTCAGAGACCTGAGAGGGATAAATATATTTGCTTATCTAGGAAGTGCAGGGCCTGCAGCTTCCAAAACTAAGAAAGGACATACCAATGACTGCCTGGACAGTTCCCATTTTCTCTCCATACATTCCTGCATCAGTCTTCAGCCTTTGGGTCCTGTTTCTCTGACAGACATTTGTTGTAGAGCAGGGATTATGAAGGACTTACCTACCCTGTCTTGGCAGAGTTAGGCTGTCTACTTCCCTGCTACCAAGTTTTGTCCTTTTTGGACAGCAGTCTGTCTGCGGTTGGTGCAAGGGGTTTTTTCATGCCAAGAGATAGGCTTGCCACTAATTCAACCATCTTACAGTGGAGGTTCTTCGATGCTTATTTTCTACTTGGAGTAGAATAGGGGGTGCTGTCAGGTGCTGATATGTCTCGATATCAAAAAAAAAAAAAGAAAATAAGTAAAACAAACTCCTAGTCATGCAAACATGTCACTTTGTTAGCTACTATGACAGTCTATCACAGATTTTCTCTAAACTACCCAGTAATCAAGTTGCTAAGAGACAAGCAACATTTGCTTATCTAAATACAAGAGATGGATAGGGCATCTTCAAAAACCCCAAGAGATCTGCTGAATATGGCATTCAAAGATGTTATCTTAAATCAAGATATAGAGTATTTTTAAAAGGATAGAATCCTGAAATAAATACATATGGAAACATTTTTCTGCTTCTGAGATCTTTGTAGAAAGAATTCACAGAAAACACTAAAAGTGAAATGAATTCGCAAATAAGGTATGTATAAATAAGCTCTTAAATTAGAAACAATATAACACAAATATATATTTATATTTATAGTTTAGCTCATAGATTAAAATAAAACAAAAATTCTGAAAAATCAGAAAGCAAGTAAAGGAGAAATAGCTCAAGAGAAAAGATGTAAGTAAAAAATTATTTTCAGAAGAAAAAATCATAATGATAAGGAAACAGGAGAGTGTGCTTTCTATTAGTTTCAATTTCCAGTTACCATGTGATAGCACGTGCCTTCGCCAGCTGAGCAAGATCTACACCCTGGAAACACAGCACATTAGTGATTGAGCAGAGAAACCAAACTCAGACTTTCCTGAGGGGAAAAATATTGGAAAATTCATTTCAAAGAGAAATTTTATAATGCAGTTTATTTGACCATTCACCTATGCTGTCTGGCAGCAGCTGCAGAACTGTATATGGACTTGGGGGAATTCTGGCACAGGTACATAGAAGCAGGTGCCTATGAATAACCATCACAGCATTGTAGTCCCATAAAAATATCATGAAGGTTATAAATAAATTATTTCATCTTTATGAGTAAGAAATTGGAAAGTGTTATGGGTAAACATAGATACATCTTACAGCATGATACTAAAATAAAACAAAACTTCATTTACTTCAAAATTTAAAGAATATTTAGCAAAACTATAAATTGTGTAGGAGTCCATGCGCCGCTAAGAATTATCAAGACCTGCACATGCATGGTTTAATACTAGACATTAAACCTAGAATGTTGATTTCTCCTTAAAGGGAACCTGTACATCCTGGTAAGGATACGTAATGACATGGAGAAGAGTTAAGATGTGATTATGAAGGAGATGGTTTGCAGGAGAAAATGGTAAGTTGAGTCAGAAAGTAATGGAAGAGAACTCTTTACCACCATTTAAGGAAAAATTATGAATTGAGACTAATGCATCAGCTAAGACTATCACACTATGAGCAAGACTGTCTTTGTTGTTGTTTTTGTTGTTGTTACATACAGCCTCTTCCTCACTAGCAGAGATAAGAAGCCTGTGTTTTCTCCTTTTTCTAATGTCCGTTTACCAAATCACACCCCTCTTTAGCCTTTATAAGAACATACAGATGTTTGCACAATATTCACACAGAGGCAACATGAAGAATGCATCCATCAGAAGATCCATAAATGCGTGTGGTTAAATATTTTGGTCTCATAGTTTTGGCAACTTTAAACTAACTTCTTTTTTAAAATATGTGACTATGGGAATGGAGATATGGTTCAACAATTGAGAGTCTGTTCTGCTCTTACATTGTATCTGAGTTTGTTTCTGAGCCTCATGATGCAGGTCCTCAGAACCACCTGGAACTCCAGCTGCAGGAGCTCTAATGCCCTCATCTAGCACCTCCATAGGCATCTGCACACCTGTGCACATGCCCACACAGAGACATGCAGGCATACCTACAGCTAAAAATAAGCATAAATATAAAAATTGTAAAAATAACAAATAGAATTTCATCAGTATCTTCTGTAACTCAGTATCTGGGCACCTTTATCCCTTGAGTCTTTCAATTTAAGCTGTAGGCATACCTACAGCTAAAAATAAGCATAAATATAAAAATTGTAAAAATAACAAATAGAATTTCATCAGTATCTTCTGTAACTCAGTATCTGGGCACCTTTATCCCTTGAGTCTTTCAATTTAAACAGTCACTTTACATCTGAAGAATTGCCTCTTCCCTGTACTTCCTAATAGCAAATCTCTGTACATATTTCAGCACGATGCCTATCATCCCTGGGTTTCAGAATGCCTCAATTGTGTCAACATGATGTCTTTCATATGTTGTTAGTAAACAGGTTTTTTGCAGAGTATTCAAAGTTCTTTAGACAGTAGTTTGCAAGCCTTTCCTTCTAAAATTGTGATGTATAAAAGAAAGTACCTCAGAATTTATTGGAGACAAAAAAGTTAAAATTAAAAGTTTCACTTAGTCTTATTTTGATCATAGTGAAATGTTAAAATCACCAAATTAGTGGGATTATACACACATTTAAGTAAATTGACTTTCCAATGGAAAAAAGTTAGAAAACTAAAGTTCTGAACTTGCACATAAACAATGAGATTAAGTCTTAGGTATAAGAGTCTGTCTACAGATGAGATTTCTGTGGGGGTAAAGATTTAAAAAATAAATGATAGTTAACATAAAGGAAGGTTTGTCATTGGGAAAATATTATTTGAAATTAAAAACTAAAACAAAAATGATAGAAACTAAGGAAGATCAGGGATTAATCATTATCATGTGATGTTCTTAGAGCAAAGCCATGAAGGCATTGTTTTAAATCCTTACAAGGAGGCTGGTGAGATGGCTCAGTGGGAAAAGGTGCTAGGGACCAAGCCTGGTGACCTGAGTTCAGACTGTGAGACCTACACAGTAGAATGAAAAATTCACTCCTAGAAATTATTGTTTGACCTCCACATGTATCATATCATGTACACTGACATACTAACACACAGACACTCAGACACCACACACACACTCAGACACCATACACAAACACAAACACACAGAGAAACAGAATTAAATAAATGAATGAACAAATATAATTAAAATTTAAGAAAAATAAATAAAAGATAGTATAAAGAAGTATTGGCAAGACAGTTATTCCTTCCAGGTTCACAGAAGTTTCTCATCAACACCTGCAGTGGATGTTTAGCTACTGGAACACAGGCAGCTCCCACAGAATGTGGCTCCTGCAACACCTTCAGTTTTGTAGGATCCCAGTCTCTGCAGGGCAGGGTGGCTGACTTTTCCATTGTCTGGACCCTGTGCAGTAAAAATCTTCCCCAGGGCCACAATTCCACAGTGTACAGCAACACTGACAAGTCAGTAGATTTCTTTAATAATCCTCTTGGGCAGTGAAAATTTAGAGGACACTTGTGATGCCAAGTGCAGGGTCTGGAGATGTCAAGTTGTCCCTAAGGCTACTCTAACACATTATGCCATTTGTCAAGGCCCCCCCAAAACCAACTGTTATCATCTTTCAATCATTAGATGACTCCCAGAATAATGATTGATTAATATATTAATTACCACAGTATTATTTTAATGATACATTTAATATTCCTCCAAAAACACATTTGTTAACATTCCAATACACATGAAAATGGTAGGAGGTAATAGGTCTGGGAAATGGAGCTTCCATATATGTAATTATTGGTCTTATAAATGAGACTACAGAAAGATTGCTTCTCTTTCCTACCTATGAAAATGCATAGTAGATTAATAAAAATAGCCTTTGTTGAGCCAGGAAGTGTGCTATCAGACAGAAAATCTACCAGCACCTTGATATTGGACTTCACTACCTACAAGTCTGTACAAAATCATTTTCTGTTATTTAGAAGCCACCAGTCAATAGTATTTTATAGTAGCAGTTTACACAGACTTATTGCAGCCAAGAGACACAGGCTAAAATCCCCCAAGGGAAATCTTTGTAAAGAGGAGTCCAGGAGAGTGTGACAGAGGCTCCAGGAGCTGGATACCAGTAGGGTTAACCACATTAACTATTCCCACAGCATGTGTGTAATGACAGTGGTTTCCCAGGCATGGAAGACCCCTCAAGCATCATTGTTGATTGTGGGTCTTGGGCCTCTGGCAAAGCTACCCCTGGCTTCATTGTCTCTGCCAGTGATGAGAAAATACCTCTCGCTTTGGATTTCACATAGCCTAGATGTCAGCAACTGCTTCTCATCTTCTTATTCTATTATTATTTTGTTCATCACTCACTGTCAAATCCCTTCATGTTCTGATGTTCTGCTTCAGATAGTGGACCTTTCTATCTTCTATTAGACTGTTTTTATTTGAATCATTCTATGGTTCCTGGGCTCTGAGAACATGATGTACTGACTAAATGCAGGCCTCATACCTGAGACAAACTTCTGGAAAAAAACATGGAAACTGTCTTCCAGATGTGAATTAAAATTAGCCATTGACAGCAGGCTCTATTCCCATTAAAGTACACTTTGCAAATGATTAAAATATCTTCTGACACTTAAAAACCAAAATTGTTTTCAAAATACATGTTCATTGAATAGCCTATCCAAAGACAATATCTGTAAGGAGGAAAATAACCCAGATGGTAAGAGTTGGATAGAAGTTATAGTGGTAAACACAGAAGTAAGTACACATGGATTATAAGCATAAATTAGACTTCCAATTATCCTTGTAATACACATGGTTATGTCTAACCTGCTGTGTGTAACTGCACAAGTACACAAAAATAAATTTGACAACCTGATTCTGAAAATCATTTGGAAATATAAACAATAAACATAGTTTAAAGAATATTGAAAATCAGGAAACTTATTGAATGACTAACTAAAGATTTATTCTAAGACCATAGAATAAATAAGCACTATACTATACTCATTAAGAGGGAAAATTTGATAAATGGAAAAGAATTGAAAGTTCAGATTCAGCCTAAGTGCTGAATACTTGACTTTTTGACAAAAACATTTCTTTGTGTGTGAAGAGAAATATAATTTTAACATACTGTGCCAAAATATTTGGGAGCCATATAAAACTGGACTTCAATTTATACCTCACATCATACATACGAATCAGACTAAAATGAAGAATAGATCTCAGAATGAGTCCAGTACTGTGAAACTTTTAGAAAAAAAAAAAAAAACAGAACAAAATCACTTTAATCTTAAAATAGGCAGATATTTCTATAACACAATCACAAGAGCCTGATCCTTATGAACCAAATGGAAACTTAACTTCATTGAAAGATAAAATGTCTTCTCTTCAGAAGATAATGTTACGAGAATAAAAAGCAATGTGCCACATACAGAAAATTTGCTAGCATATAAAAGTAATGTCATATCCAAAGTTTGTAAATAGTTCCCTAAAAGCGTTTGATAAGAAATTGGCAACCAAATGAACAGTTGGACAAACATTTGAAAGGAATAGCATCACAGATGAAGCACAATATATACAGGTGGATTTCACAACTAGAAAAAAGAAGACAGATGTACTTTCCCTGTTCTCCATCTGAGATTTGGAGATTGAGGGGAAGCAGTAATTCACGAAGGCAAAACTCAAGATGGTGGCAATGCCCTTATACAAAGAAACAAAGAAAGTCTATTTCTCCTCTGTTTTCAGCTATGAAAGTCAGCAAGACACCTGTAATTAATATAATACTTCACAGAAAATAACTAGAAGAGTATTTTTCCACCTGAGAAAGGTAATGAGACATATTTCAACTGGCTAACCTTATCTTGAGTGTTATTGTAACTTCTAGTCAGTTTCACAAAGCAAGAAAAGGAACTGAATACTCACAGATAAATAAGAAGGATCCCGCAAAACCAGCATGTGGGAAGCTGAGGCAAGAGTTTGAAGCTAGCTCCAGCTACACAGAGAGGTACTGTAGAAATGTAAAGCAAAGAAACTGTAAGAATTAATTTGCTCAGATGGGTCACAGGATGTTGTGAGAATAGGCAAAAATTAGTTTTTCTTACACATATTACTAATAAGTATCTAGGTATGTATGTAAATATATATGTATATATGTGTGTGTAGATATATATATCTTTTTAAGAATTTATTTATAATTTTTAATTATAAAATTTTAAATATAAATTATAAATTTATAAATTTAATTTATAATAATTAGATGTTCAGGTTTAATAAAAATAGTGTATATATATATACACTATATATATATATATACATATATATATGAAACAAAACATAGATAGTTCTATAGGCTGAAAATAAAGCAGTATCAATGAAAGAAACTGAAGGTCAAAATACATAGTGACCTGTCATGTTCAGGGGTTGAAAGACAATGTACCAGAGATGACACTTTTCCCTATAATGATATATATAGAACCAATGTAATTTTTGAAAATTAAAGAAATCATCTTGGCCAGGCATGGTGGTACACGACTTTAATCCCAGCACTTGGGAGGCAGAGGTAGGTGGATCTCTGTGAGTTCAAGACCAACCTGGTCTACAAAGTAATTCCAGAACAACCAGGGTTACCCAGAGAAACCCTGTTTTGAAAAAAAAAAAAGAAAGAAAAGAAAACATCTTGGGGCGGGGCCAAGATGGTGGCGACCTACACTGACACATTTTGAATGCGGGGAAAAAGAGCCATAAAAAACACAGAGTTATTGGGCACTGTGCAAAAACCGGAGGGGCTAGACCCCCCCCCCCCGGAACACTCACAGCTCCCAAGGGACTGTTGAAAGTCCCAGGGAAAGGCTCTCCCCATCTCTCGCAGACATGGAAGCCACTAAACCCGGGATTCGGGAACTCCCATTTGGAGAGGCGCCTGGTAAGATCGATCCCAACTTACAGAAGGCAGAATCAGGGTCCACTTGGCCATAGATCGCTGGCCTATTGGGCTCCCCACACCTCAGGTAGAACTTATACCCACTTAAAAAACTTTGGGAGATAGTGGAAGGCTTAGCAAGGAATAAACAGGGGGCTCAGCGGGTGCTCCGCAGCCGCTAGCAAAGCGGAGGGTGGGAGGTTCCAAGAGAGCACGGGAAGCTGGGAACACAAAGGCGGGTGGGAGGGGCCAAATCCCACGCACTTACGGCAGCGCAGCTGGGACGGGAACCCGGCTGGCAGGGCCAAATCCCCGCAAACCCACGGCAGATCAACTGGGGAGAGAGACAGGCGTGGGCAGGGCCAGGGATCCGTGCACCCACGGCTGAGCTGCTGAGGCGAGAGGACCACTCAGGCTGCCGGGGGATCTGGGGCTTGGGGTACCCATGGCCTAGCAGCCAGGGAGGGGGACCCGCAGCGGCGCACAGGAAGGGAATCAGGCACAGAGGTCAGCCCTGAGGCGAGAAGCCTAGTGAGAAACCAGAAATCGGGACCATAGCTGTATTCTGGAAAATCCAGACATATTAGGTGTGGAGCCAGACCCTGTCAGCCTCCGTGATGACAAACAAAGCCCACACAATCTGTGCCTGGGCAAACAGGACCATACCGTCAGAACTATTACAGGCTGATAACTCAGAGTGCAACATAGAGAAGTCTGAATTGGGAGCAGTGAAACAATCCTGGTCCATTACTCACAACCTGGGAATAGGCTGCACCAGATCACAGTGCCTCTGGCGATTAAAACCACAGTGACCTTGAAATCCCCCTGTAAGCAACGACAGATAGCCAAGTAACTCGTCCCCTGCACCAAATCATCCACTGTGGTTCCAAGCACAGAAAACAGACAGCTAAATGCATCCAATGGCAAAAGGTCAAAAAAAAATAGAAATCAAGGAATTATGACTCCAACAAAGCAGAATCATCCTAGCTCATCCAATTCGGATGACCACACACCAACAGAAACACATGAAAACATTGACAATTCTGCATTATGGAAAGTGATAGAGTCCCTGCAAGAAGAACTTAAATCTATGAAGGAATTCAAAGAAGCCACAATTCTACAAATCAAAACAAGGAACAACACCATTAAAGAGCTCCAAGCCAAGGTGACAGAGCTTGAACAGGAAAAGGAAAAAGCCATGAAAGATTTTCATACAAAAACAAGCAAACTGGAGAAGGAAATGTACAAAACGAACAAAACCATACAAGACATGAAAATAGAAATAGAAACAATAAAGAAAACACAGTCAGAGTTAAAAGAGGAAGTGGAGAATCAAGGGAAGAGAACAGGAACTACGGATGTGAGTATCAAAAATAGGATGCAAGAGATGGAAGACAGGATCTCAGGCATGGAAGATTCAGTGGAAGAAATCAGTACAACATCCAAAGAAAATGAGAAGGCTAAAAAACTTCCCAAACCTGAAAAAAGAGATGCCAATAAAAATCCAAGAGGCTTACAGATCACCAAACAGATTAGACCAGAAAAGAAACTCCTCTCGCCACATAATAATTGAAACCCCAAATGTACAGAACAAAGAAAGAATATTAAAAGCTGTAAGAGAAAAAGGTCAAGTCACATACAATGGCAGACCCATCAGAATTACACCTGACTTCTCCCCAGAAACGTTAAAAGCTACAAGGGCCTGGTCAGATATACTACAAGTCCTGAGAGATCATAGGTGCCCAGCCAGACTACTTTACCCAGCAAAATTCTCTATCAACATAGATGGAGAAAACAAGATATTCCATGACAAAATCAAATTTAAACAACATCTACCCACAAATCCAGCCCTACAGAAAATCCTAGAAGGAAAATCCCAACCCAGAGAAGAAAACTCCACCCAAGAAAGAAAGGTAATAGAAAACCCATCAGCAACTAAACCAAAAGAGGCACAGGACCACCGCCTATACCAAACTAATGGGAAATAATAACCCCAGGTCACTAATATCCATCAACATCAATGGACTCAACTCCCCAATAAAAAGACATAGGTTTACAGAGTGGATCCGCAAGCAAGACCCTTCCTTATGCTGTATACAAATGACACATCTAACTACGAAAGATAGACACTGCCTTAGAGTAAAGGGCTGGGAAAAGGTTTTCCAAGCAAATGGACCCAGGAAGCAAGCTGGAGTAGCCATCCTAATATCAAACAAAACAGACTTCCAACTGAAGTTAATGAAGAAAGACAAAGAAGGGCACTATATACTCATTAAAGGGAATATTCATCAAGAGGAAATTTCAATACTGAACATCTATGCCCCAAATACAAAGGCACCTACTTTCGTAAAAGAAACACTTCTAAAACTTAAAGCTCACGTCGATCACAACACATTAGTAGTGGGAGACTTCAACACCCCACTCACAACAAAGGACAGATCATCAACACAGAAGACAAACAGAGAAATATTGAGTCTAACAGAGATCATGAAACAAATGGACCTAACAGATATCTACAGAACGTTTCACCCAAACACAAAGGAATACACATTTTTCTCAGCACCCCACGGAACCTTCTCCAAAATCGACCACATAATTGGTCACAAAGATAGTCTCAATAGATACAAGAAAATTGAAATAACACCTTGTATCTTATCAGACCACCACGGAATAAAGCTGGTCTTCCACAGTAAAAGAATAAACAGAAAGCCTACACACACATGGAAATTGAACAGCTCCTTACTGGATGACCACTGGGTCAGGGAAGAAATAAAGAAGGATATCAAAGACTTCTTAAAATCCAACGACAATGAAGACACAACATACCCAAACCTATGGGATACATTGAAAGTTCATAGCACTAAGTGCTTTCAAAAAGAAAATTGTGACAGCTCATATTAGTGAACTAACAGCAAAGCTGGGTGAATTGGAAAAAAAAGAAACAAACACTCCCAAGAAGAGCAGAAGACAGGAAATCATCAAATTTAGAGCTGAAATCAACAACTTAGAATCAAAAAGAAGTATACAAAGAATCAATGAAACCAAGAGTTGGTTCTTTGAGAAAATCAAGAAAATAGACAGACCCCTATCCAAATTAACTACAAGGCAAAGGGAAAGAACACAAATCAACAAAATCAGAAATGAAAAGGGAGAAATAACAACAGACATTGAGGAGATCCAGAAAATATTCGGACATTACTTTAAAAATCTATATTCCACTAAATTTGAAAACCTAAGCGAAATGGACAATTTCCTCGATAAATTCCACCTACCAAAACTAAATCAAAATCAGATTAACAGCTTAATCAGCCCAATAACACCTAAGGAAATAGAAACAGTCATTAATAATCTCCCAAACAAAAAAAGCCCAGGGCCAGATGGCTTTAGCACGGAATTATACCAGACCTTCAAGAGGAACTAACACCATTACTTTTCAAACTCTTCCACCACATAGAAAC
>CAJQZJ010030264.1:0-18340 GCA_907164525.1 Lophiomys imhausi | reverse complement strand
TGTGTTTTCTTTATTGTTTCTATTTCTATTTTCATGTCTTGTATGGTTTTGTTCGTTTTGTAGATTTCCTTCTCCAGCTTGCTTGTTTTTGTATGAAAATCTTTCATGGCTTTTTCCTTTTCCTGTTCAAGCTCTGTCACCTTGGCTTGGAGCTCTTTAATGGTGTTGTTCCTTGTTTTGATTTGTAGAATTGTGGCTTCTTTGAATTCCTTCATAGATTTAAGTTCTTCTTGCAGGGACTCTATCACTTTCCATAATGCAGAATTGTCAATGTTTTCATGTGTTTCTGTTGGTGTGTGCTCATCCGAATTGGATGAGCTAGGATGATTCTGCTTTGTTGGAGTCATAGTTCCTTGATTACTATTTTTTTTTTTGACCTTTGGCCATTGGATGCGTTTAGCTGTCTGTTTTCTGTGCTTGGAACCACAGTGGATGATTTTGTGCAGGGGACAAGTTACTTGGCTATCTGTCATTGCTTACAGGGGGATTTCAAGGTCACTGTGGTTTTAATCGCCTGAGGCACTGTGAGCTAGTGCAGCCTATTCCCAGGTTGTGAGTAATGGACCAGGATTGTTTCACTGCTCCCAATTCAGACTTCCCTATGTTGCACTCTGAGTTATCAGCCTGTAATAATTCTGATGGTATGGGCCTGTTTGCCCAGGCACAGATTCTGTGGGCTTTGTTTGTCCTCACGGAGGCTGACAGGGTCTGGCTCCACACCTAATATGTCTGGATTTTCCAGGATACAGCTATGGTCCTGATTTCTGATTTCTCTCTAGGCTTCTTGCCACAGGGCTAGACTTTGTGCCTGATTCCCTTCCTGTCTGCACCGCCATGGGTCCCGTGGGTACCCCAATTCCCGGATCATCCGGCTGCCTGAGTGGACCTCTCGTCCCAGCAGCTCAGCCGTGGGTGCAAGGATCCTTGGCCCCGCCCACGCCTGTCTCTCTCCCCAGATGACCTGCTGTGGGTTCGCGGGGATTTGGCCCTGCCAGCCTTGCTCCCTCCCCAGCTGCGCTAATGTGAGTGTGCAGGATTCGGCCCCTCCCGCCCGCCTTTGTGTTCCCAGCTTCCCTCGCTCTCTCGGAACCTCCCGCCCTCTGTTTCACGAGTGGCTGCGGACCACCCGCTGAGCCCCCTGTTTGTTCCTTGCTAAGCCTTCCACTATCTTGCAAAGTTTTTTAAGTGGGTATAAGTTCAACCTGATGTGTGGGGAGCCCAATAGGCCAGCGATCTATGGCCAAGGGGACCCTGATTCTGCCTGCTTTAAGTTGGGATCGATCTTACCAGGCGCCTCTCCAAATGGGATTTCCCGAATCCCGGGTGTAGTGGCTTCCATGTCTGTGAGAGATGGGGAGAGCCTTGCCCTGGGACTTTTAACAGTCCCTTGGGAGCTGTGAGTGTTCCCGGTGGGGGTCTAGCCCCTCTTGTTTTTGCACAGTGCCCAATAACTCTGTGTTTTTTATGGCTCTTTTTTCCCCCGCGTTCAAAATGCGTCAGTGTAGGTCGCCGCCATCTTCGCTAAATTGGTATTGATCATTGTATATTAATGCAAAATTGAGATTGTATTGGACTACATCGGTACTGATCTTAGTATATTGATACAAAATTAAGAATATATAATTGGCCACATTGGTATTGATCTTTGTACATTGTTACAAAATTAAGGGTAACACTTCTTAAAGGTATTGTACCTAGTAATGCTTAAAAAGGAAATGTGAAATTTTGGCCTTTTGCTACCAACCATCATAAACTGTTTAGGATAATTTAAGAAATACAATCTAACATTCATGCAAGCGTGTCATTTTTTTAGTTACTATGACAGCCTATCACAGTTATTTTCTAAGCTACTCAGAAATCAAGTTGTTAAGAGACAGCAACATTTGCTTATCTAAACATAAGAGATAGATAGGGCGTCTTCAAAAACCCCAAGAGATCTGCAGAGTATGGCATTTAAAGATATTTTCTTAAATTAAGATTTTTTTTGATATCGAGACATGCCAGCTCCTGACAGCATCCCCTATTCCACTCCAAGTAGAAGGTGAGCATAGAAGAATCTCCAGTGTGAGATGGTTGAATTAGTGGCAAGCCTATCTCTTGGCAAAAAACAAAACAAAACAAAACAAAACAAACAAACAAACAAACAAAAAAAACCCTTGCTTCAACTGTAGACAGACTGCTGTCCAAAAAGGACAAAACTTGGAAGCAGGTAAGTCGATAGCCTAGCTCTGCCAAGACAGGGTAGGTAAGTCCTTCATAATTCCTGCTCTACAATCAATGTCTGTCAGAAAAACGGGGCCAAACAACTGAAGATTGATGCTGTAATGTATGGAGAGAAAATGGAAACTGTCGAGGCAGTCACGGGTATGCCATTTCTTAGTTTTGGAAGCTGCGGGACCTGTGCTTCCTATATAATCAGATATATTTATCCCTCTCAGGTCTCTGAGGTGGTTGAAGAATAGATAGCTAGAGTCTCATAGTTAAATTTTGAGTTGTTTAGGAATCAAGAGGGCATTCTGGATCTAAGAAGATATTTTTAAAATTGTGATGCAAGTTAGTATGAAAGCTGAGTTAGATATACAACTTTAAACTCATGGAGATAGTTAGATAGTAGAATGTTAAGGTCAGGGGCCAAATACATATGGACTGGACATTGAGAATGTATGCTAAGCCATATAACTCTCAGAATTGTGGCCTATTTATTTCAGTTGTTTTGTACTGTATTTCTTGTTATAAGAGAAAGTACCATTTTTTGGACTGAAAAAAAAAGAATTATGCATTCTAGGGGAAGGCTGATAGGGTAGGAGGGTGGGCCTGGGAGGGGTGGAGGGAGAGGGCTGTGATAGAGATGTAACTTGAAGTAATAAATAAACATTAAAAAAGAAGAAGAAGAAAATGGTACTTGCATAGAAATATTTTATACAGTTTTTATGGTTATTATTTTATTATATTATTTCTTTGAGAATTTCCAGAATGTATTTTGATCATATTCAACCTCCACTCTTCCTCCTGTGTCCTCCAAAATCTATCTCAACCTCCTTAAAGCCCTACTTTATATCTTAAAAATAATCTCACCAAATTCAATTTGTTTTCCTCATATACTCATTTGTTTGAGACCATATATGGGAGTGTGGTCTACTTCGCTGGGGCCATAACCTTAAGGAAAACTCAGTCTCCCTCACTCAGCAATTAGAGCACCACTCCGTTCACTGCCAGTACTTATATTTCATTACTATATAGTTATTTTGCATGCTGTCATCACCATTGTCACTTTACCTTTGCAAGTGCTTGACCTACTGCAGTCATCCACTGCTTCGGCTCTTACAATTTTTCCACAGCCTCTTTTTTTTTTCCCCATTTATCAAAGTCTGTTTTTTCTAAATAAATAAATTTATTTATTTTTTGCTTCAGGTTACATCTCCATCATAGTGTCCTCTTTCCCCCCTTCTCAGCCCCTCTCTCCCTCCCTCTACCTGATCTCCCTTCCATCCCACTTCTCTGGAGTAGAGTGTCCCTACATAACAGTCCCTCGCCCAAGTTCAGCAGTCATATGAGGGCCAAGAGCCTCCTCATACAGTGGGGGCCTACAAGGCAGCACCACCAGTGAAAAGTGTCTCATTGCCAGGGAGAGAAAACAAACAAACAAACAAACAAAAAATGAAATAAAATCAAAGTCTATGTTCATGTTCCCTTTGGTGCATTGGTTGTAGTATAGATGTCCTATACTATATAGCTAAAATCCTATTATAAGTGAATAGATGCCATGTGCATCCTTCTGAGTCTGGGTTAGCTCACTCAGGATGAGCTTCTCTAGTTCCATCCATTTGGCTGAAAATTGCATAATTTCTTTGTTTCTGATAGCTGAGTAATATTCCATTGTGTAGATGTACCACAGTTTTTTAATCCATTCTTCAGTTGAGGGATATCCAGTTTCTAGCTATTACAAATAAGGCTGTTATGAAAATAGATGAGCATACTTCCTAGTGATTCCGTGAGGAGTCATTTGGATGTATACCCAGAAGTTGTATGGCTGGGTCCCGAGGCAGAGCTATTCTAAGTTTTCTAAGATATCCCCAGTCTGACCTCCACAGTGGTTGCACAAGCCTGCACTCCCACCAGCAATGGAGGAGGGTTCCCCTTTCTCCACACCCTCGCCAGCATGTGCTCTCATTTGAACTTTTGATCTTAGCTGTTCCTACAGGTGTGAGATGGAATCTCAGAGTCATCTTGAGTTGCATTTCTCTCCACAGCCTCTTTTACAATGATTCCTGATTGTTTGGGGGAAAAGTTGTATTACAGAACTTCCATTTGGGGCTGAACATTCTGCAGTCCTTTGTTATCTGTACCTCGACTAGCTGTAGGAAAATGTTTCTTTAAGGGAGTGTTGAGAGTTGCATTAAATTGCGATAATATATCAATATTACTAAGAATCAGTTTTAAACTATGCCCATATAGCAGAATAGTAGTAGGTTCCCCTAAGGCCTATGGCCTATCTAGGCACAAGTTTTTGGTCCCAGTAATGGTGTCAGCCATGGGGTCTATCTTGTGAAGTGGACCTTAAACCCAGGCAGAAAGTATGTGGTTATTCTGCTAGCATCCATGCCACTGTTGTGACTGTGGATATAATCTTACCCAGTGGTAAACCATGCATGCTGCAATAACAAGTAGCCTGGCAATTCTCAGTAACCCTAACTTCCTCTTCATGATTACCAAAATTGTAATATTCTCTTTGTAATAGCTTTTGATACTAAAAACATTCATAATTTCAGAGATAATCCTTAATTTTTTAAAAATAAATACTCAAGGTTTAATGTTCTAAGTCTCAACAATCTATCTTGGTTTCTTTGGGTTATGATGACTTTATTGCTAGTGCATGTATTATTGTCCATTTCAAAGTATTTTCAAAAATAAGAGGTAAAGTTTTGACTAATCAACAAATAACTACATTTTATATACCTTTTTCTCCTATACAAATTAATGATGATAATCATGGGAAAACCTGAACACATGCTCAATCAAAGGGTGCTATCACAGCTATAAAATGCATGCCATCTATAAAGGGATAATCATCTAAATGGTATTATGAGATATTAAATATTCAGCTACCTCAATGAATACTGTGTTTTTTTCTATATTTCCTACAGACAGTTAACTAGAACCTGAATACATTCAATGGGATTGGTATACTATCTTCCTGAACTCCACAACTATTCTCTGAATGAAGAACTTGCTAGCACATAGCTTCCATTCAGTAAAATAAGATTCTTCTGAAAATTATGACAACCTTCTTATTACCTTTTTAAGATGCATAAAACAATACTTGGACCTGGAGAGATAATTTAGTGGCTGAGAGCACTTACTGCTCTTTCAGAAGACACAAATTTGTCTCCTGGCACTCATATCATGTTGCTTACAAGTTTTTTTATCTCCAATTCCATGGGATCCAAAACCCTCTGGCCTAAGCAGGCAAGGGCACATACATGATACAAATAAACTTACCGAGGCACAGAATGAATATATATATATGAAGTCCAACAAAGAATAGAATACTGCATTTTACCAATCTACTATCCTAAATAAGAAGATCTATATACTGCAGTTAATCACAGTTCCAAAGAACATAATTATAAATAGTTCTAGGAAATCATGAAGCCCAGAATAGTAGCAAACTCACAGTTGAATAGAGTCCATTAGTATTTGCTTAACAAACTTAAACTATGAGAATGTATTGGAATATATATGATATCATAACATATAGAAGTTTTTATATAATCAAAATATAATTAATGTTTTATTGAATAAATAACTACTTTGCTAGAGAAATTTGCATTGATTTAGATGATCAAGCTGCATATTTTATCAATTTTCATATTATATCAATTTATTTGTATTTGGAAATTATATTACTATTTAAAATAACTTAATATATTTGTCTTATACCTTATGAAATACTTGAAAACTTCTACCTTGTAATTATTATAAATTGAAAAATAATATTCAATTATAATAGGTAAAGAATCACATGTATCCTAAAAACAGTCTAACAATTATTTCTGAACTTCATTTGTATAAATATTGTGCTCTTAATAAAATTTCCAGTTCATGTAATGGACTACTCAGGCATTAAATATTTTCCTCTAAAAATAATGAAGTATTTTCCACTAAAACTATACAATTCATAAATTTAAAAGTAAATAAAAGTGAAATCAAATAATACATATACTGTATTATATATAGCTATAGTAGATATCATATGAATTTTTTAGTAAATAAAATGACTTATATTATTAATTGTGGTTTGATTTAAGACTTATTTACTTGTATGTGTTGTGTGGTCATGTATGTGTGTATACAGGCACACATGCATGTTTGTGTTCATGAGGCCAGAGGATGGCTTCTCGTCCATAAAGCTGGAGTTATGAGCTATTGGAGGATACCTGGTTATTACTTGGGTGCTGAGTTTCAATTTGTGGTGCTCAACATTGAGCATGCAGCAAGCACTATTAACTACTAGCCAATAATTTACTTTAGAAGATAAAAATATTTGATGATAGGATAAAAGAAATAGAATAAGAATTCCTACCTCCATTGTTATTTCCATGACATAAAGAAATTCATGAAAAGACATTCTCATATTCTCCACACTTTAGAGCAGTATTTCTCTACCTTCTTAATGCTGCCATCCTTTAATACAGTTTCTCATGTTGTGGTGAGACACAACCATAAAATTATTTCATTGCTACTCTATAACTGCAATTTTGGTACTATTAAGAATCATAATGTACATATCTGATATGCGACCCCTGTGAAAGGGTTATTTTACCCCCAAAGGGGTTTTGACCCACAGTTTGAGGACAACTGCTTTAGGGGAATAAAAGGAACATGAGATTTTTTTTTCACTACTTATAGCTTGAAAAGTTTTTTATTCAATACAGTTTGATTATGTTTTTCGATCCTCCCAGAACTTTCCCATGTCCCTGGTCACCCCCAATTTTTTCTTCCTTTTCTCTGTCTCTTTATACAAATAAACCAAGAAACACAGGCATACATACAAGCCTCCCACCATATATACAAAAAACTGGAAATCAAATAAACAAGCAAAAGACCAGTAAGACAAAAAACGTTCAAATGAAGCAAAAAGAGACAAAATGTTTACCATTAAATTCATTTTATGTTCATTATACTACTCCTGGGCATGAGTCTGCCCAGGACTATGACAGTATCCAGGAATATGGGTATGTCTCCACTTAGACCCGATAAGAGACTCCATCGGAGAAAATTGACTTTTCATTTGTCAGCAAATATCAACTTTAGATATCTTCTTATTTAAAGATTTATGAAAAAATACAAAAGTAATGTAGAAATAGGAGATACTCATACATAGGCTCATTTTCCACTACAAAATTAGCATTAAAAGAGAAAGGTAGAAAGGTTTAAAATTTGGCAAAGACGATAATAGCAAAACATTTTACTCTTAATTATCATATTTGGTTTACTATTTTGAAACCCATTTTGTTAGTATCTCAATGAATAATGTTAGGATAATTGATGTTTTGCTTAATTAATGCATATTTGTAATTATGTGGGTTTAGGAAATGTTTTTATTTAAATATTTATTATGAAATATTTTAAATTAAATTTCTTATCAATATCAACAGTGAAAAAAAGAACTACTGTATAAACAAGAGATTACTAAGTTGTTCTGATCTCTTAAACTACTTTGTACACAAAAGTTGAAAATTCTGGTTTGCATGAAAAAAGCTATATAAATATTATAACATGGTTGATGTTATATTTGGATTGTTAAAATATCATTAATATACATATGAAAATAGAGAGATAGAGACATTTACTTTTTGTTTCTTACATGCCATTTAATTACATATTATTCAATGTTTTTGTATTTTATATCCATTTTACCTCCTCCTGTTTTTCAAAGAATGACAATATAAGTTTTTTCTCTTGAGATATGCAAAAGAACATAGGACATAGAGTTTCATTCAAAGGTATCTATAGACTAAGATACACAAAACAGATATTTAAGGTAAGGTAGACTGATGGGTGTGGTGTTAAGCATTCTAAATGGTCCTGCTTGCTGTCTGTTACTTAGTTCGACTCTGATTGGTTAAATAAATGCTGAGGCCTGGCGATTGGGCAAGGACACAGGTAGGCAGGACTAAGGTGTTCGGGCTTTTTGAGAGAGACAGAGAGCATTTTGTGAAAAAGAGGGCCAGAGAAAAGCCAGGAGTAAACAAGGAAGACATGCCATGGGGTAAATTAAAGGAGATCCTTCCACATGGCCTGGAACATCAGCTTAGCATGGAGAATAGAGTCCAAAGGCATTTAGGTATATATGGGGTCATATTTGGTTAATAGAATTATGAGCTAGCTTGGATGGGCTAGGATTGCACAATTCAGGCCTAGGCTTGTTAAAATCTACCCGATGTCTGTGTGTATTTATTTATAATGTTGGCTTAAGGATTAACACTGCCGACCAATTAAAGATAATATAAATACTAGTAAATAGTTTAATCATCCATTTTTTCAACAGTAGACAGCTAAGATATTTAAGACATTTTAGCATTATTTACCATTAAATTGAATAGGAGAATACGTGTCAGAAAATAGACATGAACCACATCTTCAACAAAATACAAGAATTCCATTGTTAGTTAACTTTTTATCACTGTACCAAATGCCTGTCCAAAATATTTTAAAGGAGGAACATATATATTTTAGATCAAGGTTTCAGAGGTTTATGAAAACTATTAACTGATCCCATGGCTTTATGCCTAAGCTGGAGCATAGCATGTAACATAGAAAAAGAGATTTGCTTACTTCCTGGCACTAAGAGCAGACAGTGAGAGCCCACGAAGAGAGAATGGGTGGGAGGGGGCTAAATTATGGAGGGAGGGATGGAGGAAAGGAGATAAATAGATAGATAGATGATAGATAGATAGATAGATAGATAGATAGATAGATAGAAATCATTTAATCACCAAGTGTATTTCCCCAATGACCTACTTCCTCCAGCAAGGCCTCATCCCTCTCATCACCACTTCTTAAAATAGAGCAACCAGCTGGTAACCATGACTGTAATGCATGAGCCATTGGGTAATATTTCATATTTAAAGCTACAACAAGTAGCTTAAAAATACCTCTGTGTTACGCTACCATGATGTTTTTGCTATTGCAAGTGATTTTTGCAAGAAATAGAGACAAACAGTAAAGTTCCTCATTCAAAATGTTGAGGAACATGAGAATGTCACTCTGTCTGAAGGAATGACAACCCACTTGGGGAAGCTGTATCTGTGATCATTCTCTCACTTATCTTTTGTCTTATTTTGTTTTTTTTTTCAGAGTGCTCTAATTATGACACTATATGATCAAAAGGAAATATGCATATTTTAACGGCATTTATCTACTAGAGCAATTAAAATGAAATGTACTTGATTTTTAGACAAGTGAAAGTAATTAAAAAGAAATTTTAACATGCATATTATCCAAAAAATAGAGAAAGCTAACTAGCACACTTTCTAAACAGTGTGGTATTTACTTGAGAACTCTGAAATTTCTACAATGTGTAGAGAACGGAGAGAAGACTGTTACAGTCAGACCTGATAGTTAAATCATAAAATAGGTAAAACACCATATACAACATGTAGGAATAAAAATACCATAATAATCTACTGATGATCTATTGGAGATGTGCTTTTCAAATTACCTACATCATTATTGCTATATCAGTTCACTATGGGAAAGAGTGATAATTTTACTTCCTATGTAACACAGTAGCACTGTATTTGATGACTTATTAAATAATTGATTTATTTGTTTTTGTTTTTCCAAGACAGGGTTTCACTGCATAGCCCTGGCTGTCCTGGACTCACTTGGTAGACTAGACTGGCCTGGAACTCACAGAGATCCTGTCTCCACCTGTCTAGGTCTCCAGAGTGCTGGAAGTAAAAGCATGGTGCCACCACGCCTAGTTTAAATAATTGATCTTAAGAAGACTCATAAACAAGAATCTGACTGACAAAGTATATTTTCCTACTTGTTATTCTATATTCATTTTTAAAGTCCATATTTACTATATAAGGAAATACACAACTTAACTGTGTAATAGGATCTCAGACTTCACTTTTCAGAACAGATTTAGAAGGTAAATTAAGAGGGTACAAAAATTAACTACATACCCTGCTACTTAATATTAACCCTTTGTATTTTCAAAAAGTTTATAGAGCATAAGTTTCTAAAAGCCTTAGACACTCACTTCAGTATTACCATATATGATGCTGAATTCAGCACATATCTGGGGTATTCAAAATATGTCTCTTCAGTATCATTATCCCCATGGTCAACTGGTATGATGACATTGAGCATTAATAATGACAGTAGGTAATTATTGAGAAAAATAATTAGTGCTAATATTCCAGGTGTCTAAATGTATTATACAAAAGGGTAGCCCCAACTGAAAAAAATATTTGTTTTAAAACTTCATTTGACACTTGTATGTGGGGAGGAAAATTAAGTTAACTTATACAAGTCTCTTCAGCATATAAACTCTTGAAGGGAAATGTACTTCCCATGAATATGATGGGTTGATATTTAATTAACATAGTGGATTTATGGTGTTATGTGATGTTGAAGAGGCCTTTAAAGTCTATAAGCATTTAAAACACATTTTCCTCTAAACTAGAAAGTGAATGTTTTCCAAGTTTAGCATCTATTTACTTTTACATAAAGCTTTTTGAGGTAGAATTCATTAACTTTGAGTGTCATTCAATGAAGTAATCATTTTATTATTATTTCCCTAGGCCAATATTAGAAAAAATTCAAATGAACCAGAGAAAACTCAAATCCAATATTATAGTATGATAGTGCCTATAAAGAATGACAAGAATCTAATTTAAGCATGATGAATGACAGATGAAACCTGTTTTAGTCATTGGTAACAGAAGAGAATGTAAAAAATTTCAATTGATTTTAGAAGAATGCATTGACATTTCATTGCAAAGATTCCAAATTGTAAAGTACCATGCCTTCAAAGGTTTACAGAGAACTAGTAGAGGAATAAATGAAGAAAAATAATTACAATGTATTTTGATAAGAGAATTGATAAAGCCACATGCAGAGAGAACAGAAGAAACACATAAATCTTTCTTGGAAGACTTGGTGCAGGTAGAAGATGATGTATGGTTGTAGCACATGGTCAAGATTCTTCTACATAGACAAAAAAGAGAATGGATTATTGACACTAAAAATGTCAGTTGCTAGCTATGGTAGTGAATGCCTTTAATCCCAGCATTTTGGAGGCAGAAGTAAGTGAATTTGTTCAACTTTGAGGCTAGCCTGATATACATAGAAAATTTTAGGCCAAGCAAGGCTACATAGATAGACCCAATCTTAAAAATAAAAACAAAAGGAATTTTCCATAGTATATAGTATTGGTGGCAAAACCAAATAATTGTTACTCATTATCATAGTATTGAATTAGAAAAGTCTACTCCATAAAGTAATGGTGAGAATGGTGAACAAACATGGATCATGTCCCAGAGATGTCTGAGGAGTATCTTTCGATAATGCCTGATACTGATGAGAAATATAGAATCCTTTATGAATTGATTTGCCATGGTATGTGTTTCAAGAAGAAAGTATGAATAATAGATATGTTAGATCAATATTATAACTCGAGGAGGGCCACTGAGAGGAAACAATTCAATTTTATTTCCTTATCTGTTAGTTAATGTTATCCTTCATTCCTTAATGTTTCTATTATTAAAAATATTTTAATTTCTTCAATATAGATAATATCTTAACATAGAGAAGCTTAAGTTTAGAGTTTGTAAAATTCTAAAATTTCACAAAATTGTGATCTAAAATTTATTTGCACTGCACAGATATATGTTTCAATTCTTTAAGTGGCAGTTGGTTATTATGTTGAGCTTTTTGCTACTAGTGGTTGAACTTGGTCTACTTTGTTTAGCATAAGGAAATAGCCCATAAAACATACCATAGACTACCTGAGCATAAAAATATTTTTTATAATACAATGCCAAAATAACCACCTTTAGAAATTATAAATGGATGTTGGGGTGGGGAAAGATATACCTCAAACTAAAAAAAAAAAATCTAAAAAAAAAACTGTTAGGTGGGAAAGGGGGAAGAGGGTGGGGCGGGGGAACCAGCAGGGGGAGGAGGGAAGGAACTGTGATTGAGATATAACTTGAAGAAATAAATAAATGTTGAAAAAATATAAATGACCTATTCCATGTTCCTTGAATGTATATGTATATGGAATCAATCTAAAAATTAATTATTCTTCAAGATACATTGTCTTCTTATGTAAAGTTACTTCCATTAATTTTCCTTAACATTTATAACAGTCATATAAAGAGCCAGTTAAGGGCTTAGAAGGTAAGGTGCTGGCATCCATCACTGATGACTTGAGTTTGAACCCTTGGACCAGCACCTTCGAAGCAGAGAGCTGACTCCAGCAAGTTGCCTTCTCACTTCCATTCATATCCTATGGCATGTGTACCCTATTCCACACTAAGTAAGTGATTTAATTTCATCTCAAGAATTCCCAGTACCACCAACAAACAAACAAAAAGAAAGAAACAAAAAAACATGGACGAGGTTCTTGTCTTCATGGAGATACTTCTGAATCTTTTTGCTTTCCTCCTCTTCTAGAAGGATCAAAATCAATAGTAGCATCCAATAAAGCCTGAATTAACACTTTCCAGGGTTTCAGGGCTGGGACCTGAGGTGCAACTGTAGCACTAATTCCCTTTCCAATCACCAGCACAAGTTCTCCAGGATTTTGGTTTTCAAACTTGGAAGCAGCTTCCTGGGCCTTTTGGTGGGGGGTTCACCATCAATGAATAATCCAATAATATTGGCTATATCAGATGCCTGGCTCTTTGTAGAAGCCATCCAGTTTCTGATAATCTTGGTTCCTCCATATTGCCCATGACCTTATTCAGAAACTGCCCCCTGTGAGTAGTCTGCTGTTTGCCATGGCATGTGAAATTTCCTGAAACCATGATTAGTATGCTTATTCTAGCAAGAATATTTGTTTATTGCATGTGCATTTATAACATTTGTCTCTTCTGAAAAGAATCTGTTTTTGGAACCTGTTCAGGATAATCATCCTGACCCTATTTCACTCACTCTGTGATATGCTGTGAACTTTATATGTATGAAGACAAAGTTACTGACACACACACCAAAAAAGAAAAGAAAAACAATCGAAACAAAGAAAGACAAAAATAAAAACAAAACCCAGCAGCTCACTAACTTATTTAAAGTAGCACTTCAGCTCTATGCACTGTTAAATATCATCCTTCACAATAAAAGATTATGGGATTGCAAGAAGGTTTAGCAAGTAAAGTACTTCTTGCCAAACCTATGAACTAAGTTCAATCACTGGAATGGTAGAAGTTAGGCAAGTCCCACAGGTGGTCTTGTGACGTCACACTGGGAGTCAGTTGTGACACATGCATGAACACACACACACACAGACACAAACAATAGCAATAGCAATAATAATAATGATAATGCAATAATGTTACTTAAAAAGAATACACTATCACAAGGGTTTTTACAATAGAATGTAAGGATTGAGATAATTCTTGAAAGTGCCAAAAATGATAACTAACAATAACACCAAGGGAAAGTCATTTGTGGCTAAAGTCTCTTGGAAGTTCAATTATACAGCAAAAGTAATAATGGCATCGTTTGATATAGACAAAGGGAGAGATTTGGTGTTATTTGAGCTAGCAAAAGTATTTTATGAATAATACTGAAAATAACTATCCTTTAGTCATTTTTTGTTTGAAAACTTTCTAGTTAACAATAACTTAAAGTGATTCTATCATTAAATCAGTCTTCTTAAGTAAACTCAAAATTGGCTTTAATTTACCTTTTGATTTTAGCAGAACATAACTCACTTTAAAAGCATTATACATTTAATGTTAAAAATAATCCTATGCTTTGACAGCAATAATGTTCAATTCTAAGTCAGTTTTGTTTTTAATAAAAAGGATTACTTTTAAGAAGCATTTGATGAAATATTTTTTAAAACCTAAAATAGATTATTATACTGTAGAGAGCAGAATATTCCAGAGAGATGAAAATTTTAGTCTGGAAATGCTAATAAGAAAATTCTGAAGTGTTCAACAATCACATTTACAGAATGAAAGAAAATAGAACATTAGGAAAAAAATAATGTGCAAGACCATCAAAGTACTTTCCATAATCCATAGTGTTTAGAAAATATCTTTGAGAAATGCTCAAGTTATTTGTCAGTTGGGTGTAATTTCATCAAGAGATTAACAATTAGGCATTGCCTACCAACTTGAGTTTATCTTGAAAACAAATATGCACTTTCGGCAAAAACTGAAAGTTATTGGTTCAACTAATGAAAAATGAAATTTTTATAAATAATAAAAAAACTCCATTGAAAAGAGTTGGAGAAAAATATGCAAACATTAAATATGTTCAACAATTTTCTAAATCCCAAACTATAAAGAATGTTTTGCTAGTGACAAAGGGGGGTTAAGTGTCTTTCTCTGAATATTCACTAAATATGTAATGGCTATCTATATTCTACACACTTTAGAAAGGAAGATTAAAATTAAGTGTATACAGATATACTGCAATAAATATATAGTGTGCAGGAGAGTGTTGGAGAAATGTCTTGTGCATGGTTTTCAAAAGCTGATTTCAATGCTCTGAGTTCTGGTTACTGCCCTTTCTGAGGAATTTTATGATTGGATAATAAAAGTTGCTGATGGCCAATTAGCTGGGCAGAATGAGTGTAGGATGACAGGACTTGCTGGGAAGAAGAAAGGAACCCTGGGAACAGGAGAGGAAGCTTCCTTTTTTGTCAGGAGACATAGAAGAAGACAGGCATCTCTGTGTGCTCAGAAGGTACAGAGAGTCACATGGCTGTTAGGGACTAGTTGGTCAGGTTACCTTAGGTGAGCTAGTTGCAAGTCTGCCCAGCTAAGGCCTAAGCATTGAAACATTAAAAGGTCTTGGTATATTTATTTTATGGGCACGGAAGTGTTGCCCCAGGTCTCAGGGCTTATCATCAGGAGACCTAAGTCTAGTCAGACTTCCCATAGGCCCACCAGTCTCCTAAAGCATTGTGGTCCCAACATCAGGTTCAAACACACAACCCTGAGATAAAGAGTTTTATGCTCTACTGACTGAGCTAGCCAGGGTGTTTGTAGATTAGGTTGGGCTGAAGCTCACAAGGAACCTATCTGTCTCTGCCTTTGTCTCCCAAGTTTTGGGATCAAAAGCATGCATATTTTTTGTCTTTCCTTGGAGATATAATTTCTGTGTGGATGCATTTATCCTTACTGAGAAAGCATTTCTCTATATAATCTGGGCTGTCTTGATTTGTTCTGTAGAGCTCTGTAGATTAGATTGGCCTTGAGTTGTTTTCTTTTATTTTTTCTTATCTCCCATGTTTTGGAATAAAGGTATGAATTACCTTTATTAAACAATTAATCAAATTACCATTATTAAACAATATTATTAATTAAACCATTTTGTATTAGTCTGAGTTCCAATTCTCCAATGGGAGCCCAATTCTTGAGGAGATTGATTTAGAGCAGCATGATATGCTCTTTTATATAACTGTTGGTGGTGGGAATCATGCAGCTTGCATGTTCATCCCCCAGCTTAACTCTGGGTCCTTATACTGATTAACAACATATATCTCTTTTAGGACAAAATGTCTGTTGGCACCAGATCTCCCATGGGAACCTCACACTTAAGGAGACTGGCTTGTCACCCTGTTCTCTTTATATAAATTTAAGATTATGTGTATTTATCCTTTAGATTAGTAAGGATATTATTGTTTATTACTAAGCAAAAACTTACATTGTGCCTTCAAAGAAAGAATGTGTCATTTTGAATTTTAGACTGTCTTTATCAAGTAGACTTATCTTATCAGAAGGGATCCCACCCTGATTTCATTATGTAGACTAGCTTGGTCTAGAATTCACAGAGATTCACCTACCTCTGTGTCTTGTGTACTTGAAGTAAAGGCGTGTGCTACTACCTCCCTGCTCAAATATTTCATTTGAATCTCAAATAATCTGTCTGAATCTCCCATATTTCAGCAATACCAAACTACAAAAATATCCTTTCTACCTCCAGATATAGGGAAAATCAAAGACATCTAAAAAAAAATCAAGCAAAGACACAAGAACATTCCAAAAGCCTTGGTCCAGCTGTGCCATCCCATATTGCAATTTTGTTTATCATTCCTTGAAATTTAATTTCAGCTGCATTTCATTAGTGGGCCTGTCCTAGTCAAACCTGACAATCACCTAGTAGCCAGGGAGCTCTGAGCTCCAGCTGCAGTCAATTTTGTCTTCTCTACCAGGAAGGGAGTTTTTTATTCCACCATTATCATTTCCAGTAGTTTAGCATTACATCCATAATCTCCCTCCTTCTCCAAGCCTGTCCTACTCTGACCTTTCTCAAAAACGATACACGGAACCACAATTATCAGTGCAAAAATATTTGCATGCAAAGAGAAACAAACTCAACTGGAATCTAAATGTACTGAGACATAGTGAATTTCTCCATTTCTAATCTAGGTAGATAATTCCATTCCATACCTCTGTCTAGAAGACTGCTGGTTTATCAGTACATAGGAAGAGCCAAGGGCTTAGCTCTCTGCCTTCCTCCCATGGCAGTGGTTTTTGTTAAGGCAGCCACAGCTTTGAAATATATTAGGGTTCAGTTCCCTGCTTTTTGCCTAGGAAACTGCCTTTCACCCAGGCCTTCTCAAGCTGTAAGCATGGATTCTAATAGCTGTAAGTCAAGCACCACATGTTAAAAAGAGTAGGAAACAATGAGCATCAAAAAATCTTGATCAGGAGATATTTCCTTCTAGGCAGAAGTACCTCTGCTCTCTCAACAGACTACATACAGTATAAAGATTGACCAGAACTTAAGTACAGGTAGGTCGAAGGCCTGATTCTACAGAGAGAGGATGGGTAAATCCTTCTTATTGTCTGCTGCACAATTAAGTCTGTGAGATATGCCTGGTGAGAAGGCTGAAGAGATGTTCCAACATTATAGAGATATTTGGGACTGTCCAGGCAGCAAACTGTCATTTTTCCATTTTGGAAGCTGCTGGCCTGCACTTCTTACTCACTCAGATAACTTTATCCCTTTTCATTCTCTGCTGGGGTTGAAGACATAATAGATATAAATTTTCAATTTTAGGTTGTTTAGGGTTTAAAAAGGTATTTTTAAATATAAATAAAATCTTTAGGTTTTTAAATATAGAATATGATAGTAAATATTTAGGTTCAGAACTTTAGACACACCAAGATAGATGATTTTTTTTCTTCAAGGTTGCCTGATACAAATAGATTAAACACTTATATATGTAACTTTTATATTTGAGTTTCCTAATTGTTCTTACTATATATACTTTTAAAAATTAGCCTTTTTCTTAGACAAAAAGGGGGAATTGGACTCGGAAGATGGCGGCGACCTACACTGACGCATTCTGAACGCGGGGAAAAAAGAGCCATAAAAAACACAGAGATATTGGGCACTGTGCAAAAACCGGAGGGGCTAGACCCCCCCCAGAACACTCACAGCTCCCAAGGGACTGTTAAAAGTCCCAGGGCAAGGCTCTCCCCATCTCTCACAGACACGGAGGCCACTAAACGCAGGATTCGGGAACTCCCATTTGGTGAAGCGCCTGGTAAGATCGATCCCAACTTACAGCAGGCAGAATCAGGGTCCATTTGGCCATAGATCGCTGTCCTATTGGGCTCCCCACACATCAGGTTGAACTTATACCCACTCAGAAAAGGTTGCGAGATAGTGGAAGCCTTAGCAAGGAACAAACAGGGGGCTCAGCGGGTGGTCCGCAGCTGCTAGTGAAGCAGGAGGGCGGGAGGTTTCGAGAGAGCGCAGGAAGCAGGGAACACAAAGGCAGGCGGGAGGGGCCAAATCTCGTACACACACTATAGCTGGGGAGAGAGTACGGCGGGCAGGGACAAATCCCCGCCAGTCCACGGCAGGTCATCTGGGGAGAGAGACAGGCGTGGGTGGGGCCAGGGGTCCGTGCACCCACGGCGGAGCTGCTGGGACGAGAGGTGCACTCAGGCAGCTGGAGGATCCGAGGCTTGGGGTACCCACGGGACCCGTGGCGGCGCAGACAAGAAGGGAATTAGGCACAGGGTCCAGCCCTGTGACGAGAAGACTAGAGAGAAACCAGAAATCGGGACCATAGCTGTATCCTGGAAAATCCAGACATATCAGGTGTGGAGCCAGACCCTGTCAGCCTCCGGGA
>CAJQZJ010030259.1:0-17844 GCA_907164525.1 Lophiomys imhausi | reverse complement strand
TAGACAGCTAGAGTCTCATAGTTAAATTTTGAGTTGTTTAGGAATCAAGAGGGTGTTATAGATCTAAGAAGATACACTTAAAAGTGTGTTGCAAGTTAGTATGAATGTTGAGTCACATATAGACCTTTACACACATGGAGATGGTTAGATAGTAGAATGTTAAAGTCAGGGGCCAAATATGTATAAACTGGACATTGGGAAGTTATACTGGGCCATTTAACTCTCATAAATGTGGCATATTTATATTTGTTGTTTTGTATAATACTTACTGTTATAAGAGAAGGAACCATCTGTTGGACTGAAAGGGGAAACTTCTGAGGGGAAGAGGATGGAAGGGCGGGATAGGAAGGGGGAATAGGGAGGGGTTTGTTACTGAGATGTAACTTGAAGAAAAAAATAAAGTATTTATAAAAAAAAATTTATCCCTAGTGGGAAAAAAACCTTGTTCTAAGTAATTTTTTCATCGCTTTCTTTTTTTCTCCATTGTCCCACATGTGAGTTGTAACAACCTGAGCAGAGAGGATTCACCGTGCTTTCTCACCTTCTTGTATTTGGAAGGACAATTGAGTGTTGGCTGACAGAGTTCAGAACTGGGAAGCTGCTGACTTCTGTTGTTTCTAAAAGAAAAGCTAGCTGATAATCCCCCACCTCCACTAACACTGCAAAATCAGTGGATTTGGTGCACAGACAAATCAGTTTGCTTGCTGGGTCATAGAGCCATTTAGAAGGACAGTCCAGAATTGTATAGACAGTTTCCTAATGTCTCACATCGAGGCTGGCTCATGGAAAGAAAGAAAAAGAAAGACTTCTAATGGAAAATTTTCATATCAATTTATGTTTGTTTAGTTAGTGGACTATACAGCTTTAAATCCTCCTTTTTGTAGTTGTTTATTTATTACTTCAAGTAATAGCTCCATCATAGTGCCCTCCTTCCAGTCCACCCAGTTCAACCCTCCCACTCTCTCCTCCCTCTCCCACCCATCCCACTCCTCCAATGTGGAGTGTCCCTATATAACAGCCCCTCTCAGTTCAGCAGTCATATGTGGGCTAAAAGCTTCCTCTTGCACTGGGGGCTTACATGGTAGCACCCCTTGGACAAATTGTCTCATTAATAGGTAACAAAGTCTATGTTTCTGATCCTTTTGGTGTGTTGGTTATAGGATAGTTATCCTGTACTATATGGCTAAAATCCAATTATAAGTGAGTAGATGCCACGTGCATCTTTCTGAGTCTGGGTTAGCTCACTCAGGATGAGCTTTTCTAGTTCCATTCATTTGGCTATGAATTGCATGATTTCCTTGTTTCTGATGGCTGAGTAGTCTCCCATTGTGTAAATGTACCACAATTTTTTTTTATCCATTTGTCAGTTGAGGGACATCTGGGTTGTTTCCAGTTTCTAGCTATTACAAATAAGGCTGCTATGAACATAGATGAGGATATGTCCTTGTGGTTTGGTGAGGAATCGTTTGAGTGTATACCCAGAAGTGGTATGGCTAGGTCTTGAGGTAGAGCTATTTCAAAATTTCTTAGATATTGCCAGACTGATTTCCATAGTGCTTGTACAAGTTTGCACTCCCACCAGCATGTGCTGTCATTTGAGTTTTTGATCTTAGCCATTCTGTCAGTTGTGAGATGGAATCTCAGAGTAGTCTTGAGTTGCATTTATCTGATGATTAAGGATGCTGAGCATTTCTTCAAGTGTCTCTCAGCCATTAAGAATTTCTCCTTTGTGAATTCTCTGTTTAGGTCTTTCTGCCATTTTTTAATTGGATTATTTGGTTTCTTGGCATTTAATTTCTTGAGTTCTTTGTAAATTTTGGATATTAGCCCTCTGTCAGATGTGTGGTTGGTGAAGATTTTTTCCCAATCTGTAGGCAACCGTTTTGTTCCAATGACAGTGTCTTTTGCCTTCAGAAGCTTTTCAGTTTCATGAGGTCCCATTTATTGATTGTTGGTCTTAGAGCCTGAGCTGTTGGTGTTCTGTTCATGAAGTTGTCACCTGATCCACTGAGTTCAAGGCTTTCCCCACTTTCTCCTATATTAGATTTTGTGTGTCAGGCTTTATGTTAAGGTCTTTGATCCATTTGTAAATCCTCTTTTTTTTTTTCCTCCTGAAACATCTACTAAAATATGGAAACTTATTAAAGTAAAAATAACCACCTGTGAGTGTTTTTAAATGTAATTTGATCCTAGATTGTTTTTCTCTGTTCCTTCTAATTTAGTGATACAGTTTGTATTTATGTGAATTCAAACAGGATGTTCTCACTTAAAAAAAGTTCTAGTGATGTATGAAACCTGATTTCAGCCCTAATGTCTAACCTTAATAGAAGTTTATGTAATAATTTATGTACCATAATAATAATTTATATAATATATAATATAGAAATGTATATTTATATTTATTCCATTTAGATTTCTTTCATATATGTATATATTTTAAGAAGTATCTACTATACTATGTTTTCTTATGACCCCTCAAATGGCCTTTACTGTTAGCTGTTCCTCCCTGGCTTTCCCATCTTAGCCCTCCCTACATTTGAGTTTCCTGTTTACTACTTCCATTTCAGTTTTAATTTTCTTGTATCTGTTGAAACTTGCTTTGTTTCCATATATGTGAATCATTCTGGAGTTCATTCTATGAACTTCCTTTTGTTTGGATGAAATGGTCTGTAAATATCTTTTAGGTCCATTTGACTTATGATGTTATTTAACTCCAGCATTTTTTTTGTTTAGTTTTTTTTCTAAATGACTTGTCTTTTGGTGAGAGTGGAGTAATGAACTCACCCACTATCATTGTATGAGGGTCAATATGTGATATTAGCTGTAATAGCTTTTAATATTCTTTCTTTGTGTTATACATTTAGCATTTTGATTATTAGGTATTGTGAGTAATTTCTTTTTTCATTCTGTTCTGTTTATTTGGTATTCTGTATGCTTCCTGTACTTTGCTTGATAGTGGCCTCTTTCTTTAGGTTAGGGAAATTTTCTTGTGTAATTTTGTTGAAAATATTTTCTGTTCCTTTGATCTGTGTTTCTTCTCCTTCCTCTATTTTTATTATTTGTTGATTTGGTCTTTTCATAGTGTCTCAGGTTTCCTGGCTGTTTTGTTCTTGGACATTTTTAGGTTTAATTTTTTTTGACCGAGGGATTCATTTCTTCTACCTTTTCTTCAATGCCTCACAATGCCTGAGATTTTGTCTTCTCTGACTTCTGTGTCTTGTACTCTTTTGGTGAGTCTTACCTCTGAGGTTTGTGTTTGACTTCCTAAATTTTCTATTTACATTTTTCTTACTTATGGTTTTCTTTAGTGATTCTATTTCTTTTTTAAATTTTACTTTCATGTTGTGATAGTTTTCATTAGTTCATTCCACTGTTTCTGTTTCACACACTTCATTAATGGACTTAGTTATATCATCTTTAAGGTCTTTGAACATATTCATAATATCTATTTTTAAGTTCTTATCTTATACTTCAGCTATATAGCATTTCCCAAGGCCTACTGTAGTGGGATTACTGGATTTTTGGTAAAGGCATATTATCTTGGCTGTTATTGGTTGTGTTTTTGCAGTGGTGTCTATGCATTTAGGTTTGGGATGATTGAGGTGATTCCAGGTGTTGACATTTGGTCTTGTCTTTGTTGGGTGAGTGTTCCATCCTTTTTTTTTCCTGTTGGCCTCTCTGGTTCTTAGGAACATGTGATGGCTATGTGTTGCGTCTCTCTCAACCAGCAAGAACGACGCAACTCGCAAAAGCTCTTTTCAAGCAGTTTATTCAGATCCCTTGAAAACAGTCTTTCGAATGCCCGGGCAGACCCAACCCACAGGCTAAATACTAAATGAACAGCCAATCAAGTAAAGCCACGTGGTGCTATCTTAGAGGCCCATGTATGAGGAAGCAAGCCAGATCAGCGGTCTTAGCCAAATATGGACTTGTTTACCACGAGAGCGCTCACCGTCGGGCTGGTGGAAGGCGGAGACCAGCGCCATCTTTAAGGCACGGCACGTCGCAGCTCTCTACAGTTCCTCCTTTTTTATTTTTTCTAAAGTTGGTAGAAGTCCCTGGAAAGGTTTTGTAATCCCCCTATCTGGGGATCTCACGGTGGGCCTGAGCCTGTAGGAGGGCGGTGCTCAAACTCTTACCCGTCTCTGGGTCAGCCTCCCCACTCGGGACTGCCCTGTCTTAGGTGGCCGAGACTTACCCGTCAACTCCGTCATTGACTTGCCAGACCCTAATATCTGTGGAACGAATACCTCAGTGGGCAGGGACTATGTTTAGTGAAGATTTACTTCATGGCAGCAAGCCATGCCTGAGGGGACTGGCCCACCTCAATGGCGACAAGGGCTTGTATAATCATGGCTGTATTACGTTTTTGTGTGGCTCTCATTTTGTAGATGCACCATAGGCAAACCAGACAGGCTAGTATCATCAGTATCGTCAAAGAGCCTACGCCCGCCCACTCCTTAAGATGATCCATAGCCGTCTGTATCCAAGAAGTCAAGCCAGTAGCCAGGCTCAGATCCACCCGAGTGGAATTGATGTGGACGATTGTCGCTCTCAGCTCTCTCATCAAATTTTCAAACTCAGCCGACCAATCCTGTAAGAGGAACTTTGACAATTGTCTAGACAAATTAGCAGCCTTTGTAAAATTTTGATACTGTACGGAAGTAACACACAAACCTTGTATTTTCCACTCACACCCCAATTGTGCTAGTTGTCAAAGAGAATCAATCTGTTCTTGTATTAAATCTATGTGTTGATTAACTATCATAAGACCTCCTTTGAGATGAGAATTTATAGAGGTCTGAGTATCCAATGCCTGTGCCACAGTGGCTGAGATGTTATTTAGGGCATTGGCAGTCTGTATAGAACTAGACAAGGCAATAGCTGAGGCAGTAGCTCCCACAGCAGCAATAGTGATAGCAGTAACAATAGCTGTAGTGATGCCAAAATCTCTTTTAAACCTGAATAGCATCATGCTATTAGGAGCCTCTACAGGAACTGGTACATATCGAGGCATTCTAGTCACCACAGCCACAGGAAAGGCTGTGGCATTCCAGCATAGGGCATAAAAACATGTGCCCGGAGTGCATACTAACTTTTCTTCACCCAAGGATGCACTCCCATTACTTACAATCCACAGAAAAGGAGGCCAGAGACATACTGGCGAAGCTAAAAAGGTCTTGTTGTGGTAAGAATGAAACAAAGAATTCCAAGTACCAGAGCCACTACCGCTAGAAAAATCCAATTTGGTAGCAGACCCTAGGGAAAAATTACCTCTTTGATAAATTCCTCCCCCAAGCATAATGACAGGTCCCAAGTCCATGCAACTTCTATTTACTCCACACAAAAGCCACAAATCAAAAGGATTGGTGGCAGTCTGCTGAGGATCCCTAGTAGATATATCAAGCATTCCTGTACAAGACTTATTCACTATATTACTAATCATGGGGCTAAAGGAAAAATAATCTTGTTGAACCCAAACTGCTCTGCGCTCCTGACATCCAGTCCAGGGAAAAGGTCCTTTCTCTCCTGTGGATCCTCTACAAAAAGGTGCCCAGCGTGGCTGTCTAGGGGGGTCCCGGTCAGAGACTCGTGTGGGCCACCATCCTTCAAGGCGAGAACCATTGCCTGAAAACAAACCACCACTCCTACCCCCAAACCTCAGTTGTGGTAAAAAATCTGCTGACTGTTGAGACAATTTAATGTATTTTGTATCATCTGACCTATTGAAGCTCATTAAAAAGCACAAACTACCCTTCAAGCTGACATTTCTATTACCCTCTATAGGGCTTTTCTGATCATCAAAGGGAAGGTAGGGTAAGCCTAGGCTTCTATTACTGCTAAATAAACGTGGAAACACAGTTGCATCATGTCTGACCGGCATCGGCTTTGGGAATATCGACAGGATCCCCCATCTCGGCTCGGTCATTCCTGACATACTCACTGCTACTAACATCAGGATCCTTAGGAAGGTCTTCATGACGAATCTTCCTCACAAGGCGTTCAGGCACCCACACTGGATCTTGTTGATCCTGAGGAAAAACACAAACAGACCCTCTCGCCCATGTTAGCACGGGGTCAGGCCCCCGCCAAGAGCCTGTCAGAATGTCCTTCCACTTCACCATACTTTTAGGTGAACCATGGGAATCCTGATGTCTGTCCGCTGCTGAGCGGCCTTGAGCATGCAAATTGAAAAAATTTAAAGTAAATAAGGCTAAAGATATTGTCTCCTTGGGGGTACGGCCTTGGCCTATTTTTTTTTTTGTTTTTGTAAGCATTTTTTTAAGGTGCGATGAGCACGTTTTATAATTTTTTGTCTTTGAGGATTGTATGGTAATCCATGATTAAGCTGTACCTTTATCTGGTTGTAGAAGGAGACAAAGGACTGTGTCGTTTAGGCTGGTCCATTGTCCGTTTTTAGCTGTTGTGTTTTTTTTTATGTAGCCCAGGTTTTTTTTTTTTTAATAATTTATTTTTTATTTCTTCAAGTTACATCTCAATCACAATCCCCTCCCTACTCCCCCCTCCAGTCCCACCCTTCCACCCTCCTCCCCCTCAGCCCCACCATCCTCTTCCCTTCTTCTTTTTTTTTTTTTTTTAGTTTAAGGTATTTATTTTTCCCCCCAACAGCTCTCCCTTTCAGTCCAAATAATGGTTCTTTTTCTTATAACTATAAATACAATACAAAACAACAGAAATAAATAGGCCACGATTATAAGAGTTATATGGCTTAGCATACATTCCCAATGTCCAGTCCATATGTATTTGGCACCTGACTTTAACATTCTACTATCTAACCATCTCCATGAGTTTAAAGTTCTATATCTAACTCTGCTTTCATACTAACTTGCCTCATAATTTAAAAAATATCTTCTTAGATCCAGAACACCCTCTTGATTCCTAAACAACTCAAAATTTAACTATGAGACTCTAGGTATCTATTCTTCAACCACCTCAGAGACCTGAGAGGGATAAATATATCTGATTATATAGGAAGTGCAGGGCCTGCAGCTTCCAAAACTAAAAAAATGACATACCAGTGGCTGCCTGGAGAGTTCCCATTTTCTCTCCATACATTACAGCATCAATCTTCAGCCATTTGGCCCCATTTCTCTGACAGACATTGGTTGTAGAGCAGGAATTATGAAGGACTTACCTACCCTGTCTTGGCAGAGCTAGGCTGTCGACTTACCTGCTTCCAAGTTTTGTCCTTTTTGGACAGAAGTCTGTCTACAGTTGAAGCAAGTGGTTTTTCTTGCCAAGAGAATGGCTTACCACCAATTTAATCATCTCCCACTGGAGATTCTTCGATGCTCATCTTCTACTTGGAGTAATATAGGGGGTGCTGTCAGGAGCTGACATGTCTCGATATCAAAAAATCTTAAGTTAAGAAAACATCTTTGAATGCCATATTCTGCAGATCTCTTGAGGTTTTTGAAGATGCCCTATCTATCTCTTATATTTAGATAAGCAAATATTGCTTGTCTCTTAGCAAGTTGATTTCTGAGTAGCTTAGAAAATAACTGTGATAGACTGTCATAGTAACTAACAAAATGACACGTTTTCATGACTATTAGTTTCCGTTTCTTAATTATCCTAAACAGTTTATGTCGGTTGGTAGCGAGAGGTCAAAACTTGACATTTCATTTTTAAGTATTACTACAAACAATACCTTTAAGAAGCGTTAACCTTAATTTTGTATCAATATACAAAGATCAATACCAATGTGGCCAAATATAATCTTAATTTTGTATCAATATACAAAGATCAGTACCGATGTAGCCCAATACAATCTTAATTTTACATTAATATACTAGGGTCAATACCATTGTGGCCAAATATAATCTTAATTTTGTATCAGTATACAAAGATCAATACCGATGTAGCCCTATACAATCTTAAATTTGCATTAATATACAATGATCAATACCAATTTAGCCAAATATAATATTAATTTTGTATCAGTATACAAAGGTATAAAGCTATATTCAATAATCTGTCCTTTTTTCTTGTTCTTTCCTATACTATGTCTATGTCCCATTTTTCTCATGTCTGTTCACTCCTATATAGGAGAGAAAGGAGGATACAGAAAAGCAAAAGAGAGAAGTCCCTGGGTCTAACCTCCAAAACCCATTTAACAAGACCATTTAACAGCTTGTAGTCTTTTCCCCTAAATAACAAAATTTTCTATTATCTATCAAATAACCAAAGGGGAAGAACACCCTCCCCACCTTCTGGGGATGGGACGTTGTTCTCTTAAAATGACTTCCTGCTGATTTGGGACGTAGTAAACCTGTTTGGGGCCCAAATAAGAATGGAAAATGGTTAAAAATGTTAATAGAATCATTTGATGTTCAGTCCCTTTGTGCTCAGCTATTTAGATGTCCTACGAAGTTCATAGACAGAAGCTGATCTTCAGAACTTTACTGAAGATCTGGCTGGAGTAGTCTGTGGAGCTGAACGATCTTAGCGATTTTGAGTTTTTGTGGTTATAGACTTTTGAGGAAACTGCTATTGAAGAAGTCTGCAAGGCTGGATCATCTGGGCCACTCGTCTTATTTGGTGTCTGATCTGTTTTCTGCTGAGGTTTCCATTGTCCAGTTGTCCCTGGATTCCTTGAATGGATGCTTTAAATCTCCTGGAAAGATAAGAACAGAGCCCTGCCCTAATCCTAACTCTGGGACAATTACCTTTTTTTGGGGGGGGTCAGGTAATATTTTTCCTGGAGCAAATTTGGTTTTTTGATAATATATAAAGTATTACCTTTCAATCCGGATTAAAGAAGAAATTATTTTGATATTTTGGAGCTAAACAAACCTTTAGTGTATATATTTTGAGATCTCAAAGGACAATTTGTTTGAATTGCAGCCTGCCTTTTGTAAGTAGCTTTTAAACTTAAATCTTTCCAAATCCTCTGTGCCTGTCTCTGCATTCTAAATTTTGGGATCAAAGACATGTGGTTTCCAACTGATGGGATTAAAGATGTGCTCCTCCACCCCTGGATCAAAGTTTTTCTCTGTTTAGAGCTTGTTTTGTATCAGGTGGCCTTGAGCTCTGAGATCTGCCTGTTTCTGTCTCTAGTGTGTTGGGATTGAGGGTGTATTCTTCCCCAATGATGTGACTAAGGTTGTGCACCATCACCACCCTGTTTCTTGTAACTCTAGAATTTATAAGACAACTAACTCTATAGTGATCCTCCTGTCTCTGCTGGAGGTAAAGGCATGGGCTAACACCATGCATTATTTTACCTTAGCTCTAAGTTTTTTCAACTCTTGGAGGTTTGTAAAACCAGGTTGAACAGCTGTCACCTTTAATTTATTTACAGTGTTTTAAACCTGTTACCTGCTTTTTAATGCCAAACCATGGAAATAGCCTATACCTCTACAAAAAAAAAAAAAAAAAAAACTTTTAAGCTGCTATCAAGTTTGTATAATCTCTGTAGCCACCTGCAGTCTAACATTCTAATCTGAAATTAAGGCCATTTTCTTTTCATGCCAGTAAGGTAAATTATAGTTTGAAAATTTTATATTGTATTTTTATTATATTTTTTAAGCTTATTAATTCTTTTCTTAAAATAGTATTATTTATTTCTAGAACATAGTTTCCTCCCTCCTCCCCTCTTGGCCCCTCCCTTCATCTCTCCTTCCCTCCCTCTCTCCTTCCCTCCCTCCCTCCCTTCCTCCCTCCCTCCCTCCTTGTTCCTCTACTTGGTACTCTCCTTCTCCTCAGATGAGGTGGGTCCTCACATATCATACTCCCTCAGATCTTGCGTCATGTGAGGCCCAAGAGCTTACACTCGTACTGGAGCTTGATAAGGCACACCATCTAGGGTGTGGGGTTCCACTAACCTGCAGCAGATTCCATGACTCACTGGTGGGTAGAATTTTTCCTAGGATAGATATGCTAGGTTCCTGTCTATTTGGGTGTGTGGGTTGTAGGATAGTTATCCTCTGATGTATGGTTAATATCCATTTGTAAGGGAATACATACCATGTTTATCTTTCTGGGACTGCGTCAGCTCACTTAGGATGAGCTTTTCTAGTTCCATCCATTTGGTTTTGAATTGCATGATTTTCTCATTTCTGATAGCTGTGTAGTATTCCATTGTGTATATGTACCACAGTTTTTTTATCCATTCTTCAGTTGATGGACATCTGGGTTGTTTCCAGTTTCTGGCTATTACAAATAAAGCTGCTATGAACATTGTTGAGGCAATGTCCTTGTGGTTTCTTTTCAGATCTTTTGGATATATGCCCAAGAGGGGTATGGTAGCCCAGGTTTTTAAGCAATGTCCTATGACATTGCGAGTCTTTTTTTTTACTCATAGGTGTAGTATGTATGATACCTGAGCAGGTATTCATAGATATATGAATATATTTTAAGGTTTTAAACTTTGAAATGTGGGTAACGTTCATTTGTTAGATTTTGAGTGGCATCAACCCTTTAGGGTTTACTCCCACATTGGGAGGATGATGATGAATCATATATTGAGGACAGTCTAAAACCATTTGTCTAGTATCTGTTTTAGACAAATGGAATTTTTGTTGTAGAGTTTTTGTATTTATATGAAATAATTGGTGAAACTGTTTGGCTTGGTCCAGAAATGAGTTCTAAAAAATGTATGTTATCTTGGTTTATTGATCAACTTTATCATTATCTTTACTTAATGGTCTAGGTAATCTTGTATGTGTTTTGATATGTTGAATATAAAAACATTTTTTTTGTTAGATTAAAACTTGTAACTCTTGTAATAAGGCACATATAGTATTATTATTTTTAATAGGACCTGTTAATTTTAATATTTTTACTGTGTTGACCATATAGACTGAATCTGAAATCAAATTGAATGTAAATTGACATTTTTTAAATATCTTAATTATTATTTTTAACTCTATTATTTGGGGGGAGCCCGGTTGAAATTGACATAACATGGGCTTTTGTCTTTTTATCAAATAGGCTCCATAGCCTGTTTTTGAGTCATCAGTAAATACATTTGGTGACCCTTGAAGTGGTACTGTTGAAGTAACCTTAGGGAATATCATTGGGTGTTTCTTAAAAAATGATAGTAATGGATGTTTAGAATAATGGTTATCAATCACTCCTTTAAAGTTACATTGTAATATTGTCCAGTTATCTACAGTATCACATAAAATTTTAATTTGATAACTGGAATAGGGCACTATTACATTGGCAGGAGTAACTTTAAAAGACTGTAAGCATTGTTGGATATCATTTAAGGCTAAAGCAGCAAGTGTAGTGGGATAATGTTTTATGGATTTTTTTGGAGAAATCTTTGAATAGGTCCATAATAATGGTCCGTCTTGTTATAACAATCTTGTAGGTTGACCATAAGTGGCAAATATGTACAATGTAATGGGCTGTCTTTTTTGTCATCTCTTTAGGAAGGCATTTTGTAACTTTTTTTTACTTTACATAAAGCTTTTTTTGTTTTTCTTGTAAATTGTCTAGGAGAATTAAGTGTTGAATCACCTTTTAAAATATTATATAGGGGTTTTATTTTATAATTTGGTAGCTTTAAATAGCCTCTTACCCAATTGATATCTCTTAATAACCTTTGAAAATCATTTAGAGTCTTTAAATTATCTTTTTTTTATCTCAATCTTTTGAGGTATTATCTTTTTAGGTCCAACCTTTGTTCCTAAATAATCAACCACATTTTTTTTTGAACCTTATCAGGAGCAATAAACAACCTTTTTATTTTTAATAACTGAACTAGTTTTTTATAGGCCCGATCTAACATTTGTTTACTCTTAGTTGTCAGTAAGATATCATCCATATAATGAACATATCTCAAATCTGGAAAATTTTTTTTTAAGGGAGCAATGGCTTCCCCCACATACAGTTGGCACATAGTGGGGCTGTTTGTCATGTCCTGGGGTAATATTACCCATTTAAACCTCTGATCAGGTTTCTCATGGTTACAGGATGGAACAGTAAATGTAAATCTTTTACTATCCTTGGCACACAAAGGGATGGAGAAAAAACAATCCCTTATATCTATAGCTATAATGGGCCATGAGGCTGGCAAAGATGATAAAAGCGGCAAGCCGCGTTGTACTGGGCCCATGATCTGTATTTGTTGATTTATGGCATGCAGATCATGTAACAATCTCTATTTTTTAGATTTTTTTTTTAACGACAAAAATAGGTGTATTTCAGGGAGATACAGATGGTTTTATATGTTTTAAAGACATCTGTTTATCCACCAAATCTTTGGCTGTATTTAATTTTACAGAGGAAAGTGGCCACTGAGGAACCCATACTGGATCTTCTGTCTTTCAAGTTATGGGAATGCCCTCCTCAGTGGCCCCTAGGAAAAACCCAGGCCCTGTCTCTTTTGTCTTTGTTGCATAGATATGGGACTTTTTTTCCCCTGTAAATATTTTTCTATTTCAAAGCCTGGAGCATATCCCATATCTTGTATCATACGTTGGGCTGAATCAGAATAGTCATTACTCAATTTAAATCTCATATCCTTTAAAAGGTCTCTTCCCCAAAGGGAGATAGGGAGCTCAAGTACATATGGCTGTATTTCTCTTGAGTGATTTTCTTGGTCCTGTCACTTTAATAATCTTGTACTCATATCTGGAGTCTTAGCATAACCCAGGCCTTGAAGTGTTTGAGAAGAGGCTTGTATGGGCCAACCTGAAGGCCAGTCTTTCTTTGTTATGATACTTCTATCAGCCCCAGTATCCAAAAGGCCCAAGATCTTTTTACCATCAACTTTTAACTCCAAGACAGGGCGTTGGTCCAAATCCAAGGAGAGAAAAGTCAGATCCGTGTCCGTGGACCCAAAACCATCTTTTCCTTTCTCTCGAAAGGAACATGATCAATTGAGCAATTCTATCTCCAGGAGAGATAGCCGTTATACCACAGGGGGAGGCTACCATGATCTTAACCACTCCTGTATAATCTGGATCTATAACTCCAGGATGGACAATAAGTCCTCTCAAGGCTGATGATGACCTCCCCAACAACAAACCAACTGTACCAGGTTCAAGGGGTCCTTTAAAATCTGTTTTAATTAACTGGACCCCCATTTGGGGTGTTAATACGAGTCTGGTGGTGGAGCAGAGGTCCAATCCTGCTGAGCCTGCAGTGGCTCTCTGCGGTCTCTCGGATGGCGGAGGGTTGGCCATCTCTCTTGATTTTGTTCTTTGTCCTGATTCTCTACTGTCCCATATATTTGTGGGCCCTGAGGTCGTGGGCCCCGCTGTCCATTTTTTGGACGAGCGCCACCATAACCTTGAGTTAAAGGCTGGCCATGGATGTCTATCACTGAACGGCATTTATTAGCCCAATGGTTCCCTTTTTTACATTTTGGGCATAACCCCGGCCGCCTGGGGCATTGTACATTTTCTGTACTTTCTGTACTCCTTCCCCTGGGGCACTGTCTTTTAAAGTGTCCCATCTTGTCACACTTAAAACAAACTCCTGAACTTCCTCTACCTTTTCTGGCCAACTGTATTACTGTGGCAGCGAGACCAGCATTAGTTAATGGCCCTCCAAGTTCTCTATACACTTTCATCCAGGCTTCTAGGCCTTTATTTTTATAAGGGGTGATAGTGGCTCTACACTCTTTGGTGCATTGCTCATAGACCAACTGTTTTATTAGTGGCAAAGCAGCATCCGGGTCACCAAAAATCTTCCCTGCTGCTTCCACCATTCATGCTACAAAATCTGAAAAGGGCTCCATGGGGCCCTGTAGAATCTTAGTTAAGTTTCCACTCACCTCCCCTTTATTAGGAAGAGATCTCCAAGCCTTGATAGCTATCTTGTTTATTTGCTCATAAATCTGAATAGGATATCCTATCTGCTGGTTGGCAAATCTCCCCTGCCCAAGCAGCATATCTCTATCCCAGGCTGGATTTCCATCTCTCTGATTATTGGCTGCTTGCTCAGTGGCATACTCAATCAAGAAAGCTTTCCAGTCTAAGTATTGCCCTGGACTTAAGCAGGCGCGGACCAGGCCACTCCAATCACTCGGAGTCATACAATGTCTGTTTAATGTTTTCACTTGAGCCATTGTAAAAGAAGCGGTAGTACCATAGGTACGAACCAACTCTGTAAGAGATTTTACCACCTTAAAATCAAGCGGTTCCTCGTACCTGTTCCCTTGTGGGTCTTGGTATACCGGATAGGCAAACTGTAATTCTGTTTTTACTTGTGTCCACATACCCGGGCAGAAAGATCTCCCTACTTTCAGGGACTGAACTGGCTGATCTATCTGAGTGGCTTCTGGATATGGAGGAGGAGTCGAAGGTGCCATGGCAACGGCTTTGTTTACATCAGCTGCCGCCAGCGTGGCTGAAGGAGCTGTAGCAACGACTCCACCCACTCCAACTGTCGCTGACGTGTCAGGCGCTATAGCAACGGCTCCACCCACACTGACTGCCGCCGACATGTCCTTTTCTTTTACCCTTTTCTTTTCCTTTTTTCTAATAACAGTCCTCTTCAACTGTTCTAGTAGAGCGTGTAGCTCTCCTTCAGAATCTGTGTTCTCTGAGTCCTCAAAATCTCTAAAATCTCTAAAATCTGTAAGATCGGGATAGAGAGGAACTTTCTTTTTGCCTCCCTTTTCACTGCCTGCCTGCTCAAATCTTTCGCCTTTGTTACTTTCCTTTTCACTGTCTACTTGTTCAGATCTTTCCCCTTGCAGCAGTTTCAAGGCTGACTCTCCCTCTTTGATTGCATTACAACATCTCTGATCTTCTAAACAACTCCTCACCATTTTCCAAATCGGTCTTACTCCATGCTTCAGAGTCCCTTGCTCCCAAGCAAAATCCAAGTCCCTGCCTAATTTGTCTCAGCAGGATACCGTAAGATTCCCGGACACCGCAAACCACGGAGCCACGGAATCACATTTATTCAAAAATCTTTCTAGGGTAGACTTCTTAATCTTTAAATTCCTAGCTAAAAGTAGCTCCTGAAGAGCCAGAAAAATTGGGTGTGACTCAGACAACCCCATGTTTAAAAATTTACTTTCGGTTCGCAGCTTCCCCACGAAACTGTACCTTTTGTTCGCTATCTCCGCGAAACTTTATCGTATGTTCACTATCTCCGCGAAACTTTACCGTATGTTCGCTATTATCCGCGAATCTTTACTTTGTTTTCACTATCTCCGTGAAACTTTATTGTCCTGATTTATCCCAGGAACTTACCAATGCGTTGCCCCTGACTACAGGAGTTCTGAGTCTTTTCTGGGTTCCCCGTACAGGCCACCACTTGTCGCGTCTCTCTCGACCAGCAAGAACGACGCAACTTGCAAAAGCTCTTTTCAAGCAGTTTATTCAGGTCCCTTGAAAACATTCTTTCGAATGCCTGGGCAGACCCAACCCACAGGCTAAATACTAAATGAACAGCCAATCAAGTAAAGCCACGTGGTGCTATCTTAGAGGCCCACGTATGCGGAAGCAAGCCAGATCAGCGGTCTTAGCCAAATATGGACTTGTTTACCACCGAGAGCACTCACCGTCGGGCTGGTGGAAGGCGGAGACCAGCGCCATCTTTAAGGCGCGGCACGTCGCAGCTCTCTACAGCTATGGTAGAGAATGTTTCTGCAGTTCAGTTGGTGACAGCAAGGAACAGAGGTAGGGTAGGAGAAAAGGCTGAGAGGGACTTCAGGAAAGACCTAATGGAATCCTGTTCACACCTAGAGGTGAGTTCCACAGGGAGTTGGAGGTTTTGTAGGAAGAGGAGGAGATCTTGCAAGTATGTTGCCATAAGGCAAATAATTATTTAGAGAGAACCTTCCCAGAGTTGGAGTCTCAGGTGTGTGAAAATGAAGTGGGAGCACGGGCACCTGTAAGCAGGTTATTATTTGGCCTAGGATGATAATGGAAAGATCACAAGGGAGGACAGGAAGAATAGTGTGACTTACCCACCTGAGTCCCTGCAAAACGAGGCCTCTGGGTGGTCCCTGGTCCAAAGTGTTTCTAGGTGTCACAGGTTGACAAAAAGGAATGGGATGGGTTAAAAGGGGGAGTGGAGAGAGTCTACAGAAAGGAGGGAAGCTGGGCCCATTCCAAGGTTTTGCAGAGTCCTTGGGGAATGGAGGTATGTGGGAGGGCAGGCCATTGCTATAGGGCTAGAGATGAGATTTAAGAGATTGTAATGTAGGATATGGGTCAGTTGGTAAGATTGCTCAGTCAAAAAAAAATGCTTAACTCATTTATAAAGGGCACTGCAGCACTGGATCTCTTGTGCTCACTGGCCTGCCAAACTAGCCTGATTGTCAATTTCAAGGTCAAGTGAGAGACTCAAAAACAACCAACCAACCAAACAAACAAAAAACAAAACACAAAACAAACAAACAAACAAAAAAACCAAGGTTGATTTCTCCCAAGGGACAATACCTGAAGGTGACTTCTGACTGCACATGCCACACATGTGTACCTGCACACACGTGAACATAATACACAAACATGTACACACAAACCATAACTCTGAAATTACATTTTCAAATATTCAGAGGTTGTAGTATTTGTTTCATCATTAACTTGTTTGGTAAAGTGAAAAATACCAAATGAATGAGTCAGTTTAAGGCTCTGCTAAGTGAAAATCCTATTACCTGGAATGCCTCCTGAACTTCTGGTGCTCTAACCTGCATTTTCCCTACCTCTAGAGAGCAAAGGACTGCAGAGGTTTGCAGGATCATGTTATGGTGCCCAATCATTGATGTTGGAAAAGTCAGGTCACATTGGATGCTACTAGGTGGAATGAAACTAACACTTGGTTGGATCTTAGGGAGGGAGCATGTGCTCTGGGGACCTCTAAATGCTCATGGAAGATAGGAGGCTTATGAAATCAATCCTTTACCATTCTGTTTCAGAAACTACTGTCACAGAGAAGGAACAGAAGAGACATTATGTTATTGCAGATAAGAGCCAGAAGCCAGCAGGGACAGATTTAATAACAACCAAGACTGTGCTGACAGCCAGGAAGCCACACCTGGCCAGAGATTGATTGACATCCTCATGCTGTGTGAAAGCAGGTGGTGGTAATGAATCTGGAAAGACACCTGGGATTGGCAATGAGCATCATCCCCAGTTATGGGGATCATAAAGGATGAAATGAAAAAGTGATAGGTCTTGAATGATCAGTCATTCGGGAGAGGGGAAATTAATCTTTCTAATTGTGAGAGCAGTCTATGGCCATACCACCCAGAGTGAGCCTGATCTTGTTTGTGAAGGCCTGAGTGACCCACCATAGGATGTCAATTAAGGGCTTTGCAAAGGACAGGAGGACAGCTACTACTGGGGTTTCTTGGACTTTGGAGTCTTAAACACCATGAGGTAAGAGATTTGCCCTCATCACTTCATGTTTTATCAAACAGTAGTTTAGGGAGGTTTGAGTTTTGACCACAGAAATGACTTCATTGTCACAGTGTCAGGGAGAATTTTTGATGAGAAGTTTTCTTTTTAACTTCTAAAAATAAAAAAATTACAATAAGCAGTTATTTAACAAAGCAACATAAAGGCAAGGCTAATGGTACATCTTATCTAGCTCTCAACCTGATACTATCAGGAGTTCCATCCATCAGCCATCTTATTGATATATAAAATGGTGTTCACTTTGGAGATTTGAAGGACTCTCAGAGCTTTGTGCCAGGAAATAGGGCCAGAGACTAAATATTTACTTTTATTACATGACACTTTCTCTTAAAGTACTTCTCTGGCTCCAAACTTCTAGAAATATGTTTTATGTAGCCTAAGAACTTTTTTTTTTTTTTTTTTGATGTACCACAGTTTTTTAATCCATTCTTCGGTTGAGGGACATCTGGGTTGTTTCCAGTTTCTAGCTATTACAAATAAGGCTGCTATG
>CAJQZJ010030257.1:0-28130 GCA_907164525.1 Lophiomys imhausi | reverse complement strand
ACCCTCTCTGTCTTTTCTTTTGGACGCTACCCTAGACTTAGAAGAGCTGGGAGGTCAGCAGTATGGTCCCCGCCACAGCCTGGGTGGCAGCCGTCAACATGAAAACCAAGCTGCAGAGTCGGCAACAAGGACTTAGCTCTCCCGAGCTGCGGTCTCACAGGAGCGGGCCGTCCCATCCGGTCTCCCCAGAGCACGCCGGGAGGACGGCGCGAGGGCTGACGTCACGGGGCGCGCCCGGCGTGCGGCTGCGCGTGCGTGGCTGAGCGTCCGGCTCCCAGAGGGCCGCGCGCGCCCACTTCCGCCGGCGGCTCGGGTCCCGGAAGCGGCGGCCGGCGAATCCGGCGAGTCCCGCGGCGCCGGGTGTGGGCGGCGGGAGCATGCGGGGCGGCCGGCGGCCCGCGCGAGGCGCGTTGGTTTCCCCACGACGGCGGCGGCGGCGCGCGGCGGCTCTCCCGTGAGCGGCGGCGCTCGGCCCGCAGGCGGCGGAGGCGCCATGTGGAGCGGCCGCAGCTCCTTCACCAGTTTGGTGGTGGGCGTGTTCGTGGTGTACGTGGTGCACACCTGCTGGGTCATGTACGGTATCGTCTACACCCGTCCGTGCTCGGGCGACTCCAACTGCATCCAGCCCTATCTGGCCCGGAGGCCCAAGCTGCAGGTGAGCGTCGGGGGCCCTACGAGGACGCCCCCGGCCAGGTGCTACCACCCCTCCCGGCACTGGTCACAGACGGGACGCAGGCTCCAAGCGTTGCCCCCTACCACGGATGTCACTGTCCAGTGTTCTGGTTAGGTGGCAGAGAGAGCTGCAGTTGGAGCTTCTCTGTTCTCTGTTGCCCACTTGTTACTACCCCTTGGTGCCGTGCTCTGCCGCGATTACAACTGAGGTCGAGTTGACCCTACACGTGTTTCTTAATGAGACCCCGGTAGAAGCCACCGGGAGGTCTCCAGCCATACGCATCAGGCCGCTGGCACTGTCCTCTCCTACCCTTTGTCACTTCCTGGTTCTAGTGGGAATTCACAACAGGTCAGCGCCACACTTAGGTTCTTTCTTCACTGCAGTGTCACACAAGACCGTTCTGACCAAGCCCAAGCTCACCCCCCTGGAAGGTAGCTCTCAGACTTTCTGCCTTCTCCTAGTTGTGGTTTCTGTCAGGACCTTTGGGCTTTACATTCTTGCTCACTCTTTGCAGCTGAGTGTTTACACCACCACGCGGTCCAGCCTTGGTGCAGAGAACAATGTGGACCTGGTGTTGAACGTGGAAGACTTCGATGTGGAGTCCAAATTTGAAAGGTGTGGATGTGGGACAGACTGCCCAAGATGGGTTCCACGGTGTCATTGATAGCCATGTGTACAGACAGAGTCAGGACGTCTTAGAGAAGCACACCTGCCCGGGAAATGTGTGAACAGTCAAGCTGAAAGTAACAGGTGATGAGTTTGGCACTTAGAGAGTAGCTTACTGCTGTGTGATGGCAGTGTGGTTTACCTCAGCCCACGTAGGCTCCTAAGGCATGGTACATTGTTCTGTGTAGTAGAAGTAGCTCACCTGTTGCTTATAAGGAGCAGAGGTGGGATGGTGGACATTGTTGGGCAGATAGTCATAGTTAAGCATCCTCTGATATTAGAATAGATCATCAGTGCTCATCTTTGTACAGTAACTTCTGAGAACTGATGGTTTAGCATTTGACATGTGATTCTAACTTGTAAAAGCTGTAAAACAACTTGCTCATCAAATCAAGGTCCTGTCCTGCTCAACAGACATTAAACTCACTACTCAGCCAGTCTTCAGCTTGCACCCAGGGCATCATGGTCCAGGCCTGTTGGCCCGTGGCCTTAGGGTAGTTATTCAATCCTCTTGAAGTGGAGGTGGGAGGTGCTGGCACCATTTGCTGGTTTTATAGAGGTGAACACTGCCTGCCATTCATCAGACCTGAGCCAGTTGTCCAGGACAGATAGTGAAGCATTTATTGTGGAGCCTGGGGGAAGCTGTAGCGGCCTGAGTGCTCACAGAATAGCCTTTCCTGAGCTCCCCTTCAGTTTGCACCTGCCAGAAACACCACAGCAGAGCCTGTGTAGAGTCAGCAGCTGTGCATTCAGTCAGGGGTCCTCTCAGTTCCGTGGTAGACAACTCTTTTTAGGAGTTTTAGAGGGGTCGCTGCCCTGTGCGCTTCTTGTATCAGTTCCCACCATGGCTTTTAAAGCAAGTTCTTCCTTCTGAGGCTCTTGAAATCGAGGCAGGGAGTGCCTCAATTTTATAGTGCTTGGGACACATTTGTGTTCTGAGGTCAGTGAAGTCACAGCCAGGTGGGTTTCGTTTTTAGTAGTTCTGAACTAAAATTAGATTGTGTAAATCTGAAGAGATGATCAGCTGTCATTTGTGTGTAAACAGCGTAAGCCAGAATGGTGGAGCACTTGGGAAGCTGGAGCAGGAGGAATGAGTTTGAGGACTGTCGGGGCTATGTAATAAACATGGAACTTAACGTGTACATGTTTAAAACGACCATTCTGTTTTAGGACAGTGAATGTTTCTGTACCAAAGAAAACAAGAAACAATGGGACGCTGTACGCATATATCTTCCTACATCATGCTGGCATTCTGCCCTGGCAGGATGGGAAACAGGTGCACCTGGTCAGCCCTCTGACCACCTACATGATCCCCAAACCAGAAGAAATTAACCTGCTCACTGGGGAGTCTGCCACACAGGTAAGAGTCTCAGCACCTCACTTTAGCAAGCTTGGGTCTCTTTTCAGAGTTTGTGTGCATGTCTTATAGTGGCAATTTAAAGGACTTTGTATCCTGCTGCAATGTTTCATTCAAATAATACCCTATGGATTTGTAGATAGGCTACATCAGGTCAGCGATGGGCACTGGCTCATAGCACTCTAGCAGACCGCCTCTCTGGCTGTAGGCCTTCCTGGTCGGACAGTTATGCTTCAGGCTCACCAGTGCTTTCAGGTGAGTCATCATGTATGCACAGGCACATCATGTGCACACACACAGCCTAGGACTGCATGATGATTGGGCGTTTCTTTTTATGCTTGCAATTCAAAATTATAGGAAGGGTATAGGTACTATATTGTGTTCACCTGTAGAAAACCATGTGTAAAGGAAAATTTACTCACAAAAGTGGTTATTCAAGCAAGCAAGATGGCTCCTCCTGATCTTCTAGAGCTTGAGGCTGAGATAGGCGAGCTGCCTTAAGTTCCACAGCAGTCTGAACTATAGACTTAGACAGTTGGGGTCAAGGGAGCCATCCATGGGCCCATGGCATAAAACAAGAAGTGGTCAGTGTCTGGGTCTGCAGTGAGTTAATGGTAAGATAAATCACAAAACAAGAATGATGGCCACTTCGCAGGAAGCAGCTATAGTCTGGGGGTTAGGAGCAGATTTAAAATCCTCTTCCTGTTTGTTATCCCCTGCTGTGTCTCCTTGGGGAGGGTTTCATGATGGTAGTGTGGGGAGCAGACTGGCATCTTTTGTGTGAAGAGTATGGAACCATTAAATGCAGGCTGTTGCTTTTGTTCCTGGGACTTGAAGTGCTGTGTGAAAGCTGTTATCCAGGAAGAAATAGGGTGGTGCTGCTTCCTGAGCAAACCCTCATCTGGGTTTGAGATAAAGTTGATTTTCCCAGCATTTTCTCCCCGTCTTTACTTTACCTAGAGCCCATGCCTTTCAAGAGCACTCTGTTCATTTGTGTCTGGTTTAACGTTGTCTCTTAGTAGTCTTTATCCAGCCCACCGGGAGGCAGGCCTGCTACATTAGTTCCCTCAGCACTGTCTTCTCAGTATCTCACAGAAACCCTCAACTAGGCCTTCTTCCCACTTTTGCCAGTCTAGGAGCCAGTGGGTACTCAGACGGAGGCCCTGACCACCCTGTTGCCCCAGGCTGGTCCCAGGTAGCATACCCTTCACCTCTGTGCTTTCTAGCAGCAGATAGAAGCAGAGAAGAAGCCATCGAATGCCCTGGATGAACCCATCTCTCACTGGCGACCCAGGCTGACACTGAACGTGATGGTGGATGATTTTGTCTTTGATGGCTCCTCCCTGCCTGCTGATGTGCATCGGTACATGAAGATGTGAGTCTTTAGCAGCCTGGGGGGGCGGGGGTGGCGGTGGCGGGGAGCCACTCCTAGTGCAGCCCGGGGAGGGGAGCTGCTCCTAGAGCTGGCAGCAGAGCAGGCATCAGTAGTGGGGAGCACAAATAGAGCATGCCATACCTGAGTTCTGGACCTGTCTGCGTTGTGAGCTGCCCTGCCACAGACCCCTTCCAGCTCCTTGCTTACCTCCTGGAGGTTACGATAATCAAGGTGGCTGACAGGATTGAGAGAAAGTGACATTCCAGCTGGTGCATCTTGCCCTTTAGTCTGGGGAGAGTATCCCACCTGGACTAAAACAGAAGGCATAGGTTAGCTGTGACTGCTATGCACCCGATGGATTTGCCCTGTCCTCGTGCTACCTGGCCTATGAAGTGTGGGGTTTTGTAGCTGGACTCATTTAAAGATTTCATCTCTATGGCCTAAATATTGCTTGCCATCTTTAGTTAAGTGTCCCTTTGGTTGTGTTCAGGAAACCCATTGTTGAGCTCCATCAGTGTGCCATCATGGTGTCATGTGACTTGAAAGTGGCTGGCTGAGAGTCACTTCTATTCACACCAATTTCTTTAGTATTGTCAAAGGTTTCATATTTTCTTTTGTAAGGCTTAAATCTTTATGTGTATGTGGTGCTAGGGAATCAAGTCAGGATATTGTACGTATTAAGTAAGAACTCTACCACTGAGCTAAATCCCCAACCCTAAATTTTCTTATAAAATCTTATTTGTGTATGTGCTCGATATTGTAAACATTGGTACAGAAAGGGCCAGCTGGACTCTGTCTCCAGCATTCTTCTCAGGCAGCCTGCTATAGTGTGCAGATAACCTCCTTCCAGGGGTTGTATCCTAGCTAGCACCCCACCGCCCACCTAGAGGGCAGGGTCTCCTTACTGGGGGCTATAACTGTTTGCATGGGGTGGTTCAATGAACAGGGACGACTTAGCATGGTATTTGATGCAGGGTTAGCCACTGTTACTGACCTTACAGTGCAAAGCCAAAATTTAGCCACATTAGCATATCATCTGCTTCAGTTTGGAAAGGCCTTGTGAGATTCCCGTAGCCAAGATGCGGCCAATAGTGATGCTGGGGATGATGGGATGTTCCTAGTCTCTCAACATATTCAGTGACCCAAGGGGATAAATCTGACACTGACTTTAGGCTGTTGTGCTTCAAACCCCCAGGATTCAGCTGGGAAAGACAGTACACTACCTCCCCATCCTGTTCATCGACCAGTTGAGCAACCGGGTGAAAGACCTGATGGTGAGCCACACTCTCCTCGCCTTGTTCTGGACACGGCACAGAGCTTCCCTCAGAGTAGGGAGCGCTGCCTCTTAGCACATGCAGGGTCCACACAGAGGTCTCAGTCCCTGGCTGGACTCTGGTTTTTGTGGCAGCTGCATCTGGGATTCCCTTTTGATTATTGATCGGTATCTTGGGTGTTGGGTCCCACAGAGCTCCACCAGAAAGGCTGCATGCTTGCTCCTGTATGCGAGGCCAGTTATGCTTCATCATTTCTCGTATAACTTGTCCTTGGGGATAGCCCTGCTGTGAGACCAGAGATGCCTGTCAATCAAGGCTGGGGGAGCCGCAACACTTAGGATAGCCATGGGCAATGCCAAGGTCCTGTGGAGGTGAAATGGCTATTCTGGGGCCCTTGTTACAGGCAATAAAGATGCTGTTTTTCCAGAGAGAGCAAGGGTGTTCTGAGCCTAGAAAAAACATGGCTACATTTTGGCTTTGCACTATAAGGAGAGTAACATTGGTTAACACTGGATCAAGTACCATGCTAAGTAGTCCCTGTTCATTGAAACCGTTACTGTCAGGAGCTGTGCCACTGTTCTTTTACAGTGGAAGTAATTTGAGACAGGAAAGGAGAGTTTTGACTGGGGTCACAGGTGAGGAAAGACAGATTATGGACGAGCACCTGTGTGCCTCTCCCACTGTCGTTGGTGGGCGTGCCCTAACCACCAGCCTAGATCTCATCTTGAGCAGACACCAGGGCTTAGAGAGCAGGGAGCTTATATAGGACCTCCTCAGACCCTTCTGGGCTCTGATTGTGGCTGTGGCTCAGGATGACAGGCTCCCATGATCCCTGAAACTAGCTCCTCCTTCCTCAGTTGTCATCTGTGTCCAGATGACCGATGCATCCGGGACAGGCGGTCTCTAGTAAGGAGGTCTGACTGACTCCTGGCCTGCAACTCTGACTTGGTTTCTCCTTGTTTGAAGCTCAGGACACTGGGTTCTGTGAAATGTACAGGCTGTACTTTGTAAACCTGGCCTGTCTGAACGAACATACTGCAAGACCTAATAGTACTGAGTTCTTGCAGGCAATTGGGAAATGGTGTCCAGTGACTGTATTTTTGTGGCTGGGCATCCATGTTTATCTACAAGCTGGTGTAGATAGGGGCTATAGGCCAACATCTGCAGAGTGTGTGTTCTAGTGGTCCTTCTTGTTGGACCCCATTTAGACATAGGAGTGAGCATGTAGGCAACTAGCTTCACTGCGATATCTATTTCATTACCTCTTGCTTTGTCTTGGGTGAGCCTTTTCTCAAAGGAATGCTATCTTTAGAGGACAGCCTAGCCTACTAGAGTAGTCCAGCCAACAGTCTGTCTGGTGGCCTTACAGTGGCATCCCTGGGACAAGTCTGGCCATTTAAGGTATGTTCAGAAGCCTCTGCTCCCTGCAGTGAGGCATCTGTGTTGTGAAGAGCCCCAGCACCTAACTGCCATGCCCTAGTCCTGGTGGTTGCCTAACCCTCACACATTTCAGGGTGGCCAGCTCCATTGTGTGTGGCCATCATGCCTTTGACACCAGCAGTGTTCATTGCAGGAAGAAGATTAGATGTTAAGTTCTGGCTGGTGACATGTGACGCTAGTGCACATGTCCTGCAGCACCAGCATAACCACACTTCTTCACCAGCACACCCCCTAGGGTGTGGGTCAGGTGCTGGCTCTTCAGGGTTCACCTGAGAGCACTTAGGCATACCCTTTCTGTGTATGGTCTCCCACTCTTGTAGGACAGGGCACCGCAGCCAGGCATTCTTCCCTTTGCCTGGTTCAGCTGCTGAGCTGACCTGTTGTAAGCAATGGTAGTTATGAGCCTGTCTCCCAGTTGTCAGGGCTTCTGCAGCTTGGAGCAATGCTGGAGAGACACATGGAACAGGCCACACTCAAAATGATGAGCTCACAGCAGGGGTAGTTAGAAGTAATACGTGGAATCAAGCTGGTGAAAAAGAAGATGGTGCTCAGAGCTGTCAGTGGGTGGTTCAGTAGAGCACCTGTCCTGCTCAGATTTGACACAGTAGCTGGCAGAGCTAACATCCTGTGGGAGGCTCACTCGGGGCAAGGAAGGGCCTGGGATGAGGAGTGAGCCTTGCATCAGACCCTGACCCTTGCAAGGCCCACTGGAGCTGGCATTGAGCTGCAGAAGGTTGTGCAGGGATCTACCAGGGTATCAAGGTCTGTTGGGATATGGTCATGGCTGCAGGCTGTCCCAAGGTTGTGCAGACTTCTGTCCATGTTTGATGGCCCTCCCTCACCTGTGGATTTTCTTGGTGGCAGGTGATAAACCGGTCCACCACTGAGCTGCCTCTCACTGTGTCCTACGACAAGATCTCACTGGGGCGGCTGCGCTTCTGGATCCACATGCAGGACGCCGTGTACTCGCTGCAGCAGTTCGGTGGGTGGTCCTGGGCCAGGGTCGGGTAGGTGTTTGATGGGTCCAGTCCATGCTGTGGTCCAGTTTGCCCAACAGCTGACACAGAGCCACGCTGCTCTACTTCCAGCTAGGGGTCATTTGTGACGTGCGGCGTTCAACTTCTTATGTCCCTTGGACTATGTATCCCTTAGGAGTTAGCTGAAATCATCTTTATTCAGAATGCAATACTTTAAATGCTACAATTTCTGTTGACTTTTGCTCCAGACAAGATGTAAATTTTCTACATTCAGAAGAAAAATATTTGTGATGTTGGATAAGCCTAAAATGACTTCTTGAATTATAATGTGTTTTCCTTGCAGGGTTTTCAGAAAAAGACGCAGATGAAGTGAAGGGAATTTTTGTAGACACCAACTTATATCTCTTAGCGTTGACCTTCTTTGTTGCAGCCTTTCACGTGAGCTATTCCCTGGGTTCTTGTTGAAGGGAATAGGGATCCACGTTGGGGTGGTTCCTCAGGCCCTGGCACGTATAGTTGGGGTCAGTTGACCTAGTTCCTGGGTTCTGCACAGCCCCAGCCCCCATTGTTCCTTGTCCAGTGCCAACACCCCTAGAACTTGTTGTCTCGTAGACTCTGGGCTAGGAGAGCGAGCAGTCCTATCTGCGTCATGTGTCCTGTGTTCAGCACAGAGATACTGGAGAGTTCTTGACAGGGCACTGGGTACGGAGGCGTAGGGTATATGGAGCTTCTGGGTGCCAGTCACCCCAAAGCAAGCTTTATAAGGCCACTGTCTGAGAATGACCATAAGAGCTCACAGAGTGAGAGACTGGAATGTTACAAATAATGGGGTAGATCTACGTCGGGGTACCTGTTTGTCCACACCCCAAGGTGCCATCCCTGGGATTTGAGTCAAAGAGGTATGTTTGAGAAATGCCCCACGAACGTCAACCTCCGAGTTCCCCAATTCTGACCTTTGGAACGTGTGTGGGGTAGGTTTGTAAAGAGTCTTGCTGAGCCTGAGGTTTGGGCCTAGTGCACGTGCAGGTCGCCTGTCAGCCAAAGTGTGTGAGTGAAGTGTAGCTGCTGTCCTGTCTGTTCTTTACAGCTTCTGTTTGATTTCCTGGCATTTAAAAATGACATCAGCTTTTGGAAGAAAAAGAAGAGCATGATTGGAATGTCTACCAAAGCAGGTAGGGCCCAGGAACAGTCCACCTGCCCAAAGGCTTGGAGCTCCAGCCTGCTCCTCATCAGCAGTCCTGGATTTGTGTTTGGCAGTAGAGATGCCTCTTAAGTCAAGCAACATGACCCCGGCCCTGTCTTAGCAATCTAAGCAGCCACTGAGGCTTTAGGCCACAGGGCACAGGTATTCTGTGTGAGGATGTGGGGTTGGCCTGCCTGTGGAGGCTCAGGGTGCATGGTCCTACAGGGCAGCTTGGTTGCACAGACTCCAATACAACACCAGACGTTCCGTGTACCATCTCCCTCTTGGCTCCAAAATGGGTGCCCTGGGGTGTTTTCCCTAGCCTCAGGGGCTCTGGCTGTTTGCTGGCTTTAGAGACAGTTTTCACAATAAATTCCCCAGTACTTGGAGCAGTGTTATTAGTGAGACCTGACTTTGCAGATCATTTCACTGCATAAGATCCAATGCGATAATTTTGCTCTATGCAAGAAGGGTGGTAGGTAGAGTTGTCATGGTGAGGTGGTGAGGCTTTTGGGGCAAATGTAAGGGACAGAATGAGGAGCCTGCCGCAGCAAGAGCTGGATTTGACTATAAGGATCATCCCCAGTGAGTGCGAAACACAAGGCTGCCAGGGAAGCGCTTCAGTGCTGTCACCAGGCACCTGTGAAGGAGATGCCTCCTGCTGAGTCTGGTATCTGTGGCCCTCACGGACTGTCTTCAGAGTCTAGCCTGTGAACAAAAGCACAGCTTTATAAAGGAAACAAACTGTAGAACAGTACAAAACAGGAGAGTGCAGAGTAAGCAAGCCCTTAGCCCTGGCAGCCAACCCAGTGTCTGACTGTGCTCATTTGTGTCCATGACTGTCACTCGGGTCTGATACCTGCTGAGACCGTGCCCCGGCCCTCTGCTCTATTTATTTAAAAGTGCCTTCAAGATTTGCATCATTGTCTGTTGTGCCTTTTGTCCCCCGTGGTCCCGGGCATGAGACCCAGGGACTGTGCCCTCTTACATGCAGGCTGTGGTGCTCAGCTGCACCTCGAGCCCAGCTGCTGCTGCCTATGTGACACAGCAGATTAGGAGAGCCGGGGCAGGTCACAGGAGCTTGGAGGTGTGTGCGGGGAGGGGTGGTTGCAGATGCCTCACACCTTGTGTGTTCATGCCTCAGTGCTCTGGCGCTGCTTCAGCACCGTGGTCATCTTCCTTTTCCTGCTGGATGAACAGACAAGCCTGCTGGTGCTGATCCCTGCAGGTGTTGGAGCTGCCATTGAGGTGAGTCCTGGGCACCGTGCTGGGCTTCTGTGAAGTCTGTGAGCTGCAGCCCTTGCTCTGCTGCTCTGAGTCCTGAAACAGGAGGCTCTCTGAGGACCTACACTCCTCTGCAAACAGGTTCAGGGAGGCAGCTGTCTGGGAGCACATCCTGGGACAGTAGATCCTGTTGGCCAGACCCTGTACTACCAAGTTTGATAAGCTCTATGGGTGAAACAGAGAGATGACGTGACATTGGAGGAGCTCCTGCTTTGACAGGAATGTGGGGTGGGACAACCGAGTGAGCTCACGCCACTTGACACCTTGTGACCTGGTGCTGCTGTGAGGTGGTGGTGGAGTCATAGCAGCCCAGTCTGGAGCGAAGGGCTGAGAAGGGCCAAGCCCAGAGTCTAGTTCTCAGAGTTGATTCTGTTGTGTACTGGCCCTTGTGGGTGCCTGTGGAGAGGTGGGCCTCATTGACACTGGAACTCCATGGACAGTAGGTGACGGTCACAGCGACAGCATGAGAACCCACCTCGGAGGCATTGTGCCCCCCCCCTCAGTGGATACTGCTGGCACAAGGTTGCAGTGAGGGTGTTGGGGAGGGCATGGATCACTAGTGAGTCCAGGGAAGGACTTGGGCCTCAGGAGGAAGACTGGCTTGACTCAGGGTAGGTGCAGGTACTGGTTTCCTTGTGTTTTACCACTGACTGCACATTCCACCTAGTGGACAGCCAGGAGTGTGGTGCCATGAGAGGTGACAGGAAGAGAAACAGTGACTTATGGGACCAAGGGTGGGGCGCCAGTCTTGTCCTTCACAGTCCATCTCCTTACCCAGCAACTCAGAATTAAATGTACATTTCCTTTTCTCCCTTGAGCTTTGGAAAGTGAAGAAGGCATTGAAAATGACAGTGGCCTGGAGGGGCCTGAGACCCATGTTTCAGGTGAGCCATGCGGTGACTATTCCAGATAGAGCTTCTCCTGAGCACACTCACCAGACCATCATTTCTTAGTTCCCTCCAAGTCAGTGTTGAGCCTCCTGGAAGCCACCTGTCCTATCTTTGCTGCCTGGTCCAGAGCTTCCCAGCACACAGACACATGCATGCAAAAGTACCCCACTGGATGGGGAGGCTCTCCTCACACAGGCTGGCTTCGCAGTTCTTGGCTGCAGGATCACAATGATAGAGCCCCTGTCAGCTGTCTGATCAGTTGCTATTTCTTTCTTCACCTGATTCATCAGAAGACTGGGCTATCTCAGTAGAAGCAAGGGGTCTGGGCCTTTATGGTGATGGCACAGGGGGAGGAGTGGCCAGAGGCTGGGTGCTGCTGGTATCGGCACTGATAGTCTCCTGAGTCAGCTAACATTATATTAATCTTACAACAGTTTGGCACCCACAGTGAATCTGAGAGGAAGACTGAGAAGTATGATGCCCAGGTAAGCAGTTGGGGACCCTGTGACGCTATAAAATATTGGGTCCTTGCTATAATTTGGGGAAACCTGTCCTGGGAATGCAATGGAACCAGTCTGAATAGTAGTCCTGAGAGTGAACATGGGGTACACCTTCTTCGCAGGGAAGGAACACGCTCTCGGGCCACTGGTTCCCAGGTTGTCATTGAGACAGTTCCTGCTGCTTAGGAGATCATTTCTACCAGCCAGCTGGCGTCTCTGCTCATTTATACAGAGGCCACAGGAAGCCCTCTGGCATCTAGGCCCTCGTAGCTTCCCATTGCTGCTGGGGAGTGGGACATGCTGGGTTTAACAGGACATCTCTGTGCAGGATGGTTTTTGTATTTTAGTTCAAAGCTCAGCTCTTTGCATTTCAGATTTTAGTGAGATGATAACAAATCCCAAACCAGCTAAAATCCAGGGCCTGTGGTGCAATTGCAGCCTGGGGGTGTGACCTGGAGGTGTCCTCGGTTTCTCCTGGCTGAATTTGCCACTCTGGTGCATGTCAGTCATTGCTGTTCCTGGCACGCATTCAGGTTCTTGTTTTGGGGTCTTGGCAGAATTCTGTGTCCATTAGACACCGTTGTGGTATTGCCTGAAGTGTTGCTGGGGTTCTGCTTGTTGTTCTTGTTGTCCTAAGTTAGGTGACGCATCCGCCGAGGGGTGTGACGGTTGGGTATTTAACTGGAAGCTGCCTCTGTCCCTCGCAGGCCATGAAGTACTTGTCTTACCTGCTCTACCCTCTCTGTGTTGGGGGCGCTGTCTACTCACTCCTGAATATCAAGTATAAGAGGTTGGTGCTGCAGAGTTCACACGATCACGTCTTCTCAGCTGACAACCTAGCTTGGTTTCTGAGCTCGGGGCACATGCACATGCCCCCCGCCCTATTGGGCTGCCAGGAACTGGGGACCCTTCTCAGACACAGGCCAAGATCTGCTTCTGCTTCTCTGAGAGTCAGTCCTAGGCCTTCATCCCTGGGTTGTGAAGAGGACAGGGACCATTGGCATGCCCTTGTTCACCTCAGGTACTCAAAGGCTGCAGGGACCACACAGTAGACATAGGCAAACCTCCTTCAGCCTGGGAAGGACAAGCTTCCCCTACTTCATCACTGACTTTGAGTACAGATTGGACAGAGTTTGAAAGAGGGAAAAGCTAACACTGCTGCTGCTTTCCTCATTGGTTGCAGCTGGACAAGAAGAGTCAGAAGGCGGAGAAGACTCAGGGTCCTGTGTCAGGTGGAGAGATGTGGCAGTGTGTTCCTGGGCCAGGCTAATACTAGGATGGGTGGGCAGCATGGCCCTAGCTAGCTAGGGTCTCAGGGTTGAATGCTGTACGTGGGTTCGTATCTTATTGAAGTCTCAGGAGTAAAATCTGTTGGTTCAGAATAGTACCTCCCCACATGAGCCTGTTTCCATAAAAAGCTATCTGCAGATTGCCTTGGTATCCCAGCCACCCTGAGTGCTTGGGTGTCAAAATGGTTTTACAGGAGGGCACTTTTCCTTCATTTGAACATTCAGCAACAAGCCCTTGGCCTCTCTGTAGGTCACAAATCCTTTACTTCTGTTTCAGTTGGTACTCCTGGCTCATCAACAGCTTTGTGAATGGTGAGTGTATCTCCTCCTTGGTGACAGTGTTTGCAGTAGGTGCTTCTTGTCTTGTTCTACCCATCACTTGGTGGGACAGGTTCCAGAAAGAAAGGCTAGTGAGCCCCTTTCCTTTAGCACTCACACAGTGTCAACACTGTAGTGCCTGAGCATCAAACAAGCCTAACTCCCAAGCTTCAATACCCACTCAGTGAGTAGTCTGTTTCCTTCCCTAAAAACAGGCAACACTAGCATTTGGATCTCATCTGACATCTCATTCCATAGAATTTCCCAGAATACCAGTCCCAGAGTATGCCAAGTTACCTTTTGTGAACATCTAGGGGGCTGCTCTATGCCCTGCTGCTCTGTGTGTAGTTCAGGGTACATAGTCTGTATACTATGCTCTGTGTGTAGTTCAGGGTACATAGTCTGTATACTATGTGTGTGTCCCATGGCGAAATCTCAAAGAGTTGGATTCTCGTGCTTTGGGGTGTACCAATGAGCAGCAGTAAGGTCAGGCAGCCCTCCAGTGAGCAGGTAGCACTGGGTGGCCGTGCTTCCAGGTATGAGTCCCAGACTTAACTCTGCGCTTTCCCCAATGTGCCTATGACCCTGGGGCCCAGCACTTGCTTCATTCATCCTTGGGGACAAAAAAAAAAAAAAAGTTAACAGCAGTCAGTAAAAAGTGTGCTGCTTTTCTGGTTTGTTCTTGACTCTTTGAGTTTATTAGCCAGGAAGCTGAACCGTGACTAGGCCAGCTGAGGTCGTTTGGAAGCCGGGTGTCAGGTCATAGCCCTGGCAGAATGCATGTTTTCTGTTTCCACAGGTGTCTATGCCTTTGGCTTCCTCTTCATGTTGCCCCAGCTCTTTGTCAATTACAAGGTAAGGCCAAGGTGTCTTGGCTAAGGCAATACCCCATCTTCTCTGAGTTGCTGCTGGCTGACCTGTGGTGTCTTCCTTGTTTCAGATGAAGTCAGTGGCACACCTGCCCTGGAAGGCCTTTACCTACAAGGTAAGCAGCAGGTCTGGGCCAAGAGTGGCTGGAAGACCCTTTGTGGCATCACCCCCCCCCACACACACACACACACACACACAGTACTTTTGGCCCCTTCCACTTTGTTGACAAACTAAGACATGTTTTCAAATTCTGAAGAGCCACAAACTATGCAAGATGAAGGTTCTCATAGTCATAGTAAGAGAGAGTTTTGAGTGAAAGATCATGTTTCTTTTCAGCAACATTGTCAAAACACAAATACGTATTGTCTCCGTTAGTGTTTGAGACCAGAGTCCTCTGTCTTCCCCACTGTGCCTGAACCTTTCATGCGTGGTTGGGTGGGCGGAGTCAGCCCCAGTGCTGCCCTGCTCATGGTCCCAGCACAGAAAGCTGCAGGTCCTCGTGGTGGGGCTCGGTCACACGAACCCAGGCACCACTGTCCTACTGGTGCCATTTCTGCCCCAGATCTGCACGCACTGTTGCTATGAACATCACAGTTGTAGGTCCCACCATCTGCTGAGGACAGTTCACTGACTTGGGTTATAAAAAGCAGTGCTCCAGCTTTGTGGTACCTTCATGGCTCCACCTGCTTTGCAGGCTTTTAACACCTTCATAGATGATGTCTTTGCCTTCATCATCACCATGCCCACATCCCACCGACTGGCCTGTTTCAGAGATGACGTGGTGTTCCTGGTCTACCTTTACCAGCGGTGGTAAGTACACATGCAGCACCTCCTCTGTGGGAGAGCCCTGCCCCTGTCTGCTGTTTTAGGCAGACTTGGCAGATGGTGGCTTTTCTCTGTTCCCCAAGATAGGTTCCAGCTGTGTCTTGTGATAGCACAGTACAGAATTCTTCCCTGCACAGTTGTCCTATGCCAGGCAAATAGTCCTCAAGCACAGGTCTCGAGCATGGGGTAGGGTGCTGGTCTTCCTCAGGCTACACAGCCCGCAGGTAGAAGTCAGTGGTTCCCTCAGCTGTGCCTGGGCTGCACCCAGCAGCAGCAGCAAGTAGCCACCACGGCCTCAGAGCAACGGCTCAGCCAAGGAACAACCACTAGGAAATACACTCAGCAGCAAACGCTTGCCTAGCCTTCCTCCCCCTCTCTGGGCTGGCATCTGGCCTTCATTATGTCCATGCAGCCCCTGCCTGTGGGCTGTGAGATAAGGCCAGGTTTGCAGATTCCCTTGAACAAGCCTTAAAACAACAGAAGCTCGGGCTGCCCACCTCCTCCAACCCCTGAGTCCATGTTGAGGAAAGGGCTTTTGTGTGCAGTTTTGCCTCCCCAGCTCCCACCCCCATCTCCACCTCTCACCCTCATATGATGACAGTGCCTTCCTCTAGCTTCCCAAGCTGTGACTTTTTGATGCAGGATGAGCCTGACTTCCTAAAGGTACTTCAGCTGCTTGCAGATGTTCCCGGCCTAGGATTATTTGTCCATGTACTTGTATGTTTGGGAAAGACTAATGTCATAGGAACACAGTACTACACCCATGTGCTGAATGATGTCTGGTTCCTAGGTTTTCACATCCATAGTTGGTTCCCTGACACACCTGAAGGTAGAAGTGAGCTTGTGGAAACTCAGCTACTGATGTACCTGGTGCAGGGTTGTTCAGTGGGAGTCCTGTCTCAAGCCAGCAGGGCCCTCTTGAAGTGGTTCCAAGTATTTATGCAGAGACCCAGCCCCAGGGCTTTTGGTGGGGGTTGGGTTTGTTTAAATATGAGGTCTGGTTGTCTCATTGTTTTTGGGTCACCAAGGAGAACTCCAGACAGTAGGCACTGCATCCCTCCTTGCCTTGGTGTCTTCTAAGGGGCATGTTGCTAGGGAGGAAGGTCTCAGGATTGAAAAGTATATTCACCATCGGCAGAGTGTGCAAAGCCAGGAAAGCACTTAGAACACCTGTTCTGTTAACTGTGCCTGGATAACTTCACAGTTCCTCCCCCCAGAGTCCTCTCTGAATCCCACTGTACTGCAGGACTGCTGTCTTTGTCCTCTGGTTAGCCAAGCTCTCATTTCCAACCCTGCAGACTGCATGGCCCATGAGATGAGAGGCAGCCCAGATACTGGAGGATGTTTTCAGAGGAGCCATGTCCTCTCTCTCAAGGACAGTAAGGACTTGCCTTACTAATAGTCACCCATCCCTACCATTGCAGGCTTTACCCTGTGGATAAGAGCAGGGTCAATGAATTTGGAGAATCTTATGAGGAGCAGCCCAAACGGAAGCCCCACCCAGACTGAGCATCTCGGTCCAGGCCCCCAGGCGGCACGGCACTGCACAGCACAGTTGGGCCATGAGTATTCCTGGGGGCTTGGGAATTCCTGGACACCACATCTTCAGCGTTGCCAAATCCCCTGAGCATTTCTCAGTCCCCTGAGCACCCTCTCTCTGGTGTTTGGAAGAAACCATAGCTCTTGACCACCATACACCCTACATGAACTTGGGTCTTGGTGATGGTGCCAGTGGGCAACCAGCCAAGGGCAGCTCTCGGTGCATGAGTGTCCCGTGGCAGCCGATGGACACCTGAGCACGCATGGGAAGGGAGGACGAGGATTTTTACGTCACCTTGTCCAAGTGTTCCTTCTGTGGATTTCACATAGAAAGTCGTTCTGTACAGACTCTAGGATCAAATGGCTCTTTCCCCTTTTTGTTTAAGATTGGATTGTTTAAAGCTTAATGTATGTATGTTTCTATTTTAAAATAAATTCCTTTGGCTGTGACATTTTCCTTAACCTATAATAATATAGAGAATATTGCAGATGTTAAACCTTTCTCAGAAATCAATACAAAAGATATATTTGTTTCTACATTGAAAGGAGCCAATGCCCAGGGTATTCCCAGCTGTGAAGCCACAAGTGTCCTAGGAGCTCATGTGTCATTTAATAATTGGTCATATTCGCCAACATTCAGGTGGGTGATTTTAAGGAGAAATGGTGTGGAGAGGAGCAGGCTGCAAAGAAGTACTTCCAAAGGAAAGTGGAGTGTAGCGGGAACCTCCGGTGACATGGGGCGTGGCTGTCCCTGCAGGTCTGTGGGTAGCTGAAAATGGTTTCTTTTGCTCCTCTACGGCGTTCTTCCTCCTGGGGTGCCAGGCTCTTCTCTGAGAGTTGGTCACCTGGAAGGGAACTCTAAATGGGACACATTCATCGTTACCTGTGCCTTCTTGGAGGAGATAATGATTCTGCGGCAGTAAAAACGCTAATTCATATATGTAGAGTGGGTGATACCCCACAGGGTCTGTATAGCCGCACCAACAGCTGTGTGAGGCTCATGGCATTCAGAAGTCCATTACACCTGGGTCCCGGGGCAGGAAGTAGACTTGAAGATGAGGTAGAGATCCTCACCAGGCCGAGCACAAGTCAAAGGCAATGGGATTTGCTTGGGGCATATGAGAGGCGTGGAGGGTGCCCGTGATAGCTTCCATTCAGTGAGCGCTGAGGAAATAGAGGTCTTTGCACACTTTCCACTGTCAGAGCATTCTCTTTCCCTGTGGAACCTGAGACAGCCTGGTTCCAGCAGCTGCTTCAGCAATGGCACCTCCTGGGATACAGAACCATGGAAGGGCCCTGGGCTGCCACATGAAGTCAGCTTACCTGGCTCAGAACAAGTGTAGGATGGGTCTCCACTGGCCAGCTCTGAGGAGGGACAGGCCTGGGCATGGGGGCTGTGGGATAGTGTTCCTTACTCTTCGGTTTCTCAGGGTGTAACTTATTTCGCAGCACATTGGCCCACCCTCGCCCCTTTCTCTTACTCTTGTACTCCTCTTGATAACAATCGGTCGTTTTTGTCTCAGCCCCACCACATGGGCCGGGTAAGCCACACTGAGCCTTGCAGACAGTCTCCGGATTTCCCTCTTGGACTGTGATGAGATAAGGAATGTGTCCACGTGCTTCATTCATGGCCTGAGGAGCAACAGACTGTTAGATGGATGCTCAGGTCAATATTGCCGGTTTTCTGAAAGGTTTACATTTGCACAGAACAAGGGCTGTAATGAAGGAAGGAAGACCTAGACTTCTCCCTTGATAACTAGGATGGCCTCTGAGATGCTTTGTTTTTCCCATACGTGTACATTTGTAGTGCAGTTGTTATTGGGCATAGCACACACCTATAGTTCCCAGCATTTAGGAAGTTGAGGCAGGAGGACTACTTAAGCCCAGTAGGATCCATAGATCCCCATCTGCAAATACAAACATCAAGCACCAGTCATTGGAGCCGAACTTCAGCAAACCAGTTAGAGCTAAATGGAAGCAATGAAGAAGGAAAAGGTAGAGGGGGTATCAAACACATAATGTTTGGAAACACCTCAGAGGTGATGGAACCTTGAACGGTATATATCCAGAAACTGAGGAAAACAAACTACAAGCTGCCACAGTACCCACCAAGCCGCTGAGATTCAGCCATGGAGAAAACCTTAAAATATACCAAAAGAAGATGTATGACTCATGAAGCATGATGAAAACAAAGCTGAAGGTACCCTAAACCCCTAAATAAGTTCTGCCAAATTAGAATTCACTACCCAGTATGAATACAGTTTCACAAAGTTTATTATCACGTAACAGCAGCAGGGGAGGCTAAGGACACTGATCGGAACCCAGATCTGCCCAGGGTAATGGGGACATTAAAAAGCGTGCTTTCATGTTGCATAAATCACTTTGGCAACCACATCAAGCTAAATAACAATGTTTTGGGTTTCCTAACAGAAATGAGCTCTGTCTGCCCGAGCAGGGAAGGCTTGGCATTCTAGATTCTCAAGGAATCATGAGTCACAATGGCAGAGACAGGTAAACAGTTTTGCACAAACTGAGGTGGTTGTGTCATCACTAGGGACTCACCCCAAAGACTGCTCTCACATACGTGGTCCAGTGATGACCAAGGCTTCTCGTGGCATTTTCCAAGTGAAATGCCGGTCGCACACAACTAATACAGTCTAAGTCAAAGGTATACTGAGATAGTTTAAAGATGCATACTATAAACCCTGAACCTTCTAAACCAAACACAAGTATTTCCATTAAGCCATCACAGAACACAGAAGCACTCAACCCAACTCATAAATAATTATAACCCCGGCCTTTGAAAAATGGGATCAGGAGTTCAAGGCTAGCTCATCTATATGTTAGTTCGAGACCTACTTAGGTTACATGACACCATGTCTCAAAAGTAGCAAGCAGGCAAGAACAACACAAGACATGTAAAATGAAGGAGGGGCAGATGGGTCAAGTAGAAAATAGTGGCATAGTAAATTTAAGATATCCTGGTAGTTAAATATAAATGATTTGCACACCTCCAATTAAAGGCAAGAATTGCCAGACTGAATGAAAAGATCCAACTGTGTGCTGCTTTTAAGAAACCTGCTTTGGTAAGTCGACAGCCTAGCTCTGCCAAGACAGGGTAGGTAAGTCCTTCATAATTCCTGCTCTACAACCAATGTCTGTCAGAGAAATGGGGCCAAATGGCTTAAGATTGATGCTGTAATGTATGGAGAGAAAATGGGAACTGTCCAGGCAGCCACTGAAATGTCATTTTTTAGTTTTGGAAGCTGCAGGCCCTGCACTTCCTATATAATCAGATATATTTATCCCTCTCAGGTCTCTGAGGTGGTTGAAGAATAGATAGTTAGAGTCTCATAGTTAAATTTTGAGTTGTTTAGGAATCAAGAGGGTGTTCTGGATCTAAGAAGATATTTTTAAAATTATGAGGCAAGTTAGTATGAAAGCTGAGTTAGATATAGAACTTTAAACTCATGGAGATGGTTAGATAGTAGAATGTTAAAGTCAGGTGCCAAATACATATGGACTGGACATTGGGAATGTATGCTAAGCCATATAACTCTTATAATCGTGGCCTATTTATTTCTGTTGTTTTGTATTGTATTTATAGTTATAAGAAAAAGAACCATTATTTGGACTGAAAGGGAGAGCTGTTGGGGGGAAAAATAAATACCTTTAACTAAAAAAAAAAAAAACAAAAAAAAAAAGAAACCTGCTTTAGCTGGGTGTGGTGGCACAAGCCTTTAATCCTAGCACTCTGTGAGTTCAAGGCCAGCCTGGTCTACAGAGTGAATCCAGGACAGCCAGAGATACACAGAGAAACCGTGTCTTGGGGTGGGGGGGAGAAACAACTAACCTGTTTCAAATACAAAGGCACAGCTAGGTGATATACCACATTCATACTCGGCAAAACAAAGCTAGAGTGATCCCATTGATATCAGGGAAAACAGGTTTTAAGAAAATATTACCTGGGAGCAAGATATGTCTTCTCATAGATATCAGTTTGTTATATGTACATGGTACTCATGTTTATATGGCCAGCCTCAGAGCTTCAAACAAGTAAGCAGAGATTGACCTCAAGGAGAAAGTCAACTCTATATCCATCAAATAAGAATATCTCACAGCATGAGAGGCTTGCAGAACACACTTCCTATACCACCTACTTAACACAGACCCTACCCCCACAATCCTAGGCAAAATACATTTTTGAGGAACACATGGAACATTTACCAAGGCCATATTCCTGGCAGTAAGACAATTTAAGTATCATACAGAAGTAATCCATGGATCAGAAAAGAAAACATGGGGACATACCTGTTATCACACTACCTGAGAGGCTAAGGCAGGAGGATCACCATAAATTTGAGGCCACCTTAAGCTGCATAGACAGACCCTGTCTCTTAAAATGGGAACTTAGAAAATATTTTTTTACCTGAATTGAAAATGAAATGCCAAAATGTATAATACCTGTGTGCTAAGCTTAAAAGCATGGCAATCTGATAGTAGGAAAAACTGTGTCTATACACTTCAGAAACTGAAAATGGTTTAAATGTCCAAGTTGTCTCTCTTAGACTAAAAAAGGACAAGGAAATGAATCTTGAAGTAAGTAGGATATAACAAAATCAGAATAAAATGCAAAGAAACAGAAAACCCACACAGAAATCCAGGACCCCCAAAGCTGGTTCTTAAAGACGACCAAAGAAACCTGCGATCATACCAGGTCAGGCGGATGAAGCAAAGAGGCCAGGTCACCTGGTTCTGCACATTTGGAAGGGACAGTAGTGTACCGTGGATGGCTTTGTGCCAGTCTATTAAGGGAAAACAAACTCTTGACCTCAGATTCAGGTAACTTTACCTCCTCTTTCCCTTTGAAACACTAGATATGCCATAAAACCCTCACAAGAAAGAAAAGCTCAGAGATGATCTTACTCAGAAGTGCCTCAATGTCAGGAATCTAGCATGACTTAACTCTGAGGCCTGTCCCCAGTGAATGAGCACCTCCCTCGATCCACTCCTGACATGCGGGGTGGGGGGCAGCTGGCCATGGCTCTCCTCTGGATGTGTTTCCCCTCAGTGGTTCCATCATCAAGAGTCCCTTGTTGAGAATTCTGGCAGTTCTTCTTGTCTGAGTGTAGGTTTTCCTTTTTCATTGTATAGTTCTTCTTATTTCTTTTGGTAATACATTAATAATGCACACATGGTCTCTTCAACAGTGGAAAAGTTTGTAGCCTGTTTTCCACATCTGTGCTTTCCTGAGTAACTTTTTTTTTTTCAATCTGTCTGAGTCTAACTTCTTTACACTTACTTCCCATATCATTTATTTTTTTAAATAACTTGATACTTGGTTCATTTATTGAAATTTTTGTTCCTTTGACTTATATGTGCATTTTATCACATTTAAAACTTGGTCTATTTGCTTCTCTAAATCTAACCTGCTCTTTATATTTTACCTTCCAGCTTTTGCATTTTATGCATAAACTCCTGTCATATTATGAATCAATTTCAGGAGTTGTGGAACTTTTACATCTAGCAATACTGTGTGGTTATTGTGGGAGCATTTTTTGTCTCTTCTTTCGCTCATGCTTGTACTGTTTGTGGACTTTTAAAAAAATTGTTTTAATTGAAACAGTCCTGCTATGGGAGGCAGCTCAGGATCACTTTTAACTCCTGTCAATCCTGTTTGAACCCTCTGAATGCTGTGTGCAAGGTTTGTTGCTGTTGTTTTGGTTTTGTTGGGTGTAGGGGTTGATAGATTAATATAAGTTAGATTTGGTGAATATCTAGGTTTCTGATACAGTCTCTTAATTCGGGGCATGAAGATCAACTTCACTGTGAGCAATTAGCTTATCAGCTTATGGATGAAGTCAGGTGAAATGAGGGGAGTCTCTTTGGACTGAAAAACAAGGTTGAAGCCAGGTGAAACAAGCAAAGACTTTATGACCTGGCATTGTTTTCAGCTGCTAAGTAGGCAGAGCCCAAATTAAACTGAAGCAGGTGGAACAAGGAGCAATCCTATTTAAGGACAAGTGGAGGAGCCCGGAGAGCTGCGTGCTAAGGGCCCCGATATTAGAGAGCTCCGAGAGTCCTGCTGAAGAAAGTGCTGGTAGACCAATGGCCAGATCTCCCTGAGAAAGAAGGAAGCTGGTGAGCAGATAAAGCCTCAGCAAGACAGCAAAAGGCCAAGGACTAAATCCTGTGGCTAAGCTTTTGCCTAGAGGGGTTTGACCTGTCTGAACAGCGGCCTGAACGGAACTGTGGCCAGCTTTAAAGACTGAGGCAGAGCGGCAGAGTTGCTGATGCGAAGGAAATAAGTTGGCCTACAGACGCTGAGGTCTCCCAGAGAGAAGAAAGCCTCAAGCCTTATTTAAGGTGAGACTGCCATAGCCAATTTACCCTGACGAATCTACGTCTGAGATATTCCAGAATAAAGACTGCTAAGTGCATTAAAGAGTCTACCCCAGAGACTGTGTTCCTGACGACTGAGGACCTGCTCCAGAGACTGTATCCTTAGAAAAATAGTTGTAATAGTTATCAATAGGTTTAGTGGGTAGGTCTTAGGGGTTGTAGGAATTTATAGGAATAGTAGTTAAGTGTATTTGTTATAAGTGAATATAGTTATTAATAAATAAGTGTAATAAGTGTTTAATAATTTAAAAGGTTGGGTTACAGTTGGGTTTTTTTTCTATGTTCATATTTTGTTAAACTATGAATCCCAAGACTTAAAATGTGAAATGTTTGCTGTTATAGTCTATGGAGGACCTGAGAACTTAGCAGGGACCAGCACTGCTTCCAGAGTTGTACGCACACGCACACATGCACATGCACACACACATACCAACACACATACACACGTGCACACATACATCAACACACACACACACACACACACACACACACACACACACACCTCACTGTGGTGAGTCAGAAGCCATAGTGTGAGGATCAGAAACCCAGAGTAAAAGACTGGAAGGCAATGGAGGACTGTGGTGGGCATATTAAACTGGTAAGTTTATTAAAGATGGCAAGTACTCTCGTAGATCTTTCGAAGATCTTTCCAGATGCTCTTAAAATGTGGCAAGAAATAATGAGAAGAGTTAAGAACCTATTCAGTAATGGGAGAAGAGGGATGCATGGCTAGCGGCAGAATGCAGAAAGACTCAAGGCGATCTCCTCGCAGTGGCTTGGCCTTTGCTCTTGAGCACTGGCAGAGTTGCCTCTTTAAGGAAGGGGCTAGGCACCTTTAAAGACTGAAAAAGTGAACACTCTTTTCTCAAGCCAGAAGCCAGTGGCTTAATCATACACCTTTCTCCTGTCCCTTGCTATTCATGATAATACCAACTCACATTGGATCTGATGATTTGCCCAGCCTGGAAGAACCCTCTCTTCTGAAAGGCTTAACAGACACCATATCCCCTGAGAAAGGACCACATAGGCTGACCAGCCATGTGCTTACAAAGGGGAAAACTATGAAACTTAATTCCATACGCAAATACAACCTCTCCAGGTCCAAGTGGATGAGTTTATCTTACTGTTACCTTAAATTTCATCAAATAACTTCCAAGGGCTTGAAAATCCAAAGATGTAAAAAAGGAACTGATCCCTGTTTGCCAAGCCATGAGGATTAAATAACGACATTCAAAGAGATTTTTATGCCCTAAGTACTTTTTATTGGTTTTCATACACCGTTTAATGTGCAAGATGAGGCAAAGATGGGAGTGGTGTCAGAATGGATTAAGGTGGTGCTTGTGAGAAAGAGGAACTGACTGAGAAAAACAGGACAGGGTAATCTGTCCCAAGGAGAGACCAAGTTGGTCAGTGACATCAGGAGTCACCAGTCTCTGGAGCTCTGTGCATGGTGGCATTCATTCACATATTTCCTGAGCTGTTTGATGTTCATGAAATGATGGGTATGAAATCACTGGGTCAGTGGCAGCATGTGTGAATGAAAATTATTTCCATGTTTCCATCTTGACCACTAAGAAGTAAAGCAGTATTCCAGTGATCCCTGAACATGACAGGCTACAGCAGAGCAGCAGCACCATCCAGAGCCTGATTCTGTGTGTGTGGGGGTGGGGAGAATCCAGTGGGAGTCACTCACTCCCAGCAGGTTGGGGTAACAGATGAGAACATGACCGGTCTGCAAGGATTCTCTACATAGACACTGCTTCCTGTATGGGACACTGGCGCTCCTCTCCTCTACCTGCTTCCCTGCAGAGTTTCTAACTTCTACCTGCTGTCCCTGGGATAACTCCTGGGACACAGCCCTCCTGTCTCTAAGAACAGCCTTCTAAAGCAGGCCTGTTACAAGAAGGCTTGCTCTCACTGGTTCCATCATAGTTCATAGACAGCTTCTACGCATGTTCTCTGCTTTGGTTTCTTCTAGTCTGTTTTTGAGTCTAGTGCTTGAACCCAGGGCCTCACGTGTCGTCACCTCTTCCCACCCTCTCCTTGGTTCTTTGAGGCAGGGTCTCACTTGGCCCATGTCAACCTTAATCTCACTGTGGAGCTGTCCTGGTTTTGAATGCCTTCTCATCCTCCTGCCTCCACCTCCCAAGGGCTGGGATTACAAGTGTGCCACACCATACCCAGCTATATTATTTTTTGAAACTATCTTCTATGCTATTTCATTTTGCGAACCACACTAAAGTAACTTCGTTGTGGCATAAATTTCTCCATTAAGTCCCAGATCTCCTAAGTAGCAGAGCTAAGCAAACCTCAAACACACCCCTCAAAAAGACTGATGCCCACTAAATGGACTTCTAAAATAGCTCCTGTAATCCCCAGCATTTACAAGGAGGCAGACCATCTATAAGGGAGTAAATAAGAAAAAGAGCCTGTTCAAATGCTAGGTCGGTGGATAGAAGCAATTTCCTCCGAAAGCTGAAAGCACCAAAGGTTATATTTGTTAGTATTTCACTGTTTGCCAAATTCAGCTTCTGTGGAGACCATAGATTCCCTATTTCCCAGAGATTCAAACTTCACCAGCCGCTGCCTAGCTATGGCTCTGAGTAGTGTCACCGTGTATGCAGCCCCTGCCAACCCTCCACCCCTGCGCCTGCAAGTACTGTAGCAGCTGCCTGCCTCGAGTTAGGGGGGCCGCCGTCTAAGGTCGAGGTCACTGCTTTGGCTGTGTGCACACTCAGCGCCCTTAGCCAGCGGCCCTGGCCTCTCGGTGGCGCGCCAGCGGGAGATGACCAGCAGCTCTGAACCCTGAGGTGAAGGTCGCTGGGACAGTGGGAAAAGCTGCTTTTTACCTGGTCCCCTTCCTTTTGGTGGTGGGTGTTACGGAGGGACCTATTTGGGATCCGAGCTTATGGGAGGACCACAATAGAGCCTCAAGTACATGCACAGCAGAATTCCGGCTGTAATCAGACGGTAGCAGCCAGCTTAGGAGCAGGCAAGGCCTTAGGTCTCTCTGCCTACGTAACCCTCAATAAATTACGGACAGGCGCTTTGGCTTGCGACCTCGCCCCAGTCTTGACCACCTGGGGCCCCCAGCTCTGGGCGAAATGGGGACCGAGAAGCACTCTGCAGAGGGTGACCCTTCCTGCAAGGTGCGCCTATTCCTGCACTTGCGGCCACCGCTGGACCCGGCGGCAGAACACGCCTGGTCCGCTGTCCCTAAGCACCACCGGGGAGGGGGGGAAAACCAGCGACAGAAAAGGATTGCGGCTGTGACCCCGCCCCTTCCGCTGCGGCTGCGACCCCGCCCCTTCCTTCCGCTGCGGCGCCCGGTCCTCCTGGACCCCGCCCCTTCCTTCTTTCCGGGCCCCCTCCTTCCCCGCCGCCGGCTCTCGGTGGCCGGGATCCTGGCCGCTTCCTAAGCACGACCCTAGACCTTGATTCTCACACGTGGGAGGCCCACCTCGGCCTCCCTTGAGCGCGATGCCCCGCGCGCCTCGTTGTCCGGCGGTGCGCGCTCTGCTGCGCCGCCGATACCGCGAGGTGTGGCCGCTGGCGACCTTCGTGCGGCGCCTGGGGCCCGAGGACGGACGGCTCGTGCAACCCGGGGACCCAAAGGCCTTCCGCACGTTGGTTGCCCGGTGCCTCGTGTGCGTGCCCTGGGGCTCGCAGCCTCCACCCGCTGGCCTTTCCTTCCGCCAGGTGGGCCTCCGAGTGGGACCTCCATGGGCCGGGGCGGGGGGCGGGGAGGTCGCGGGGCCGCGCGCCTAGTTCGTGTGTCAAAGCGCCCTCCCCCTCACCAGGTGTCGTCCCTGAAGGAGCTGGTGGCCAGGGTCTTGCAGCGACTCTGCGAGCGCGGCGAGAGGAACGTGCTGGCTTTTGGCTTCGCGCTGCTGAACGGGGCCCAAGGCGGGCCTCCCATGGCCTTCACCACCAGCGTGCGCAGCTACATGCCCAACACGGTTGCTGAGACGTTGCGCGGCAGCGGTTCATGGATGTTACTGCTGAGCCGAGTAGGTGACGACCTGCTGACCTACCTGCTGGCGCACTGCGCGCTCTACCTGCTGGTGCCCCCGAGCTGTGCCTACCAGGTGTGCGGGTCACCCCTTTACCACATGGGTACCGCCGCGGACACCTGGCTCTCTGTGGCCCCCGGCTACAGGCCCACGGGATTCGTGGGCGGGAATTTCACTAGCCCCGAGTCCACACCCCGGATCAGTAACAACAGTCACCAGAGTGTACGGAAACTCCTGGCCTTGCCATCTCCAGGTGGGAAGCGACGCCTGAGCCTCACCGGTAGTGAAAGTGGGCCTTCAGCTAAGAAGGCTAGGTGTGACCCTGCCCTGAGCGTGGAGAAGGGACCCGACAGGCGGGCGGTTCCAGGCCCATCAGGCAAAACATGGGTGCCAAGTCCTGCCAAGTCCCCTAGTAAAACTACCAAGGAAAATTTGCCTTCAGAAGGAAAGACATCCGGCCCGAGTCTCTCTGAGTCAGCGTGCTGTAAACACAAGCCCTGCTCCACATCCCTGCTTTCACCACCATGCCAAGATGCCTTTCAGCTCAGACCATTTACTGAGACCAAACGCTTCCTCTACTCCAGGGGAGGTGGCCGAGAGCGGCTGAACCCTTCATTTCTGCTCAACAACCTCCAGCCTAGCTTGACTGGGGCCAGAAGACTGGTGGAGATCATCTTTCTAGGCTTGAGGCCCAGAACATCAGGACCGCTCTGTAGGACACGCCGCCTGTCGCGGCGATACTGGCAGATGAGGCCCCTGTTCCAGCAGCTGCTTGTGAACCATGCAAAGTGCCCATATGTCCGACTCCTCAGGTCACATTGCAGGATTCGGACAGCAACCCACCAGGTGGCAGGTGCCTTCACCACCAGCCCACCGCACCTCACAAATCTGCTCCGCCTACACAGCAGTCCCTGGCAGGTATATGGTTTTCTGCGGGCCTGTCTCCGCAAGCTGGTGCCTGCGGGTCTCTGGGGTACCAGGCACAATGAGCGCCGCTTCTTTAAGAACGTGAAGCAGTTCATCTCCTTGGGGAAGTACGCAAAGCTCTCACTGCAGGAGCTGATGTGGAAGATGAAGGTAGAGGACTGCACCTGGCTTCGCAGCAGCCCAGGTGAACATGGCTAGTCTCCAGCTGATTACATACAGTAGGGGCCCAGAAAAGGGAGAGAACCCAAGTCCTCAGTGGTGCAGGGGCTTTATACAATCAATGGTTGGGCAAGTTCCATCTGATGATCTCTGGCTCCAATCTCCCCCC
>CAJQZJ010030252.1:6508-27944 GCA_907164525.1 Lophiomys imhausi | reverse complement strand
TGTGTTGGTATTTTGATAGGAATTGCATTAAATCTATATATTGCTTTTGGTAGGATAGCCATTTTTATTATGTTGATCCTACCTATCCATGAGCATGGGAGATCTTTCCATCTTCTAAATGCCTCTTCCATTTCTTTCTTCAGGGGCTTGAAGTTCTTGTTGTATAGGTCCTTTATTGGTTGGTTAGAGTTATCCCCAGGTATTTTATATTGTTTGTGGCTATTGTGAAGAGGGTTGTTTCCCTTATTTCTTTTTCGGTATGCATATTTGTTGTATAAAGAAGGGCTCCTTATTTTTTTGAGTTAATTTTGTATCCAGCCAGCTTGCTGAAGTTGTTTATCAGCTGTAAGAGTTCTTTGGTGGAGTTTTTGGGGTCGCTTATGTATACTAACATATCATCTGTGAATAGGGATAATTTGACTTCTTCCTTTCCAATGTTTATCCCTTTGATTTGCTTTAGTTGTCTTATCGCTCTAGCAAGAACTTCAAGTACTATATTGAAGAGATATGGTGAAAGTGGACCTCCTTGTCTTGTCCCTGAGTTTAGAGGAAATGCTTCCAGCATCTCTCCATTTAATTTGATGTTGGCCACTGGCTTGCTGTATATTGCCTTTATTATTTCTAGGTATGGTCCTTGTATGCCCGTTCTCTCCAGGACTTTTAGCATGAAGGGGTGTTGGATTTTTGTCAAATGCTTTTTCTGCACCTAGCGAGATTATCATGTGGTTTTTTTCTTTCATCTTGTTTATATGGTGAATTATATTGATAGACTTTCATATATTGAACCATCCCTGCATTCCTGGGATGAAGCCTACGTGATCATGATGTATGATATTTTTTATGTGTTCTTGAATTCGGTTTGCTAGTATTTTATTAAGTATCTTTGCATCTATGCTCATGAGGGAGATTGGTCTGAAGTTCTCTTTCTGTGTTGGGTCTTTGTGTAGTTTAGGAATCAGAATGACAGTGGCCTCAGTTTGGCAGTGTTCTTTCTGTTTCTATGTGGTGGAAGAGTTTGAAGAGTAATGGTGTTAGCTCCTCTTTGAAAGTCCAGTAGAATTCCGTGCTAAAGCCATCTGGCCCTGGATTTTTTTTGGTTGGGAGATTATTAATGACTGTTTCTATTTCCTTAGGGGTTATTGGGCTGTTTAAGCTGTTAATCTGATTTTGATTTAGTTTTGGTCGGTGGAATTTATCGAGGAAATTGTCCATTTCGCTTAGGTTTTCAAATTTGGTGGAGTATCGATTTTTAAAGTAGGGCCCGAAAATTTTCTGGATCTCCTCGATATCTGTTCTTATTTCTCCCTTTTCATTTCTGATTTTGTTGATTTGGGTTCTTTCTCTTTGCCTTTTAGTTAATTTGGCTAGGGGTCTGTCTATTTTGTTGATTTTCTCGAAGAACCAACTCTTGGTTTCATTGATTCTTTGTATAGTTCTTTTTGATTCTAAGTTGTTGATTTCAGCCCTAAGTTTGATGATTACCTGCCTTCTGCTCCTCTTGGGAGTGTTTGTCTCTTTTTTTTTCCAATTCACCCAGCTTAGCTGTTAATTCACTAATATAAGCTGTCACAATTTTCTTTTTGAATGCTCTTAGTGCTATGAACTTTCCTCGTAGCCCAGCTTTTATTGTATCGCATAGGTTTGGGTATGTTGTGTCTTCATTGTCGTTGGATTTTAAGAAGTCTTTGATTTCCTTCTTTATTTCTTCCATGACCCAGTGGTCATCCAGTAAGGAGCTGTTCAATTTCCATGTGTGTGTAGGCTTTCTGTTGATTCTTTTGCTATTGAAAACCAGCTTTATTCCGTGGTGGTCTGATAAGATACAAGGTGTTATTTCAATTATCTTGTATCTATTGAGACTATCTTTGTGTTCAACTATGTGGTCGATTTTGGAGAAGGTACCATGGGGTGCTGAGAAAAAGGTGTATTCCTTTGTATTTGGGTGAAACGTTCTGTAGATGTCTGTTAGGTCCATTTGTTTCATGATCTCTGTTAGACTCAATATTTCTCTGTTTGGCCTCAGTCTTGATGATCTGTCCATTGTTGTGAGTGTGGTGTTGAAGTCTCCCACTACTAACGTGTTGTGATCGATGTGCGATTTAAGTTTTAGAAGTGTTTCTTTTACAAAAGTAGGTGCCTTTGTATTTGGGGCATAGATGTTCAGTATTGAGATTTCCTCTTGATGAATATTCCCTTTAATGAGTATATAATGACCTTCTTTGTCTTTCTTCATTAACTTCAGTTGGAAGTCTGTTTTGTTTGATATTAGGATGGCTACTCCAGCTTGTTTCCTGGGTCCATTTGCTTGGAAAACCTTTTCCCAGCCCTTTACTCTGAGGTAGTGACTATCTCTGGTAGTGAGATGTGTTTCTTGTATGCAGCAAAGGGATGGGTCTTGCTTGCAGATCCACTCTGTAAATCTGTGTCTTTTTATTGGGGAGTTGAGACCATTGATGTTGATGGATATTAGTGACCTGGGGTTGTTGTTTCCCATTAGTTTGGTATAGGTGATGGTCTTGTGTCTCTTTTGGTTTAGTTGCTGAGGGATTTTCTATTCCCTTTGTTTTCTTGGGTGAAGTTTTCTTCTCTATTATGGAATTTTCCTTCTAGAATTTTCTGTAGGGCTGGGTTTGTGGGGAGATATTGTTTAAATTTGATTTTGTCATGGAATATCTTGTTTTCTCCATCTATGTTGATAGAGAGTTTTGCTGGGTATAGTAGTCTGGCTGGGCACCTATGATCTCTCAGGACTTGTAGGATTTCTGTCCAGGCCCTTCTAGCTTTTAAAGTTTCTGAGGAGAAGTCAGGTGTAATTCTGATTGGTCTGCCATTGTATGTGACTTGGCCTTTTTCTCTTACAGCTTTTAATATTCTTTCTTTGTTCTGTACATTTGGTGTTTCAATTATTATGTGGCGAGAGGAGTTTCTTTTCTGATCTAATCTGTTCGGTGTTTTGTAAGCCTCTTGGATTTTTATTGTCATCTCTTTTTTCAGGTTTGGGAAGTTTTCTTCTATGACTTTGTTGAAGATATTTCCTGGGCCTTGGAGTCGGGAGTCTTCTCTTTCCTCTATGCCTATGATTCTTAGGTTCCATCTTTTCATTGAGTCCTTGATTTCTTGGATGTTGTGGATGAGAGATTTTTTAGCCTTCTCATTATCTTTGGATGTTGTACTGATTTCTTCCATCGAATCTTCCATGCCTGAGATCCTGTCTTCCATCTCTTGCATCCTATTGTTGATAGTCGCATCCGTAGTTCCTGTTCTCTTCCCTTGGTTCTCCACTTCCTCTTTTAACTCTGACTGTGTTTTCTTTATTGTTTCTATTTCTATTTTCATGTGTTGAATGGTATTGTTCGTTTTGTACATTTCCTTCTCCAGCTTACTTGTTTTTTTTTTTTTTTTGGTTTTTCAAGACAGGGTTTCTCTGTGTAGCCCTGGCTGTGCTGGACTCCCTTTGTAGAACAGGCTGGCCTCGAACTCGCAAAGATCCACCTGTCTCTGCCTCCCAAGTGCTGGGGTTAAAGGTGTGAGCCACCACCGCCCGGCCAGCTTACTTGTTTTTGTCTGAAAATCTTTCATTGCTTTGTCTTTTTCCTGTTCAAGCTCTGTCACCTTGGCTTGGAGTTCTTTAATGGTATTGTTCATTGTTTTGGCTTGTAAAATTGTGGCTTCTTTGAATACCTTAATAGATTTATATTCTTCTTGAAGGGACTCTATCACTTTCCATAATGCAGAATTGTCATTGTTTTCATGTGTTACTGTTGGTGTGAGGCCATCCGAATTGGATGAGCTAGGATAATTCTGCTTTGTTGGAGTCATATTTCCTTGATTTCTATTTTTTCTTGGACCTTTGGCCATGTGTGTGTGTTTAGCTGTCTGTTCTTGTCGTTTTCTGTGTTTGGATCCACAGGGGATGCTTTGGTGAAGGAGTCGAATTGCTTGGCTATCTGTCCTTGCTTACAGGATGATCGCAGGGTCACTGTGGTTTTAATAGCCTGAATCGTTGTGAGCTGGTGCAGCCTATTCCCAGGTAGTGAGTAATGGTCCGTGATTGTTTCACTGCTCCCAGTTCAGACTTCTCTATTTTGCACACTGAGTGATCAGCCTTCAATGTTCTGATGGTATGGACCTATTTGCCCAGGCACAGATTTTGTGGGCTTTGTTTCTTGTCACGGAGGCTGACAGGGCCTGGCTCCACACCTAATGTGTCTGGGTTTACCCGAATACAGCTATGGTCCCCTGGCTTCTGGTTACCCACTAGGCTTCTCCGCCACAGGCCTGGCCGTTTCCCTCCCTATCTGCTCTGCCGTGGGTGGACGGAGCTTCGGCCCCTCCTGCCTTCTGTACCGGCTTCCCGTCCTAGCTGCTTTGCCGTGGGTGCGCGGAGCTTTGTCTCCTCCCGCCGTCAGAGCCGGCCTCCCGCCCTAGCTGCTTTGCGGTGGGTGCTCCGGGCAACAGCCCCACCCACCAGCGCCTGCTTCCCTCCCCAAGTGCTCTGCCCGCCCACCTCCGGCTCCGGCTCAAGCCACTGCGGATCACCCGCTGAGCGCCCCTTTTCTTCTTTGTTAAGACTTCAACTATTCTACAAAATTTCCTAAGTAGTTATAAGGTCTTCCTGAGGTGTGGGAAATCCTGTAGGCTAGTGGCCCATCGCCATGTGGCCTTTGATTCTGCCTGCTGTGTGTTGGGATCGATCTTACCAGGCGCCTCTCCAAATGGGAGTTCCCGAATCCCGGATTTAGTGGCTTCTGTGTCTGCGAGAGTTGCCCTGGGACTTTTAACAGTCCCTTGGGAGGTGTGCGTGATCCTGGAGGAGCCAGACCCTCCGGTTTTTGCACAGTGCCCCACAACTCTGTGTTTTCTATGGCTCCTCTCTCCCACATTCAAAATGCGTCCATGCAGTGCGCTGCCATCTTGGCCCCCCACCCAGAGGTAATCTTAATAAACCAAAATAACAGAAGAAATATTAATAAATGGAGTTAAAACTTCAAAAAGCAAATTTTATGAAATAATTAATTGCCAGAGTCCTTACTCTTTCCAGAAAACATAGAACAATGAGCAGTTACCCACACTTTTATTTATTCATTGTTTATTCTCTCATGCCTTTTTAAGCACAGCAGAAAAACGTAAGGACATGAAGAAACAAAAGTAATCCATGTTTGTACAGCAACATAATATGTATATTGTCTGCCTAAGGCTCGTAAGGAACATAAAGAGTCTCTACAGAATCTTCCAGAATCTGCTATTCATGCACAAAAGGCACAAAGACACCCTGCTGTCTAGAGATCGTGTTTGTCAGTGAGCCACACTTATCTTGCTTCTTGTGACTTTCCTTTGTTGTTAGGGTGTTATATAGGACGGGGGTTATAGATATGACACACAGTTCACTGGATAGTGACAGGGTGATTAGGGCTCCATCAATACATGAAAGGCATGAGGGTGACCCAATAGTACTCGAGTTTCCTTTGGAGGAAATACACAGAGATAACCAATCAAGAGAAGAATAGAAAAAAAAAGCAACCATGACATTCACATCCCTGAACCGTATATAAGGAGGAAAGAAACTGCTGTCTCTCTTTCCCACCAAAGGAGTCAATGTCAGAGCTGTCTTTTTTGGTAGTGGTAAGAGGCAGTCTGACCTGCTGAAGAAATTAAAGTCCCTGCCTATAGGCTTCTGCCAAAAAGGGCTCTATTCTCCTCTTTCTGTATGTGACTTGGAGATTAGCGTCAGTTTTCAAAGAAATTATTCAAGCTAGGGTCTACTTGTCTCAGGACTCGTCCTTATGCAAAGGCTGCAAAAAGAATTTGAAAGTCATGAACATTTTACCACCAGAGAAAACCTTTACTGGCTCAAATACAAGTCTCTGTGGTTTAATTAGCTACCCGTTGGACATTGATTTTTTTTTTGGCACTAGTATAGAATTTAACTTGTCCTCCAAACTTTAGAGAACAGTCAACTGAAATCCAACTGGATTTGTGGCTGTAGAGAAGTTGCTTGATTTTGTTAAGCATGGCTTATAGTTTTTCCTCTTTCCTTGTACTGATATGTAACTGACAAAATTCAAGAATTAGAGCTAGAGCAAATCACACTCTTCTTTCAAACCAAAGGTCCTTCCCAGTTCAGTACTTCCATAGGCTGTACATATTTGAAGGCAGGTCTCATGGCACATGCTTCTTATGGGCAAGATCTTCTCTGTTGCTTTCTTCTCTGCATGTACTGTAACTGGGGATTTTGTTTGAGTCTCCCCCAGTCCCACCTCACATGTTTGAACCTGAAACCTTGTACAATATTATTAACAAATAGGGCTTTTAGGAGGTAAAGTTATGAGAAGAGAGCTGCCTTTATGAGTGGGATTAGAGCCCTTATAAAAAGGTTTAAAGTATTAGCTAGTCCTTCTTGCTTTTCCGCTTTCTACCATGTGAAAACACAGTATTTATCATTTTTGGAGGATGCAACAACAAGGTGCCATTTGGGAAGTAGAGACAAGCTGTCACCAGGCATGTGGTTTACTGGCACTTTGATTTTGGGTTTTAATTTTCTAGACTCAAAACCCGTGGAAAACGAATTTTTCTGCTCTTCATGGATTATTTGACAGAGCAGTATAAACAGACCCGGACACCACCCACAGAAGCACCCACAGCATTGCATTGCAATTTCATCTTCATTTATTCTCAGCTACATGATATTAAGTGTGCTCCTTGAGGGCAGGAGTGGAAAAAGGATGCATGTCCATATCCTTAGCACTGACCACGGAGCCTGTACCTACTCTTAACAGGATCTATTAAGTTGCATAATTTTCAGCTGCAAGCTGTCCTAGCTACCATTTGTTCTGCAATAATCAAGGACAGCCAGAGAACATGAAACAAAGCTTTTGAATTGTGAGATAGTGGAATGACTGAACTCTTTACGTTTCCTTCCACCCCTCTGATTGCGTCCATCTACTCTTTTGTACCAGTGAATGTCCACAGTTTGTACAAAGATCTTAGACATGGTATAGGAACATCTATGACTTTTATGTCTTTTGACTTGGGCTGGTGGCGTAGTCATCATACTTAGTTTTAAACAGTACAGTCAAATCTGATTAATCAAAACTAATTTGGGGGAAGGCCAGTCAGAAGTATAGTGAGAAAGGAAATGCAATTTTATTTCTTTCAAGTTCATAGAGTAATACGAAGTAGATTAGCAAAGTCCTTGCCAGGACATTTGCCAAGTAGAAGTCCTTGGACCTGCTTTAATGAATAAATAAGAGTGATGTGCAATTAACATATTTATTATTTGTAAATTGCTTCTAAAGTACTTTAATTTATTCTCTTAAGTAGTTTAAACAGTTCCCATGTAATCTTGTTTATACCACAATTTACCCAGCAAACCTTCTAAAAATTGTATAAGGCAGCCTTTTTCTATCTGAATGATCATCAAATATGAATGAGGAAGGACCCAGCCACAAAGATGTGAGTCTAATATGGTGAGTCAAGCTATGAGGAAGTGGGCAGAACAAACTCTTTCTCATCTAGTTGCTAGTCACCCATAGAGTTGCCCACCAAGTTCTATTCTGAAAACAAAAGGCTTCTTGAATGCAGAACTTATCAGCAGTCCAGCCCCTTCATTTATTTAGTGCCAGAGAGTTTCTAACTGAGGCAGTAAAAAGGAGGAAATTTACCTTTCAGATAATTTCCCTATGATCAACTAACCCCCAGTGGGCAAAACTAATAGAAGATACTATATATTGATTGCAGTTTATCTCTAGCAATTATAGATGAGCAATTTAAGTGGCAACCAAGCAAGTCATTTGTTAGAATGAGGCTGTATTTCAGAGGGCTTTATCATTCTACATCTCCCAATCACTAAGCTAAAGACACTTTGTTTCCTTGAGTGGATCATATATTCTCTTTCTACAGTTTCCCTAGGCACAATTAGTTTTCTTAAACGACAGAAAATTGACAAAAAGTGATTTACAAATATCATTTGCACTAAATTTCATTTTTCCCCATGAGAAATTTAGCTGAGAGGATTTTGAGCATTAGGTTTTATTCTTCTGGGGCTCTCTTGGAGAAATAACTGGCTAGAGCTGGGCAAGTGGAAAGAGATGAGCTATGACCTTAGTGTTGGAAGAGATGAGTTCTGATCTCAGGCCTAAGTTTCTAAAAGCTAGGTGTGTTGCATTGGGGTGGTTGGAAGATCCTCATAGGCTTATTTTTGTGTGTGCTCAGAATGTTGGGGGGAGGGGATAAAGCAAGGGATATGGAGAGGGAGAAAAGAAAGGGAAGGATGGAGATAAGATAACGGTTTGAGTCATACTGAATCTTTGTTCTCTTTGAATATATGATTTTGTGGTGGTTCTGAGACCAAAAAGGAGTTCTTCAAAATCCACAGTATACGGCTTATCATTAAGGATGCAGTGATGATTTTTAAAACCTTTCCAAATGACCACATTTAGCAATCAAACAACCGGTCTCCATCATGAACTAAAGAAATAATTAGTATTGAAGAATATATTTCCCTAATTTATGAAGGATATATTTCAAAAGGGACTATAGATTGAAAACAAAAGCAGTAAATCCACCCGTTGGGCTTCTCTGTCCTAGTCTCTATACATTAAGAGTACACAGTCCTTGTTAGGGAAGCAGGGTTCTTAGGCTCTTACTATTCTACTACTTGGTCATAGATTAAGAAACTCTGTGAGTCTCACTTTCCCCATCAACTTAAAAGGAAGAATAATACTTTACCTCTTCACATCTTAAGACTTATAGTTTGGTACAAGGCTCTGTGAAACAATTGGCAAACCAACACAGGATGTTCATTGAGAAAACGTTATTTTAATTGAGTCAGTGAGATCCATAACCTAAACGATGTTTTAAATTCTGCTAAATTGTAAAGTACCCTCTTTGAAGGATTATATTGTATTTAGAATGATTTTTGTTGCATACTGGCATATTAATAGGAATAAAGTGGAGGGCAGTAGTCTTTATTTTTAGGTTTATAAATGGTACTTTGAACAAATGAAAAGGATGAAAAAATAGGGATAAGGATACAAAATATTCATATTTTGACTTAAGCCATTCCTTTTTTACTGTTTAAATGCTTAAGATTCAAATACACACCAGTCTCAGAAACAAAACAATCAATCTTGAGAAACTTGGTATTCGTGATTCAATCTCAGGAAGAGACAGGTGAGGGATATTCCTGTCCCAGATGGTGGTTAATCAGCTGACACCAGTCTGTGAGTACCTGCTCTGTGCATAGTAACAGTGACAAGCCCTGAAGATACAGTTCTAGCCTTAAAAAGTGTCTGGCCCAGTGGGGGTAGTACATAAGTAAGCAATACAAAGTATTATGTGATATGAGAGAGGTGAGTATATTCTTTGTGTTTCTATAGGTCACTAATTGTGTCACATTTCAATACTGGAGAATGCTGAATCCTGAGCCAACAGCTTTCTTCTACATTACTGCTACCACTAGAACTTTCTGTGGTGATATATATGGTGTACAAACAGAACTGTAGCTAGTAGCTGCATGTGACTATTGAGTTTTTGAAACCTGGTTACTATAACCAAAGAAAGAAAATGTAAACTTAATAAAGTGTTTTTTTGTTAATTTAAATCCAAATTTCTGCATGTGTCTATGCTATTGGATAGTAACACTCTGAAGGAGTAGGCCCATATTGGTCTTGAGTGGGCTCTGGTGCAGCTGCCCAGTTCTTTGATCCTGTTTTCCTATCCAAAGACTAAACTAGCCTTGCAATGGCTCATTTCAAGCTGACAGCTCTGAATTATGTATGCTAATGAGCTTTACTTAACCCTGGGATGATTTTTTTTTAAAGAAAAGATATTCTGTGACAGTTCAATCATAACAAAGGAAGGAAATGGGGTGAAAGAAAACCAGTTTATAAAGGCTTTAAAAATGTCTCAAATCTTGCCTTTCACATGATTTTTGATAACATGAGGCTATTTCTATTCTCTTTAAGCTGGTTCTCACTCTGTCTATATATGTATGTGCGTATATATATAAATACATACACAAATAATTCTCTATGAAGAAAGATTGTTCACCATATTTTTTGCTGATAAAGAAACAGTACAAGAGTAACATAATATACCCAAGCAGGAAAATGTAGAAAACAATATTCACAATGCACAGTGAGAATTCAGTTAGAAGTATAAATAAATATTCAAGAGAAAACAAGCTTACTAACTGATAATAAGACATGCCACATGTTTCTGGAGTCACAGTTTTAGAAAGCATCTGTACACACGTTATTCAGTTTGACCTTAATAAAGACTTTATCAAAGTGGTTAGGACAGGCATTTTCTTTTTCCAGTTTATAGATTTGTAATTCAGGAAATTGAGAATTAGAGAGATCTCATGATGTTAACAAGCCTAACATCTAGTAACAACCTTCTCTGCCTTTATTTCAGAAGCTTCCTAGGAGTTAACAAATGTTCTATGATCTTTTGTAAGCTTAGAACGATCTGTTTAAGTCATCTCCAGGGTGACTTTTGCCTTAAGTATAGCTGGTTATATTAAGGAAAAGTAATTTAAACATCTGAACATAAGATATACTACTATTTCCCTCATGAAAAAGTTCCCCCTCTCTTCGTGTGTGTGTGTGTGTGTGTGTGTGTGTGTGTTAAGAAATAACCGCCACATCTATTTCTACTGATTTAAGTCCAGGCCAAATGTCTGTTTATTAAGTGGACACAAGAGTTGCATACAGTATAAAGTATGTGTCATCTAGGCACTTGGGAGGCAGGAGGGAAATGAGTTCAAGGCCAGCCTTCATTACATGAGACTGTGTCTCAAAAAACCCTGACAAAATGAAATAGAATGAATCAAGGAGTCACAAATATTGAGCTGCTCAGAATGAGGAGTGGGTACACTAGTTAAGAATGAATGAAAGGAAAGGAGTTCTGAATCTACTTTAAAAACAGATCAGGGAAGAACTTGAGAAGGAGGAGACTAGTAGAATGTGCACAGAAGACTGGAAATATAAGTGACTCAGGTTGAAGGACTGTGCTGTCTGACACAGTGTGATCTTATGCTTCTGAAACTATTTTTTTTTTGATAATTGAGTTTGGAATTCTTCCTATCCCCCCCCCCACTTCCAGGAATCTGATGGTAGAAGAGTTCTCCCTAATTATTTCTTAATCTTCCTTCAGAAGGAAATTGCCATAGTTGTGTTCACTGCCCTTGGACTTGTCATGTTTAAGCAGGCTGGGGACTTTTTTTTCCCTCCTAAGTAGTATACTCAGTCAGCCAGTCCTAATTACTTCCATTTCATTGCATTTTCCAGTATCCTAATGAGGTGTGGCCTGGTGGTGTGAGTGTGGGACCTGGTGTGAATAGTCTCAATTCTATTTGCACATGCTTGATGCTTCTTTCTATTAGAGGATAAATTTCTTCACCTCCTCCGTCATGCCATTAGTACAGTTAATAGTATTTATTTAGCTCATAATACTACCAGGAGGATTAGCTAGCTCATGTTAGCTAAAAGGCTTTCAGGAAACAAATGGCAACTTTTGTGCATTGTGTTCAATTTTCAAATGCTAATTCCTATTAATAGGAGGCACCTGCTCTATTTCAGTCATTAAGCACCTCACAGAAGTCTTGCTGGCTGAATGATAAGTGAAATTCTTCAGCTCTGTGGCACAAGCTCTGTAAGGAAGGAAATGTAGCTACTGTCAGCCCTAGTTTCCAACGTGGGTATGTGTTTTCTGTCTGTCTAAAAATAATTCCCCTCCTTCATGGTTTCTGTAAGGTTTAGTATTTTCCCTCTCTCCAGCAACCCTTTATATTTACTCTTACTGGTGCAGAATGACTATAGTGTCTCAGCTGTGGGGGAAAATGATCCTTTTCTGTGAAAGCCTATTAAAACCTTTTGGAAATCTTGTGATAAAAGGTTCCATATAAATGCAAGGTGCTTTAGTAATTGTTGTGCTGTTGCTTCTTTCTGTAACTGCATTACAGATTGCTAATACTTTGACAATTTCAAGCTGCTGATAGCATTAATTATTTTTTGAGGTGTGGTAATGGCCTTCTCCCGCATGGCTGCCAGTATTCTACATCAGACAGTAGCCTTTTGCTTTGAACCTCTGACTTCAACCTGTGTCAAATTCAGTTTGCCCTTCTCTTCATCTGTCTACCATAGAGAAAATAAGAAGATCTGTTGAAATTTGGGAGGGCAGGTAGGGAATTTTTGAGAATGAGTTAACATTTCCATCACGACTTTTGAATGCTCTTGTTACTTCTCACTTATGGCTCATAAAGTTTCTCCTCCAATACTGATTTCCTGCAATGCTCTCTTTTGTCACTAGAAACTGGAGGCTATGCAGTACCTAATAATTTGTATAGAACGAGGTGCTTTATTTAGGATAAAGTCATGATGAGGAGGTTGCCAATGTTAAGTAACCATGCAGCCCCAATTTTGAGAAATGTTTATTGTGCCTCATTAAATTTTCAATTAGTACTTAAAAGGTCCAGTATAACCTATGTACATGTTTGTGACAGAAAATACATGTGAATGTCGTGTGTGCATATGCTTCTCTCCATTCATTAAAGTATTCTGAGAGCCTACTCTCTTTGTTTTAACAGTAATCAGAATATCTGCAACAAAAGAGAACCATGGAGGGTCTCATTGACCACAGACAAGAAAATGATCTATTGTATTACATCTAATTAGAAAATATCAATATTAGAAGCTAATTCACTCACTAAGATGGGAGATTGTGCCATTGTTTTTTGCCAGCATGATCACATATTATGGGCTCGTGCAACAAGCTGGTACAAGGGAAATGGATTTAGAGTGATATGCCAAACAAAGACTGTTACTTTCTTACTCTTATATAAGCTTGTGGAGGCAACTGGGTTTTAAGTGATGTATAATCTAAATAATGAGATTGTGGTTGGAACTGAATTTGGGGGTGTTGTTTTGGCCCACGGGCACAGGGCCACCTGCCACTTACCCTCAAAATATTTTGAAAGTCTTTTCAGCTGACAAGACTTGCTCAATAGAAATTGTGCTCTGCAGGCAGCCAGGGCTGTATAGGTGCTAAGTAGCAGGGAACTGAGGAACTGGTAAAGTAGAACTTAATGGAAAAGAATGGACCACCTAGGGTTCTGAGAGTGCTGGGCCTTCTCTGAGCCAGAGGAGCTCAAAGATCAGCTGAATTCAAGGTAACATATATTGTGGATCCCTGATTGGCATTTCTGGTGGGAGGTCTTATATAGATATTGTTTTCTTGGTATCTTTTTTTTACATTATTGAGGATCAAATGGATTTCTTATTATGTGTTATGTAGTTTTATCAAATCATAGCTTCTGAAATTGAAAGCACTGCATAAATTATCACATTCTTAGTTCATGTTCTAAAGATGGTTGCCATTGCCTCCAAATGACAATTGAAATGCTCACCAAGTTTCCCAGGAAGGAAGTTACTCATTCCTGGATCACTTAGCGCACATGACTAACTTGGGCCTTCCAGCTAGGTCTAGGGAACTAGCTTTAGTTAGTGTGCTAGCTGCCAAGTTTTTCCTTTTCCTTTGTCTAACTGCTTCATTAGAAGGAGCCAAGAAATGTCACTCTGAGTCAAAACAAGTATGAAACAGGCTGGTTACTTCACTTTTGATGTTATAAGTCTTGTATTTGTTTTCCATTTCAGTAGTAGTTAATGCCAGACAGGAACAGTGTTCCTGGTGGTTTTCTTGTCCTTGTTGTTAATACCTGTTCCAGCTGAGTTAGTATTTAAAGTGGCTATAGTACTTAACCTGTGTGTTTGTTTTCTTGGCTCTTAGAGGATGCGGGGTAACAGTTGGCACCTGCTTATAAAGAGCTTTGATATTTGGAGATGAAAGTACTCTGTGGTAGGGCCTGCCTGCAAAATAGCTTTAATGTATTGTAGCTCCATATTTGGGATGGTGCTTCTACTCCAGGGTTTGTACACATGTGGCTGATAGCTACTTAATCCTGAGTTGAGTTTGTTTATGTGGGATGATGTAGTTTGCCTTCCATTTGGTTTACCCTTAACCTTCGTTTACTCATACTGTGGCCTTATTGATTTCGTATTTTTACATACGATAGACATTAAGTGGCTCCAAAGAACATTCTGTATCAGATCCTATATCAGGAGTTTATTATGTCCCATCAAAGACTTATTCAGAAGGCTGTATTTGCTTGCCTGTTGGTACCACATTTAACCCAGTTTTTCAGCAGGACTCTTGGCATTAGAATTGCAAAGATTCCTGTGGAAAACTATGAGGTTTTTTAAGGAGACCTTTGTTGAAAGAAGGCATGGGGCTCCTCTTCAAAAGATACAACTTCAATCCAAAGAGAATAGTGTTTTTTCCTAGGCCATCTGTGTCATTTTGAAGTAATCTGACATTGGTAGTGTCAGTAAAACTTTGAGTGATCAAGAAATGATACCACATAGGGAGCTCTTTCAGCTCAACTTGTTGCATGTTAACATAGTAACGTGTTACCCATTGACAGTCTTGTCCTGAAACTCAGTGGTATCCTACCATTCTCTATCATATGTAGAAAAGTAGATACCACACTGTCATGTGTCTCAAAAGTATACATGGAAAGTAGGAAACCTTTTGGGGTCCAAATAAGAATGGAAAAACGGTTAAGCAATAGTAGTAACATTTCATATTCACTCCTTTTGTGCTCAGCTATCTAAATATCCTAAGAAGTTTGTAGTCAGAGGCTGAACTTCAGGGTTTTACTGAAATCCTGGCTGGAACAGTCTGTGGGGTGGAACCATCTTAGTTAGCCATTTTGAGTTGTTCTGGTTGTAGATTTTTGAGGAAACAGCTATTGAAGAAGGCTGTGAGGCTGGATCATCTAGGCTACTTGTCTTCTTTTGTGTCTGGTCCCTCTTCTTCAGAGGTTTCAGTTGTCCAGTTGTCCCTGGACTCCTTAGGTCGATATTTTTAATTTTACGAGAGTGACTTCCCATTCTCAGAAGGTGGGGTGGATAATTTCCTCCCCCTTTTGGTCATTTGATGGGTTATAGATGTTTGTTATTATTTTGGGGGATTGGTTAGAAGTTGTTAAATAGGTGTAGGAGGTTAGACCCAGGAATCTCTCTCTTTTTCTTTTCTCTATCCTTCCTTCTCTCTTACATAGGGAGGAAAAGACTTAAAAAAGATGGTATATATAGACATAATAATATAGGAATGATAAAGAAAAAGGGACAGATTATTGAATATGCTCTTATATCTTTGTATATTGATGAAAAATTAAGATTATATTTGGCTACATCAGAATTGATCTTTGTATATTGATACAAAATTAAGGTTAACGCCTTTTAAGGTATTGTAGTTAGGTAACTCTTAAAAATGCAGTGTGAAATTTTGGCCCATTGATAGCAACTGTCACAAACTGTTTAGGATAATTAAGAGATGCAAACTAATAGTCATTCAAACATGTCATTTGGTTAGGTGCCAGCATAGTTTGTCACACATGTTTTCTAATTTAACCGGAAATCAAGTTTCTAAGAGACAAGCAATATTTGCTTATGCAAATATATGGAGATAGAGAGGTGGTCTTCACAAACCTCAAGAGATCTGTAGAAGTTGGCATTCCAAGGTTTCTTAACTTAAAAGTTTTTGATACTGAGACATGTCAGCTCCTGAGAGCACCCCCTATTCTACTCCAAGTAGAGGATGAGCATTCAAAGACTCTCCATTTGGAGATGGTTGCATTAGTGGGAAGCCTGTCACTGGGCAAGAAAAACTCCTTGCTTCATCTGTAGACAGAATGCTGTCCGAAAAGGACAAAACTTGGAAGCAGGTAAGTTAACAGCCTAGCTCTGCCAAGACAGGGTAGGTAAGTCCTTCATAATTCCTGCTTTACAATTAATGTCTGTCAGAGATACTGGGCCAAGCAGCTGAAGATAGATGTTCTAATGTATTTAGAGAAATTGGGGACGATCCAGGCAGCCAGTTGCCTGTCATTTCTGAGTTTTGGAAGCTGCTGGCTCTATACTTCCTGTATAATCACATATGTTTATCCTTCTCAGGTCTCTAATGTGGTTGAAGTCTAGATAGTTATAGTCTCACAGTTAAATTTTAAGTTGTTTAGGAATTAAAAGGATGTTATAGGTCTAAAAACATGTTTTTGAGCTGGTAATGGAAGTTAGGGTAGAAACTGAGTTAGCTATAGAACTTTAAACCCATGGAGATAGATAGAATATTAATATCAGTTGGCAAATATGTATGGACTTGACATTGGGAATGTATGTTATACCTTATAATTTTCATAATTGTGGCCTAATTATTAAAAAAAGAATTATGAGTTCTGGGAGAAGGGGAAGAGGAAGGGAGGGTGAGGCTGGGAGGTATGGAGGGAGGAGACTGTAATGGAGATATAACTTGAAGTAATAAATAAACATCAAAAATAGTATACCTGGATGACTACTTACCTTCTCATAGAATTTTTATCTACCATGACTTAGAAAAAAATGCCCTGGATTATCTCTGCCATTACTAGATATGTTGTAAGTACCAATGGGTTTAGATGGGCATAAACAAATACTTAGGTCAACTTTTATACCTGACAGTAATATCTAGCCTGTGTGTACTTATGAGGTTGATGGTGAGTAAGATACAAGAATTAATTGTAGCCACAGAAGACAGTATGCAGATTGAAGACATTCTGAATAAAATAAGATCCCTTTGGGCTCATAGAATTGATCATCTACCTTTGCATGTGAATAGGCTCATTTTTAATCTTTTCTCTGGTGATTCTTTTTTTTTATATAAGTACTTTTTTTTTCTTCAAGTTACATCTCAGTCACAAACCCTTCCAAATTCCCCCTTCCTGTCCCACCCTTCCACCCTCTTCCCCCCCAACAGCTTCCCTTTTCAATCCAACAAATGGTTCTTTCTCTTATAACAGTAAATTCTATACAAAACAGCAGAATTAAATATGCCACATTTATGAGAGTTAAATGGCCCAGTATACCTTCCCAATGTCCAGTTCATACATATTTGGCCCCTGACTTTAACCTTCTACCTTCTAACCATCTCCATGAGTTTAAAATTCTATAACTGACTTAGCTATCATACTAACTTGCATCACTATTATAACCATCTTCTTAGATCTAGAACACCCTCTTGATTCCTAAACAACTCCAAATTTAGCTATGAGACTCTAGCTGTCTATTCTTCAACCACCTCAGAGAGCTGAGAAGGATAAATATATCTGATTATATAGGAAGTGCAGGGCCTGCAGCTTCCAAAACTAAGAAAGGACAAACCAGTGACTACCTGGACAGTTTCCATTTTCTCTCCATACATTCCAGCATCAGTCTTCAGCCTTTGATCCTGTTTCTCTGACAGACATTTATTGTAGAGCAGGGATTATAAAGGACTAACCTACCCTGTCTTGGCAGAGCTAGGCTGTTGACTTCCCTGCTACCTAGTTTTGTCCTTTTTGGACAGCAGTCTGTCTGCATTTGAAGCAAGGAGTTTTTAAATGCCAAGAGATAGGCTTGCCACTAATTCAACCATCTCACACTGGAGATTCTTCGATGCTTTTCTTCTACTTGGAGTAGAATAGGGGGTGCTGTCAGGAGCTGATATGTCATGATATCAAAAAAAAATCTTAATTTAAGACCACATCTTTGAATGCCATATTCTGCAGATCTCTTGGTGTTTACACAATGCCCCAGCCAGAACCTCAGTAAATCCTGGAAGTTCAGCTTCTGCCTGCAAACTCCTTAGGACATTTAAACAGCTGAGAACAGAAGGACTGAACATAAAAGGATTGTATTAACATTTTTAACCATTTTTCCATTTTGGTTTAGGCCCCAAACAGGTTTACTACGACCCAAATCAGCAGGAAGTCATTTTAAGAGAGCGACGTCCTATACCCAGAGGGTGGGGAGGGTGTTTCTCCGCCCCCCCCCTTTTTTTTGGTTATTTGAAGGACAACTGAAAACTCTGTTATTTAGGGGAAGAGATTACAAGTTGTTAAATGGTCCTGTTTAATGGGCTTTGGAGGTGAGAACCAGGGTATTCCTTCTTTCCCTTTTCTGCATCCTTCTTTATCTCCTATGTAGGAATGCACGGACTTGAGAAAAATTGAGACATAGACATAGCACAGGAAGGACCAAGAAGAAGGGTCAGATTATTGAATATGCCCTTATACCTTTGTATATTGATACAAAATTAGTAGTATAGTTGGCTAAAGTGGTATTGACCATTGTTTATTGTGCAAAAATAAGATTGTATTGGTCTACGTCGGTATTGATATTTGCATATTGATACAAAATTAAGATTATAGTTGGCCACAATGGTATTGTCCCTTGTATATGGACGCAATATCAAGATTGTATTGGACCACATAGGCATTGATCTTTGTATATTGATACAAAATTAAGAGTATATTTAGCCACATTTGAATAGATCTTTGTATATTGATACAAAATTAAAGGTAACGCTTCCTAATGGTATCGTACCTAGAGATACTTAAAAATGAAATGTGAAGCTCTGGCCTCTTGATACCAACCGTCTTAAACTGATTAGGATAGTTAAGAAAAACAAACTCCTAGTCATGCATGCATGTCACCTTGTTAGCTACTATGACAGTCCATCACAGATATTCTCTAAGCTACTCAGTAATCAAGTTGTTAAGAGACAAGCAACATTTGCTTATCTAAATACTAGAGATAGATAGGGCATCTTCAAAAACCCCAAGAGATCTCTGGTGATTCTTAAAGCATCACTCTGGTCCTTTCTAACTATTAAGGATTGTAGCAGATGGTATAGTTTCCTCAAAAGAGCCTCTAGCCCAGTTGGGAATGAAACTGATATGCTCCATATGAAATAGTCAGAGACATTGACAAAATGCATAATTACGTGCACAATATGTGATCAGAGTGTGAGAACATGACAAGCAATATGAAATGAAGAGTGATGGCCATACATTAGACTTGAGAGAAATTAGAAATGAGAAAATAAAGGACTTATTCTGGGTGACTGCTTAACTAAGCATGATTTTGTTTGAATTTAATGCTAACTATAACAAGGAATCACTTCAGGTCTCGAAAATAGAAGTGTTGTGATGACAGTGGGAAAAAATGATTATCCAAACAGCATTTTGCATAATGGGCTGAAGCATAAAATAAATGGATATGAAGCAACCTTGTCAAAAGGTGATACAGTCTGTGAAGATGGTGTTAAAGGACAAAATAATGAGCTAGTCCTAAAATCTGTAAGAACTTTCCAATCTCATTGGTAGACAAGACATGTTTCTTACACTTATGATGTATGTTATGCAGATGAAACAAGTACAAAGGCCAACCTTTTTTCTATGGGAGTCATTCACCATGATCAAGTTGTTAAGATACTACTTAGTTCTATAAAGTATTGATATGATTGCTTAGATTGCATTAGAGTGATGTGTATACAAGTATATGTATATATGTGCAAGTAACTATGTGCCTGACAGTTGCCCTGTGTATATTTTATAGACTGACAATCCCTGGGAAGAAGTATATTAGCTTGAGAGCTCCTAGAAGCCATGGGATGTTTCTTACCCTAAGTGCTTGGTACATATTAATTCATATTGAATGGATGAATTAAAGAGTTAATTTATAGGAATCACTTTGTTTAGAAGCCTAGACATTTTCAGCTTGAAAGTAAACAGTAAGTCATTTTGGTTAATTTCATTTTGAAGATGGATAGGTTAAGCTCTGTAAGAATAAAATGATCAATCCAAGGTCATCTGTGAGTGAGTGGCAAACATGAGTAGAAAACTTAGGTTTCACCTTGACAACACACTGTTATCTATAGTAAAATTGTGTGTGTGTTTGTGTGTATGCATCCATGCCAGCCTGCTTGAAGATATATGTATTTGTGTATCAGAACTGGGGCTTGGATGTATGGAAAATATCAGACTTACAGTATGTGGTGGGTTAGTAGTTGTCTTTGCTAGTGGTAGGAATTCTGGGATGGTCCCTTTTATTCTGCTGTCAGTAATTCCTATTTTATCTGTGTCTGTGTGGACAGAGGAGTCTTTGAATGTACATACTGGCCTGAGGCATGTTGGCTTTACTGCTATACGGAACTTACATTTTCATTTTTATGTGTTAGGCATCAGAAGCAGGGAAAAATCATTTGTCAATTCGTTAAAAAATGTGAAAGGATGGTCTTTTGAATATCTAAAACAGTATTCAGTTTTCATCATTGATCAGTGGACACATTATTATTGGAAGTTAGCTGTTGAAAAAATAAACAGCAATTAAAAATCACTTTGCTGTGCATCTGATTTGGGGTTTCAGTTTCACAGTGTGTATCACTAAGAGGAGTCAAGAGTTAACCATTTAAAAAGAGTGAATTGCAGTTGGAATGCTCTTCAGTTTGGTGGGAATGTTAAAGTGCAATTTAAAAGATTGTTCATTTTTCATTTCAAATACAAACCTTTAAGTCTGAAAAAAAATCTCCATTTTAATCCCAAGGTCTGAAACCTTTTTATAGCTTGTTGGCCTGGGGATTTGTGCCACTGGGCAGAGTCTAGTCTTGGATATTTGCATTTATTGAGCTTCTTTCTCCTTAGGGTTTAAGCCTCTTCTAGTGATAAATGTGGTGCTGAGAGAGCTGCAGTCACTCTTCCAGAGACTAGGGCACAACTCAGTGAACTGTAAAAGTAATTCAAAATGACAATTAAAATAGGGCATTCTTTGCTACCTTGAGGGCCTGACAAAGTGGAAGTATTTGACTTCTGAATTGCCAGACTTATTAACATAGAAACATATCACCCACACCAAAGTCTCACTCTAAATTTCATATATCCAGAAGGATGCTGAAGATAGAAAATAGCTAACAAAGAAGGTGCCTAAACAGGTGAAACACAAACCAACCACAAAATCCAAAACAGTTCACCAAAGTTTGTATACTGAAGACCGTGTAATTTCTATTTTAGAACTACTCTCCATGCTTTCTATGCAGAAGTTATTAGCTCATTTTCTAGACTATGCTCAGACATATAATTTTATATTTTCCAAGAACACAGTGGAATAAAAACATCTGAGGTAAAATGGCAGACGGTTCCTAAGAAGCAACACTTAGGGTTCCCCTTTAAGTTAAAGCTGCAAGTCCCCCCCTCCAAATAGTGCTTTGGGGTTACTGACAGTACAGTTTAAACCCACATGTCTCAGTGTTTTATGTATAGATGGATACTCACAAATAACAAAGAACAGGTTAAGTACATTTCAGAAACAAGTAAGAAAGATAAAGGAGGCACAGTTTTTTCAGTTCTTAAAGGGCAAAAGCCCTAACCTCTGGACATCTCAGTTATTCAAAAAATCATTCTTTAAGGTCTTAGAAAAAACCAAGACTTTATTAAATCAAGAACAAGTAAGAAGTCTGCATTTGGTAAATCCCTAAGTGGGAAAAAGGCTTCTGGTTAGAGAAAGAACTTGTAGGTGTATTGGGT
>CAJQZJ010030250.1:4140-18623 GCA_907164525.1 Lophiomys imhausi | reverse complement strand
TGATTTCTTCCACTGAATCTTCCATGCCTGAGATCCTGTCTTCCATCTCTTGCATCCTATTGTTGATACTCACATCCGTAGTTCCTGTTCTCTTCCCTTGGTTCTCCACTTCCTCTTTTAACTCTGACTGTGTTTTCTTTATTGTTTCTATTTCTATTTTCATGTCTTGTATGGTTTTGTTCGTTTTGTACATTTCCTTCTCCAGCTTGCTTGTTTTTGTATGAAAATCCTTCATAGCCTTGTCCTTTTCCTGTTCAAGCTCTGTCACCTTGGCTTGGAGCTCTTTAATGGTGTTGTTCCTTGTTTTGAGTTGTAGAATTGTGGCTTCTTTGAATTCCTTCATAGATTTAAGTTCTTCTTGCAGGGACTCTATCACTTTCCATAATGCAGAATTGTCAACGTTTTCATGTGTTTCTGTTGGTGAGAGGTCATCCGAATTGGATGAGCTAGGATAATTCTGCTTTGTTGGAGTCATATTTCCTTGATTTCTTTTTTTTTTTTTTTTTGACCTTTGGCCATTGGGTGCATTTAGCTGTCTGTTCTTGTCGTTTTCTGTGCTTGGATCCACAGTGGATGCTTTGGTGCAGGGGACGAGTTACTTGGCTATCTGTCGTTGCTTACAGGGGGATTTCAGGGTCACTGTGGTTTTAATCGTCTGAGGCAGTGTGAGCTGGTGCAGCCTATTCCCAGGTTGTGAGTGATGGACCAGAATTGTTTCACTGCTCCCAATTCAGACTTCTCTATGTTGCACTCTGAGTTATCAGCCTGTAATGGTTCTGATGGTATGGACCTGTTTGCCCAGGCACAGATTCTGTGGGCTTTGTTTGTCGTCACGGAGGCTGACAGGGTCTGGCTCCACACCTAATATGTCTGGATTTTCCAGAATACAGCTATGGTCCCGATTTCTGGTTTCTCACTAGGCTTCTTGCCACAGGCCTGGCCTCTGAGCCTGATTCCCTCCCTGTCTGCGTAGCCGCGGCTCTCCCTCCCTGGCTGCTCGGCCGTGGGTGCACAGTGCCCCAGATCCTCCGGCCGCCTGAGTGGACCTCTCGCCCCAGCAGCTCAGCCGTGGGTGCGCGGATCCCTGGCCCAGCCCACGCCTGACTCTCTCCCCAGTTGTCCTGCCGTGGGTTGCGGGGATTTGGCCCTGCCAGCCATGCTCCCTCCCCAGCTGCGCTGCCGTAAGGGCGCGGGATTCGGCCCCTCCCGCCCTTGTGTTCCCGGTTTCCCGCGCTCTGTCGGAACCTCCCGCCCTCCGCTTCACGAGTGGCTGCGGACCACCCGCTGAGCCCGTTTGTTCCTTGCTAAGCCTTCCACTATCTCACAAAAAATTTTAAGTGGGTATAAGTTCTACCTGAGGTGTGGGGAGTCCAATAGGCTAGTGAACTATCGCCAAGTGGCCTCTGATTCTGCCTGCTGTGAGTTGGGGACGATCTTACCAGGCGCCTCTCCAAATGGGAGTTCCCAAATCCCGGGTTTAGTGGCTTCCGTGTCTTCGAGAGATGGGGAGAGAGCCTTACCCTGGGACTTTTAACAGTCCCTTAGGAGCTGTGAGTGTTCCCGGGAGGGTCTAGCCCTTCCGGTTTTTGCACAGTGCCCAATAACTCTGTGTTTTTTATGGCTCTTTTTTCCCCCCCCCCCGCATTCAAAATGCATCAGTGTAGGTCGCCGCCATCTTCCTTCCGGCCGATTTTCTATTTCTTTACAGTATAGTCTGATTTACTTTGACAAGAGTTTTTGTTGGTTTTATTTGGTAATTTCACATCATGTACCCTATTTCCTCTCATCTCCTATCTCCCTTCAGACCCACCCTCCACCCATGACCTCTCCTAACAACAACAACAAAAACACTCCATGGAAGCTGTAGTGTGTCTCAGTGTGTCCCACAATATTCTCTTTTGCACATACTATTTTGTTTGCAAATGTTCATTATAATGATTTCTTGGACTGGTATGAGGCCTCTGGCTTCTGCTACCTCGTCAATACTGGCACTTCACTGGGTCTCCTCTCAGATATCCTGTTACTGTCTTGTGTCATGGAGATCCTGTAGTTTTGGTTCTGTGGAACTGGCCTCTTCATGCAACCCATCAGTTCATTAATGGGGTATGTGTTGGGGTGGGACAACTCAAAACCCTGGGCCTACAACTCCCACATCCAGGGCCAGTTCTTCTGTGCTAACCAGGGAAGGTACAGGGCCTGCTCTCTTCAGTGCTGCAGAAGCTCTCCTGCTCTCATAGCCCCCCATCAGGACCAACTCTCATGCCTGCTACCTGTGGCAAGGGCAAAAGAGAATGGAGGGGATCTGTCCCTCACTCTCACCAACAAAAAGCAGACAAAAGGCAAGCCTGGCATTCCCACACTCACTCCCTTGGGGCCAGCTCACCCAAAAACCCTACATCAAGGGCCAGGCAAGGTTCTTCTAGTCTCTGGCTTGCTTCCTGTACTGAGAGCCCATTTGGTGCTTGCCTGGAACTGGACTGGTGGACATCACAGGCTAGTTCCCTGTCCAGGCCCCATGGTGCAAAACTGATGTTGGCCTCTGGCTTGATTTCTTTCCAGGAATATTAGGCTACTCTTCATTCAGATGCTCATAGGTCATAACATTGAATATAGACATAGCCTCTCTCCTATCTGTCACCTACTGATGCACATGTGACACAACAATCACATCTGCAATGCCTCTATGGACATGGACATGATTTCCAATTACATTTTAAAGTGTTTTCCCAGACTGTATCAATGTTTTCCTAGAAAATAAGCCATCAGCATAGAATACTCATGTCTAATGATATAATTTATGCACTTATATTGCCTTGTAATGTACCCTCTAAATATACACTATAGGCTATCTTTCATAGTTCATAACCGATGACCATTAATACATTCTTTCTTTAAAAGCCTTTTACTATTATACTTCTGATTTTCTCAAAGAAAGAATGTTATAAGCCATCAGTTCTCAACGTCTGGGTAGTAGCCATCAGAAAACACATTTCCAATGGTCTTAGGAAACCCCAAAGATAAATTTATTCTTGTTGATGCTTTGTAACTGTAATTTTGCTAATGAGTGGTGTCTTAGTTCCTAAGACAATTAGAAATATGTTTTCCAAAGGTAGTGTGAAACACAATATTTTTATTTAAAACCCTTAAATTTATTGATATTTAACAAATATTTATTAATACTTAACAAATATCTATAAAATACCTACATCCTAAAACCTAATAACCTAAAAACACTTAATATGTAAGACTATGTAATCAACACCATTTTAATTTTTTTGAAAGGATATTACAATTCCCTAATGAAGGTTCATTCAGGCATCTTGGTTTAAAGTACAGTTCTGGCAATTATGGCAGAATTATCTTCAGCTCAGTTCAGCTCCCTCCAGGCCTAGCTTTGCAGGTTTGTGTGATCCATTCCACACTGTCATCTGTCAGTGTGTTAATTCATGGTTAAGGATTTAAAGTGTGTAAATAGCAATTTCCTGAGGTCTACCAGTTTCAACTTTCTCCTCTGCCCAAGCTCAGTGTTGCTGGCCTTTATCAGTTCTGTGGCATGATTCCAGTTCCTTTCTTTGCTTGGGCTATATCTTAGTCTCAGGGTATATGGCTTACATTGCTTTTTTTCCGACACATTCACTCCTTTTCTCCATCTTGTGGCAAGAGTCATGTGAATCCCCCAGGTTTATAGAGGGGGTCATCTTATGATCTTCTGAAATGTCCTATGGATTCTTGAACTCTCTGAAGGAAATTCAAAATTCCCATGACTTCTGCAGCTTTGTAGCCATGCCTCCACTGGCTGCTCTTAAGAGGCCTCTGTCAATTCTGGAGTGTGCCCATTTCATAAGGCTATTAGCAGCTGATACCAATTGCCAGCCATAACCCTGTTTATAGTGTTTATAGTCCATATGATGCCATGCCAGGTGCCCACAAGTACCAGGCTGGTTTTCCTGTCCTTGAAGAATCCTACTCTAATTCTAACCCATTAGAGTTGTGACTCACAGGTTGGGAACTGCAGTTAGAAGCTGTGAACACCTGATGACAATTTTCCCATATATTGTAGGGCTTTCCTTGGATCACTAGCTCCAGAATAATAGATAGATCTAGACACATAGATCATTGTCAGAAGCTTGGGCACTATGGCTGGGCACTTTCTCATCTATTCTAATCCAACAGTATTTTGGTTTGGCCTACATCCCACCTCGTGGTGCATTACTTTGCTTCAGTACCTTGGTCCCAGCCCTTATTTCTTCCTCTGTGTCTAGCCGGTGAGTCCTCCCAAGTCAGATTCCTTCCCAGACTTCCTCTCTGTGCCTGAAGTCCTATCTATGCTCTCCTGCCTCAGCTCTTGATCAGCTCTTTATTAAACCAATCAGAAGGTATCTTAGGGAGTGTTTACAAAATATGATGGAGTCAAAGAATAACAATACCAAAGTCTAGAGTGTACTCAGCTCTCTGCTGGTACAGAAACCAGCATTGAATAATACAAACACACTCTACACAGTTCACAAAAGATCACCCCAGCACCCATATCCATTAGATACTTAACGCTTCTCCACAGTAAAATTTCATTTTCTTCACATTTAATAGGGTCTCTTTCCAGTACATATTTTCGATGGTGATTAAGTTTTGAACCCCAAATAGACTTTCCATATTCCTTGTATTTAGTTTGTTTCACCAATATGAATTTACTGATGACTAAATTCTGATGATGACTAAATCATGAGCTCCAGGTGTAGGCTCTCCCATATACTTCAAACACAAGGCTGGTTTCACTCAAATATTCTAATGTTGGGTATAGTATATACCATAAATAAGAGCTTTTCTGTATTCCCCATACTAGTATCATTTCATGACAATATGAATTTTCTGATGTTGTCATAGGTGTGATCTTCAAAGAAAAAATATCTACCATACTTGGACATTCATAAGGGCTTCACCCATGTGAACTCTCTGATGTTTGGTAAGATGTGATCTTCGAATAAAACCCTTTCCACATTCCGTACATTTAAAGAGATTTTCTCCAGTGTGAATTTTCTGATGTGAAATCAGATGTGATTGCTGGGTAAAGGCCTTTCCACATTCATTACACACATATGGCCTCTCACCCGTGTGAATCCTGTGATGTTCAGTCAAGTGAGATTTCAAAGTAAAGGCCTTTCCACATACATTACACACATAGGGCATCTTACCGGTGTGAATTCTGTGATGTTGAGTCAAGTTATATTTAAAAGTAAAGGACTTTCCACATTCAGTACATACATATGGCCTCTCACCAGTGTGAATTCGGTGATGTTGAGTCAAGTGAGATTTCAAAGTAAAGGCCTTTCCACATTCATTACACACATATGGCCTCTCACCCGTGTGAATCCTGTGATGTTCAGTCAAGTGAGATTTCAAAGTAAAGGCCTTTCCACATTTATTACACACATAGGGCCTCTCACCCGTGTGAATTCTGTGATGTCAAGTCACGCTCGATTTCAAAATAAAGGCCTTTCCACATTCCTTACATTCATAAGATTTTTCACCAGTGTGAATTCTTTGAAGACCAGATATTTTTGAGTGCACACCAAATGGCTCTCTAGATTTCTTTCCTTGATGAGTTTTCTTATTACACTGAACTTGCTGAAAGTGAGTTAGATCTGAATCAGGAAGAAAAGTTTGCACATACTCCTTATCTTCATAGAATCTGTTATCAGGGTGAGTTAGCTGGTGATAAGTATTGTCTGATCCAACACTAAGGGCTTTCTCCCCCATATTAAGTCTCTGGTGATTGAAAACTATACCTTGGCTCACCATGGGCATTTTTTCATAGGTGAGTGTCAGTGGCTTGAAATAGTCCTGATTTTGATGTGTTTGAAACTGATTTTTGCCTTTCCAGTCATCTCCAAGACCTGAATCTTCAAGACTGTGTTTTCTAAAAAATTCCTTCGTTTCCCACTGAGATAATTCTTCATATGTGCTAGTTTTTTCCAATAACTTCTTGTTCTGAGAACTGAAATCTGTGTCTGCAAGATAAATACATACTGGTTATCCAAAAACAGATAGAGATCCAATATAAATGATTTACTTTAAATCATAAGAGTATACTACAAACTTATGAGTATAAAAAGGGGACGAAGAATAAATATGAAATTAAAAGAGCCAATAAAACTGAGTCAGGTGAGAAAGTCAGCTTTCCTTTCATCATATTCATGTAAGGAATTAAAAGGAAAAATAAAAAGATTGCCCAGGTAATTGATCAATAACAGAAAACAGACTTTATGCTGTTTTACGCAATGTGATATAATCAAGTCATCAAATTAATAATTGTAACAATAATTCTAGAATGAATACATGACAAAAAAGGGTGTGGTATGCTTAAGATAGAGTAAATGATATTACATAAACCAAGGGCTGGTAACCATGAATGGAATAATATAATTATGTTATAGCAATGTAACATACTACACTGTGTAATCCTTTCCATCTCTACTGAAATGACTGCACACAGGACTCCACATGACTTTTTGTACAAACTGAACAAAAAAAAGCATACTTAGGCAGGATTAGTCAAGAATGAGTTTAAAGATCAGTACACTTCGTTATTGATCCTTTACATGATGAAGTAATTCATTGTTATTTTCCTCCACTATGTAAAGCCATGTCAGTTTCTCCTCACATAATCTTTGTTTTTCCTCTTCGATTTCTTCTTTTTTTTTTCTATATAAGTACGTAAATACACTATCCTTATGCCTTTAAGTCTTTCTACAGATCTTTTTCCCTTCTGAGGTAGAAATAAATAAACACATACATTTCAGGAAAATAACAAAAATAGAACATTTTCATAGTGTGCATAAGGTCCTGTCTTCAATACTCAGTACCCACAAAGGGAAAAGAGAAAACACACTGGGGGTGTGTCCCAGTGGCAGACATTTTACATTACACACAAGTTTAAGACCATAATCCAGTCACAGAGAATAATAAAGAGTTTCATAATGCAGGAGAAGCTGAGGGTTAAAAGAAGGAACCAACTGAATAGGGAAAATGCAAGCAGAAAGAAGATTATAAAAAAATAAACAAGTGGGCTGGAGAGTTGGCTCAGTTGTTAAGAGCACTGCCTGCTCTTGCAGAGGACCTGGTTCTGTTTTCCAGCACCTACATGACATCTTACAACCATCTGTAGTACCAATTCCAAAGTAGTCTGATGCCCTCTTCTGGCCTGCTGAAACACAGCATCCATCTGGTACACATACATGTATACATATAGGCAAACACATCCTCAAAGGTTTTAAATAATCTCAAAATTCACAAGAAAGTGGGTAAACTGGAGAAATAAAACACAAAATTTCCTAAGAGAATGAATAAGCTTATAAGTGTCTGAATGAAAATTATGGGGAGCAAGGGGAAGGACTTGATCTAAACTATCTACAAAGTAGTGACCAGGGGAGACAAAGAACAGCATTTACCTCTCTGTAATGTTAAGGACAAACACACCACATAAATAAATGGTATCTGATGTGACAAGAGAGTTCATCTGGAAAGGCTCTGCTCTACAAGTCACATCTCTGTCAAAGGCCTCTGACCAATGAAAAGCTATTTCCACGGTATTCTTGCCCACTATAAGAAGCTAGGCTATGGCACTGGCTCGTTTATGTAAACTTGACACAAGCTAGAGTTGTCTGAGAGGATGGAACCTCAATTGAGAAAATGTGTCCATAAGATCAGGATGTAGGGAACATTCTTAATTAGTGATTGATCTGGGAGGGCCCAGCCCATTGTGGTTGCTCTTACTCCTGGGCTCGTGGTTCTTGGTTATATAAGAAATCACGCTGACCAATTCAAGGGGAGCAAACCAGTGAGAAGCACCCCTCCATGGCTGCATCAGCTTCTGCCTCCGAGTTCCTGCCCTGCTTAAGTTCCCTTCCTGACTTCCTTCAGTGATGGACTACTATATGGAAGTATAAGCCAAACAAACCCTCTCCTCCCTAGCGTGCTTTTTGGTTATGGTGACTCATCACAGCAACAGAAACCCTAACTAAGACAGTTATCCTCTATACTGATGACTGTCCCATTCTACCTTAGCCCTCACTCACCTGGATAACGTCCTCTTGTCTCATTCCTCAAAATCATCCAGGTGGCTTGTCCTTTTTCCAATACGAAGAACATATGTCGCTGATGAACACAAAGTCCTAAAAAGATTTTTTTTTAAAAAATGAACACATGGGTAAGAATTCCATGTTTATCATCTGATTCCTCAATTATTAAGAAAGAATTATAATGGAGAATGACAAGAACAAGCTAGAAATTATTTCTGAGGAAGATGGAGAATCCCAATGAGAGTGACTACTGTTAATTCTATAAAGTACAAACCATGTTCAGAGAAATTCTTCTATGTCTTTTTTTGAAAGGACCCCATTAATACTGTGAGAAAGTCTAGAGTTGAGACTGAATCTCACCCACTGAGACGAGGTGGCTGTAGTTCTTCATCATCACATCTCTGTACAAACTCCTCTGTTCCTGGTTCAGGCACTCCCACTCCTCCTGAGAGAAGTCTACAACCACATCTCTGAATGTCATTAGATCCTAAAAGGACACACCAAAATATGAGGGGAGAATTTGAAATTAATTATTTAGATAGAAGGAAGAACTATGGAAAACAGCAGTGGCCAGAAAAAATGAATGAGCACCAGAGCTGGCAGTCTGGAGTATGGCAGGAAGAGAAATGGAGATGAAAATAACTAATGAAACCTGAGAGCTTGTAGGCACCTGACATCTCCAGCTGCCACCTGGACATGCCAGCATGCAGCTATAACCCACAGCACTGGAGACAGTGGAAGGTAGAGCTCTGTGAGTTCCAGGCCTCCTAGGTCCACACAGTCAGTTCAGGCCAGGCAGGGCTACACAGTGAAATCCAGGTCTTAAAAAAAAATATTAGTATCGTAGCCCCCAATAAATAAACAATAAATAATCATACTGACATTCTACAGAAACTGTTATCAGCTAGGAATCAATAATAGAAGATTTATTACCTAATTAAAAAAATTAAATGTCTTAATTTTTTTTTGAGTAAGCTACTGTTAGTTGGATTTTAAAAATTGTAACAGTTCAACCTGTGCCAGGGAATCAGACAGGCTGTCTGCAGATCTTCATCTCTCCCTACCTCCTAAACTCTTGTTTTTTCTCAGCCCCCAACTCCAGCAGGTATTCCCTGCAAACCCACAAGCCACTCTGGCCTGAGTGGCATGCAGTCTAACTGGACTTCTCCTCTCCTTCTGTTCCTCCAAATCCAATGCTTCAGTCTCATCTTTAGCAGACCTGCTGCTGTGGCCTCTCCTCACTCTCTGCCCCTGTTCCCAGGAGACTAAGCAGATCCTGTTGGAACACCCTATTTCCCTCCCTCCTGTGGACCCCCTCAGTCTTCCCAACCTCCCCACATCCCTAAATGTCTTCTACAAATACCCAAGAAATATATTTTACCCCGATTTCTCTGTGGCCATCAGGACCACAGGTATATCAGGACCCCAGAAGAATATCCTCCCAGGACACAGAGCCACCACACTCTCCAAAGAGACAGAGAGGAAACAGAAACCAAGGGAAAAAAAAAAAACCCACCTAACGAAGACCAGATATCACACCTATAATTACAGTCTTCCCAATCCCAGATGCCAGTGTAAAACATAATAATAGTATCCTGTTTTTCCACCCTCAGCTCAATTCCAAGAAATAATGATTTATTATTTATGAATAAATGACTAGGCAATAAGCTTTGACTCATTCTCCAACTACCTCGTAACTTAATAACCCCCTTTAATCTATTCTATGTCTGCTACATGGCTAGTTACCTCTCCTAAGTTTCATGCATCTGTTTTCCTAGCGCCAGGTGTGAGGGTTCTGTCACCTGTGTGGTGTGTGAATATCCACAGGTGACACAGACCAATGTCTAGTCCTCCCCTCATGGTAAGACAGACCCTGTCTCCTCGAATAAATGTATTGGTGGTGATTTAAAAAAATAAAACCAGATACACTGAACCTGATAGAAAAGAAAATGAGGAACAGGCTTGAATCATCAACACAGTAAAAGTCTTTCTGAACAGGACCCTGTTAGCACAGGCACAGAGATCAACAATTAATAAGTGGGGCCTCATGAAACTGAGACACATCTGCACATTGAAGGACACTGTTACTTGCACAAAGTTGCAGCCTAAAGAATGGCAAAAGATTTTATCAACTACATATCCCATAGAGGACCAATATCCAAAGTGTATAGAGAACTCAAAAAACTAGGTATCAAGAAAAGAAATAACACAGTTAAAAAATAGGATAAGGATCTAAACAGAGAATTCTCAGAAATAAACTCAAATGTCTGAGAAACACTTAAAAATGTTCAACCTTCTTAGCCATCAGGGAAATGCAAATCAAAACTATTTTGAGATTCATCTTACACCTGTCAGAATGGCTAAGATCAATGAAACAAGGGATTGTTTATGTTGGAAGCCTGTGGAAGAAGGGTGGTGGTTCCTCAGGAAGATGCACATAAATCTACCTCAAGACCCAGCTATACCACTCTTGGACATATACCCAAAAGATGCTTCATCCTACCTCAAAGACACTTCCTCAAACATGTTCATTGTTGCTCTATTCATAATAGCCAGAAATTAGAAACAACCTAGATGTCTCTCAACAGAAGAATGGATAAAGAAAATGTGGTACATTTACACAATGGAGCATTACTCAGCCATTAAAAACAAGTCAAATCATGAAATTTGCAGCTTAATAGATGGAACTAAAAAAAAAAAAAAATCATCTTGAGTAAGATATCCCAAACCCAGAAAGGCAAATATGGTATGTATTTACTTACATGTGAAAATTAGCTGTTTAGTCAAGTTACAATCTTTAGAACCCTACAGGTTTATGTATATATAAGAGACTAGAGGGCACAGAAAGATCTCATTAGGAAAGAGAAATAGAACATATAGTTATGGATGATTTGGGGCTGCTGACACAGGAAAGATCAAGTGAGGAGGGGGAGAAAAGGGAGCAAGTCAGATAGAATTAGGGCTCATTTGAGGGGCAGTATGGAATCCTTATACAGTAGAAACTTTCTAAAATATATACATATATGAAGACAATCTAAATGAAATCATCAAACAATGGGGGACACAGAGCCCCAACTGACCATCTCCTATCACTAAATGAAGTAGCCAGTATTGGAAATGGTCTATATCTAATTGAATTGTTGGTCAAAGCCACATCATGGGAACCCCCAGTGATCTAGGCTGTTGCCAAGACCATAGGTTGTTCTCCACAAACTGACAGCAAGGTCTCATTGCTTAAGACAATCCTTCTTCAACACATTGAACATGGAAGGGTCGAGCTGGTGCCTATACAGAGCCTTCACCCCTACATTCTAGCATTTTGTTACAGAAAGGTATCCTGTATCTACCAAGAGAAAAACATAAACACCAGGCCAGACACAAACTCTGTGATCAACTATGTGTTAGTATGAATTTATATAGATGTGTTTGTTTCTCAGTTTCTCTCTCTCTCTCTCTCTCTCTCTCTCTCTCTCTCTCTCTCTCTCTCCCCCCTCCCCCCCAGACAGGTTTCTCTGTGCAGCACTGACTGTCCTAGACTCATTTGGTAGAACAGGCTAGCCTTGAACTCATGAGATCTGCCTGCCTATGCTTCTCAAGTGCTGGGATTAAAGGCAGGTGCCACCACACCCAGGAAGTACAAACAGCTGAAAACTGCCATGTGGTTGCTGGGATTTGAACAGGGTCCTTTGGAAGAGCAGCCAGTGCTCTTAACGCCTGAGTCATCTCTCCAGCCCCCCTCAGTTTCCTTCTTAACCTAGCTATCACCCGAATAACTGAGACTCTATTATTTGTTAAGCAAGCAACAGAAGAACTGAGCAGTTATTACTCTATTCTTAACCCCTTAAGATAATATTAATTTAAGTTAAATTACAGAGATAACTTGCACTTTGTAGTCTTCCCACTTTAGCTGGCTCTCCCATGGTCTCTCCTGCATCTCTGCCTCAGTTTGAAAATCCCCTACTTCCTCCTCTAACTCCTCCTCCCCTGGAGGGCAGGAAGTCCAGCCCTATTCTCTTCCTTGCTCAGTGATTGACTATAAGCTGTTTTATTGGCATATCAGGGGACAGTTGGGGAGCAGTATTTACACAACATTGAGACATGAGAGCCTTAGAATAAGGATTACAACCAGATATAGGAGGGGTACAGAAATCAGCATTTGAATCACACAATGACCTTATACCTTATGCCTACAACATTGTTTTCCTGCCTACAAGATATACTACAGACAGTAATGGTAGCACATAGCTTGTGGGAGTAAACAACAAACATCTGCTTTGACTTAAGGCCCACTCCACAATATGGAACCAATACCCAATACTGCCTGGGTGATCAAAAAACAGAGATTAGCCGGGCAGTGGTGGCGCACGCCTTTAATCCCAGCACTTGGGAGGCAGAGGCAGGCGGATCTTTGCGAGTTCGAGGCCAGCCTGGTCTACAAAGTGAGTCCAGGACAGCCAGGGCTACACAGAGAAACCCTGTCTCGAAAAACCAAAAAAAAACAAAAACAAAAAAAAACAGAGATTAGACAGCACTGGAACCTAGGATTCAAATCCCACCACCCACATAGTAGTTGGAAACTATAATTGCCGGGTATGGTAGTGCACGCCTTTAATCCCAGCACTCAAGAAGCAGAGTCAGGTGAATCTCTGGGTGTTCAAGGCCAGCCTGGTCTACAAAGTGAGTCCAGGCCAGCAATAGATACACAGAGAAACCCTGTCTCGAAAAAACAAAAAGAAACCTTCATACTAAGTACCTTCCAGTCAGCACATGCTCCATGAACAATAGTCACATCTCACCATCTCTGAAATGTCTTTGACTAGCAAAAGGTCTATGACAGAGATGTGACTTCTAAAGCAGAGTGAAGCCTTTTTAGATAACCTTTATTTACACTCCAGATATCACTCTTTCTGTGCTCTTGTTTGTTCTTCATGCTACAGAGATGAAAATGCAACATCCTAATCCCTGTGAAATGAATGTCCCATAAGGTCTACCAAAGGAGTCACAAAGTGCCACACCAAAGTGAATTCCAGGCAATGATCTATCCCATGTTGATGAACTGAAACCTTCTGTTCTATGAACTAAATAAACACATTCTTAAACTGTAGGCCTTTAGCCACACAATTCCACCTTGTAAAATTATGGTTCAGAAATGAAACTCTAGTTCTCCCTTTACAGAAATGAGTTTCCCTTCCTTTGATGCTTTGTCAGGAGATTAGAACACAAATGCAATGGATGCCAACACTAGACTGTTTCACAACCATCCCTTACCAGCTTGAAGAGACTCAGGTAAGCAGTTTAAGGACAAGCAATAATAGATATTCATATGCTATCTTGGAAGACAAGTCCAACTCACTTGGGCCATGGCTTAAAATTTCAAGAGTTGACCAGTTCTCTTCTGGATTCCAATATTGACAAAGCACAGTCTGGAGAAAGCAGTGCTAGAGAGAAAGAATTGTGAGTGGTTAGGGTTTCTTTGAAGTTTGTCTTAGTTACTGTTCTACTGCCATGAATAGACACCATGACCAAGGAACTCCAAGGAAACTTTAAAAGGAAGCATTTAAGAGGCCTTGCTACAGTTTTAGAAAGTTGGTCCACAATCATCATGACAGGAAGCAGGCAGGCATAGTACTGGAGCAGGAGCTGATCGCTTGACATGAGCTTCTCAAACCTCAAAGCCCATCTCCAGTGGCACACCTCTTCCAACAAGGCCACACCTCCTAATTCTTCCCAAATTGTTCCAGTAACTGGGGACCAAACATTTAAACATAGGAGCTTATGGGGGCTGTTTTCATTCTAACTACCATAGAGCGATCAAAGGGAAATATGTAAATGGGTGTTTTTTCCCTTGGAGTAAGGGCTTAGGGACTCTTTGGAAATTCTAATCCCATGGCAAAACCAGAGTTACTAAATTAGAGAGAGGTGATTTCAATTTAATTAGTTATACCCAAACCACGAAAGTGTCCAGAAAGATCACTCTGTCTTTCCCTAAATGTTCCCTATAACTATTTCATTCCTGAATTAGATACCTGATGGTCACCTCAAGGATGGGGGAAATCTCCCACCTGGAAGCCCACTATATCTGCCCAGGACTCTCCCATGCACTTCCATAATAATCCTCTCCATGTCCAACTATATGATACCTACAAAGCCATTTTCACTCAGAGTATCCAACATAAGCCACACCATAGAACTAAAGACAAGTTTGAAACCTAAGTAAACCCTGAATAGACCCGCTAGACATTTAGTGAGATCACTGATGTGGTGGTTTTAAAATAAGAATGGGCGGGGTGTTGGTGGCGCACGCCTTTAATCCCAGCACTTGGGAGGCAGAAGCAAGTGGATCTTTGCGAGTTCGAGGCCAGCCTGGTCTACAAAGTGAGTCCAGGACAGCCAGGGCTTCACAGAGAA
>CAJQZJ010030248.1:0-27817 GCA_907164525.1 Lophiomys imhausi | reverse complement strand
AAGAAATCTCTAATCCCAGCACTTAACAGAAAGAGACAGGAGGACCAGAACTCAAGGTCATCTATAGTCAGTTCACAGCTACCCTGGGCTACATGAGTCTAAATAGCACAAAAAACCAGATAAGGTATCTTACCCCTCTAATCTCAGCACTCAGAAGAAATAGGAGTACTGTTGCAAGTTTAAGGACGGTCTGCTTATATAGTGATTTCTGGGTCAACTATGGCTAGATAGAAAGTCCTTATTCAAAAAGAGTGAATAAATTAAATAATTCAACTGTCTATCAGTAAGAAAATGGACAGAGCAAATTATATTTACATGATGTACTACTCAGAAATATAAAGAAATGAGCAACTGGTATTTGTAACACCACAGGTTTATCCTAGACACATATTCTGAATAGAAATAAATATAGGGAAAATTAGATAATTGATTTAAAAATATTCTTCTGTGGACATTGGGAATGTATATCTTATAATTTTCATAATTGTTGCCTAATTGTTCTTATTGATTTGTATTGTATTTATTGTTACAAGAAAAGGAGCCTTTTATTGGACTTTTAAAGGGGGAGCTGTTGGGAAAAAAAAGATTCACCTTAAATTAAAAAAAAAAAAGCAGACAGGAGGGAGAAGGGGAAGAGGGTAGGAGAGTTGGGGCCAGGAGGGGGAAGAGGGAGGGGACTGTGACCGAGATGTAACTTGAAGAAATAAATAAATGTTGAAAAAAAAGATTAAGCAAACTTTAACATTTTAACTTAAAGTTAAAAAAAATCTTCTGGAGATGGATAGTGGTGATGATTTCACAAAGATATAATTGTTTTTAATACTACTGTCGAAATGACAAAATTCTTGTTTGTTTTTTCTTGGAGGTGGAGGTGGAGAACAGAGTCTCATGTAGACCACGCTGGCCTCAAATTCATTCTGTAGCTCAGGCTGGCCTTAAACTCCTGATCCTTCTGCCTCTTCCTACAGAGTGCTAGTATTATACAAGGTTATGTACCACTGCATTTGTTGAAATGGTAAATCTGATGCTGTGTTTTATCACAATAAAAATGCAATTTATTGTCAATGTTTAAAATCCCAAATAGGGGCTGGAGAGAGGGCTCAGAGGTTAACAGCACTGACTGCTCTTCCAGAGGACCAGAGTTCAAGTCCCAGCACCCACATGGCAGCGCACAGCTGTCTGTAACTCCAGTTTCAGGAGATCTGACACCCTTACACAGAAAGACATACAGTCAAAACACCAATGTATATACATTTTTTAAAATAAATAATTAAAAAAATAGGCTGGTATGGTGGCACATACCGTTAATCCCAGCACTCGGTAAGCAGAGGCAGGCGGATCTCTGTGAGTTCGAGGCCAGCCTGGTCTACAAAGTGAGTTCAGGACAGCCAGGGCTTATTACACAGAGAAACCCAGTCTTGAAAAACCAAAACAAACAAACAAAAAAGCCACAAATAATAGTGCTAAAAGGAATACTGTTCCTTTTTTAAAGATTTATTTATTATGTATACAGTGTTTTGTCTGCATATATGGCTGCAGGCCAGAAGGGGGCACCAGATCTCATTATAGATGGTTATGAGCCACCATGTGGTTGCTAGGAATTGAACTCAGGACCTCTGGAACAGCAGTTGGTGCTCTTAACCTCTGAGCCATCTCTCTAGCCCCTGAATACTGTTCTTTTTTTTAATAAATAAAATCCAAAACAAAGTTCCATGGCTTCAGAGTCACTATTTAACTGTACAGAAGTTCACTTAGCTGGTAGACTTTGGTTCTGAGCAAATGTTTTTGTGTATATGTTAATCTAGCATCATGATGTTTTGTTCTGAAAACAGTAATACCATATCAATCTATTTTAAAGAAAGCTTGAAGACAACAAAAGCCAATCTGTAGTAAAAAGATGTTAAAAGCAGTGGTAACCTTTGTGGGTTACTAATTATAAAGAGGCAGTAGGAAATCTGGGGAATGAAAATATTTAATTTTTCAATCTAGGCATTGGTTACACAAGTTCATACATAAAAACTCATTAGACTATATACTTAGGGTTTTTAAAGCTCAACTTCCAAATGCTAAGCCCAAGTTTCTTTGTATATTATTAAACTGTATTAACATAACCAACACTATATGGAAAATGGAAGAGAAGAAAGAAAAAAGAAAACCACCAAAAGTATGTATAATCATAGAAAGTTTCAGGAAGGAGGTAAAGTGCAAGTCAAATACTGAAACATGGACAGGGTAGACAAGAATATAGAAAACAGATACAGAAAAGAAGATAATGCTAGACAAAGGGAAGAACATGCAATTGTCATTGTGCAAAAGGGTGTAATAATGTATTTATACTAAGGGCCAGTGATCACCAGCCAGAGAAAGAGGCTACAAGGAATGTACAACTCCATCTCATCAAGCCTGGAAACTCTTATCAACAACATCTTAAACTGTACTCTCTAGGACATGCTAGAGAGACATCAAAGGAGGTTAAGGCCAGAAAGTAACATGATAGACTCATGGTAAAATAAAAAAAGGTGATCTGGACACAGGGATCCATAATGTTCTTTTAATGCTCATCCAGTTCTGGATGACAAGTTTAACAAAAGGCACTGGCCACAGAGATCAGGGTCATAAAGGATGAGGAAGCAAACCTTCTGTGTGCTTGACTATTATATGAGAGGAGGACCTCCAAACTTATGTGGATGGTAAGCTTATCAACAAGAATGAAGATCAGGTATATCTTTCCCTCTGCCTACTGGGCTGGTTATAAAGGATCATAGCATCACAGAGCTGGAAAGCACCAGTAAGGCTGCCTGAAATATTGTCATGTGAGAAAGAGTTATATTGGTCAGTGCCTGAGACCAGTTTATGAGAAGCAATCTGAAACACAAGTTGAGACTTACCATGAACAATCTACAGAGAGAACATGGAACATTACTAAATAAGGTGTAATAGCCTATGTCCCAAATGTTCTTATAACCATCATGTCCAGTCATGAGATTCACTGACTTTTACTCATGGTCCAGGTTCCTATCAGCTATTCTTGACAATTCCTGGAGAAGATCTTCCCACAGCTCCCCCAAATTCTAATGGCTTTATGGTTTAGAAATCCCTTCTAAGTATATTGTTTTCTCCACCAAGTTGTTGACTTTAGCTTCTGTTTTTACTCTTCAGCGATGCCAACTTGATAAGCTTAGACAAGATTGTCTGACTACTGGTGTCCCAGAGCCACCAGGAGTCAAAAATAAGCTACCTACTAGTTTTATCATTGTCATCACCTTATAGACCTGATTATGAACAAGAGAAGCTGTAACTTATATTCTTGAGAATGCTTAAATGACAATTAGCAAAAATGACAGCTTATACAGAAAAAACCTGGATGGGTCTGAAAGCAACTTGTTTGAGATCTGGAATGCATTCTTCATGTCTGATGAAAAATGTCTAATCAGGCAAAATGAGTCAACATTCAGTTACAGCATCCTCCAATATGGAAGTCATTATAACAGAGCTACAAAAGTGTTTCTTAATTATATACAAGTACAAATTCATTAACTACCATATGAAACAGTTTAGATCTAGAACACTTCCATTTTCAGATATAATTCTGCTGGAAAGCACTGTACCTTATAGATCTAACCTCATGAAATCATTTTTAGCTGACAAAGAGGGTTAAGAATTCTTTAAAGTTTGGTTTTTTAAAGATCTCGAATTCACGGAGATCTACTTGCCTCTGCCTCCTGAGTGTTGGGATTAAAGGCGTGTGCTACCATGCTGGGCATTCTTTAACTCTTTAATAATCAAGATAAACCTAGGTACCACAAAGGACATTCACACACTACTCCTCAGCAGAAAGGCATTCAGCCTCCTCAAATAAAACTGAAAGAAACTAAAAGACAACTAAGAAATTAACGTGAAGGAGTGCATTTCCCTCATTTTGTTCTATGAAAATGGCTAATCTTATACCAGAAGATTAGGTAGGGATATGCAAAAATCTATGAACCATTAGTCAGTAGCAATTGTTTTATAGAAAAAAAAACCCTCAAGGTTAATGAAAATAAAATCAAATGAAGTGAAAATTTAAATAGGTGAGAAGGGGAAATAAAGAACGAGAACATTTTTTGAAGAATAAAATTATAATTATAATTAGCCCTTTTTAAAAAAGTTTTTTTGCTTATTTTACATTCTAATCTCCATTCCCCTCCCTCCCCTCCTCCCAGTCCCACCCTCCCACCCACTTTCCCCATTATTCCCCCACTCGCAGTAACAACCCACTCTGGTACATCAAACTGCATCAGGACTAAGTGTCTCCTCTTCCACTGAGGCAAGATAAGGCAGCTCTGCTAGGAAAATGAGCTCCAAAAAGAGGCAACATCATCTAAGTCTGGGATAGACCCTGTTCCAATTGTTAGGAGATCCACTTGAGGACCAACCAGCCCATCAGCTTCATATAGTGGTTCAGTCTCTTTGAGCCCCATTGTGTCCGAGTTAATTGGCTATGTGGGTCTCATGCATCACCAAACCACAAAGACATTTCCTCAACTATGTTCATAGCAGCTTTATTCATAAGAGACAGAAACTGGAAACAACTCAGATGTCCCTCAACCGAGGAATGGATAAAGAAATTGTGGTACATCTACACAATGGAATACTACTCCACTATCAGAAACAAGGTTTCCATGTGGCCCAGTTATTAAATATTTGTTTAATATATGGTGACTGTAAGCCATAATTTGTTATTTTCTCTTAAACCTTTTTAAATCTTGTGCCTCTATAAATTGTCATTCAAATTCTTGGTAATCCTGTGGATTTTCCTCATCTCCTGTTACTTCCCTTTTCAAATCTGGGAAAATCATTGTTTAACAAATATAGACTGCTCTGCAGTCTTATTACAAAGTGGTGCTGTATGTTTTGGCCTTTTTTCTTCTGTCTCTTAGTATCATTTTCATCTTTAATTATAAACCTCTCTAATTTCTCTTCTAAAGTTTGTTTACAAATTTAATAGTTTTCTTTTTTTTTTGGTTTTTTGAAACAGGGTCTCTCTGTGTAACAGCCCCTGGCTGTCCTGGACTCGCTTTGTAGACCAGGCTGGCCTCAAACTCACAGTGATCCACCTGCCTCTGCCTCCCGAGTGCCATAGTTTTCAATTTGCTTTATCTCTGATACCTTAGCATTGTCCTCAATCCAATCTATAAATTCCTATATTTTTTCCTCTAAAGCTTTCATCTTTGAAGAGGTATAGAAAGCAAGAATGATTATTAAAGTAAAAATGATAGTCACAATCAGTAACATGATCTCTCTCTCCCCTATTTGTATCTTGGCATCATTTATGAGCACTTAACTGAGAGGACCTGACTTACTCGATGTTAGATAAAGCCTACAAAGTCTGGTCAGAGGTTAAAGTTGGACAAAAAAAAAAAAAAAGAAAGAAAGCCCTATAAGGTAAGGTAATCTTTCCTTCAAGATTGGGACCAATCAAAATTATACAGGTATCTCTTGCCATAGACACCAACCAATCTCAACAAAGGTCATGTAGCCACAACTAGAATTCCCCTAAGTGCCTTAAAAGGAGTCTACAAGTTTCTCTCAGGGTCATTGTCATTTTGTATGAATGGTTGACCCCAGCATGCTGGTTGTTTCTACAGAATAAAGGCTCTTTGCTTTTGCATGCTATACTGGGGTCTTATTGTGATTCTTGGACTCATACAAACAAAATCCAAAACCTCTGTGTTTCTCATCTTTGCATGCCTTATTCTCTCAAATCTATCAATGTTAAAACTAATTTTATCTGTCTATGAAATTTCAACTCCAGTCTCTTTCCCTAAGGACTTTGTTTCCCACCAGAAAATCCTACCTACGAGGCAAATGTAGAGGAATTCAGAGACGCTATCAGGCAAAGTCTCAGCTGATGAGACAATAGACCTCACATTGCAAGGTAGCCACCTTAGATCCAAAGAGAACAGTAGTCAATCTCTCCCTTTACAGCCTACAATACCCAGTCATCTTTAGTCATCTCTTTTTTTCTGATACAATTCTTTTCCTAAAAGATTAGAGGGAAGGACAGAGCAAGTTTCCAAACTCAGCAATTACCTCAAGTTTTCTCTTATATGTGGGAGGTAGTTGTCTTCCAAAGTTTGTCTAATCAAAAATAGTCTTAGGTAACTTTTTTTTTAGACAAGGTCTTGCTTGGCCTGGAAATCACTATGTAGAGGCTAGCCTCCAACTCGTAGAGATCCACCTGCCTCTGCCTCTTGAATGCTAGGATTAAAGATGTGTGTCACCATGAGTTTTAAGCAACTTTGACGCCAGGGAGTGTAGCTCAGTTGTAGTGCTTACTAGCACACTGTAAATCCCCAACGTTATAAATATAAATAAATAAATGCAACTTTGCAAAAGGATGAACAGGGGCTAGAGAGGTGACACAGAGGTTTCAGAGACCATGTTGTTCTTACAGAGGACCTGAGTTCTATTCCTCGCATCCATATCAGGCAGTTTGAACCACCTGTATTTACAATTCCAGGGGGATCTGATTACTCTGGCTTCCATGGGCATGGGCACTCACATGTACATGCCTACACATAGAGACACATAATTGAAAACAATGTAATTTTTTTTAAAAATCAAGAAGTTCTTCCCCACCTTATTAGACTTCCTAGGTAATTTGTTGAAGTTACCGTTTGTGCCCCCATAGTCTCCTACTTCAGAGATGGTGAGGGAAGATATACACATGAGAAGACATCAACAAACACTACCTTCCCTATAAGCAATTTTCTCTCTACCAAAAAAATGAGGAGGGGTTTAAAGTTCTGAGATACCCTAAATGTAACTACAAAAGAGACAATAAATATAAAGGAGAAAAGATGGGGTATTAAAAAAAAAACAAAAAAACCCTAACAAAACAAACAAATGAAAAAACATCTTATAGCCAGGCATGATAGCACATACCCATAATCACAGTGCTTTAGAGGTAGAAGCAGGAGAATCAGAGTTGAGGCCAGTGAGTTAAACAGCAAGTCTGAGACTCTGTCTCAAAAAGCAATTTACACTATTAAATGTATGCTAAAACATTAGTCAAATTTTGTTATAGCAGGCTTTCCATTTCAGTCAACACAGAGGCAACAATTTTCTTGGCAACAGTCAATTAGACTCAATTGAAATAACTTGTACCTTTCCCAAATTTTCTTTACAAAGTACCCTTCTTTTTTAGTGTGTGTGTGTGTGTGTGTGTGTGTGTGTGTGTGTGTATACACTCGCACATATGCCTCAGAGACTAGAAAAGGATATTAGACCCCTTGGAGCTGAAGTTACAGGTGATTGTGAAGCACCTCACAGATTCTGAGAAATAAATTATGGTCCTCTGTAAGAGCAACAAGTATTCTTAACTGTTGAGACATCTCTCCAGCTCTACTCCTTTTTAGATCTTCAGACACTTTCCCAACTTCCTACAAGTCTTGTTGCTTGTGGCTTAAGGTAACTTGCCCCAGAGCACTCCTTTCTTTTTGGTTACCATTAGTAATGGATCAATAAACTCTTTTATTTCAGACTACTTGGTTTCATGAGTTTTGGTTTACTAAGAATGAGCTGAGTAAATAATTCAATTCAGTTAAGCAATAATTACCTGAAGAGCAAAACAAAACAAACAAACAAAAACAAACCAGACTCCAGGCCACACAACTTTTAGTTCCATTATTTCAAACCTCTCTACCAACACACTCCTATAATTCAACACATATTCACTGAGCACTCACCCTATCATAGCTGATTCTTGTGTAAAACAACTGGCGAGCCAGGAATGGCAGTGCACATCTTTAATCTCAGAACTTGGGAGACAGAGGCAGACGGATCTCTGAGTTTGAGGCCAGTCTGGTCTACAATGTGAGTCCAGGACAGTCAGGGCTGTAACACAGAGAAACCCTGTCTCAAGAAACAAAACAAAACAAAATAAAAAACCCAAAAAAACAAAACAAAGAAAAAACCAAACAAACCCCTGACTACATGAGTTACAGACCTGCTGTGCACACACACCCTGAAGAATAGGATAGTCAGCCAGCAACCTATGTGACACCTAGGTGACACTGATAGATCCATCTACAAACTAGACCCAAGACTTGTTCTTAAGCTAATAACCTAGAAGGAAGATGCACACAATTAATAATGGTTAACCACCTCATAGACTTTCTGGACAGACAGTAACTGCATCATCCTGAAAGTGGTGCTCTGCCTCTCATGTTTGTCCATAGGTCAATTTTAAAGGTGAGATAAAAAAAAAGCTGGAGAGATGGTACAGTAGTTATGAGCACTTGCTCCTCTTCCATGAACATAGACTTTGTTACCTGTCAATGAGACACTTTGCCCTAGTGGTGTTGCCTTGTAGGCCCCCAGTGTATGAGGAGGCTCTTGGCCCTCATATGACTGCTGAACTGGGGCGGGGACTGTTATGAAGGGACATTTCACTCTGGAGGAGTGGGATGAAAGGGATGGGGGGTAGAGGATGGGAGGACGGGACTGGGAGGGATGGAAAGAGGGCACTGTGATGGAGATGTAACCTGAAGTAATAAATAAACAAAAAAGAAATACCCACATAGTGGCAGCCCACAACTGCGTACAACTCCAGTTCCAAGGGATCCTACGCCCTCTTCTGGCTACCACAGGTACCAGGTATGCACCTGGTATACACATATGCATTCAGAAAAAAACTTCCATACACATATGTCGCATCCCCCCTTGTCCAGCAAGGAATGACGCAACTTATAAAACTCTTCTCCTGCAGTTTATTCAGGTCCCTTGAAAACAGTCTTCCGAATAATGGGGCAGACCCAACCCACAGGCTAAATACTAATTAAACAGCCAGTCAAGTAAAGCCAAGTGGTGCTATCTTAGAGGTCTACGTATGCGGAAGCAAGCCAGATCAGCAGTCTTTGCCAAATATGAACTTATTATCATAAAGAGCACTCACCGTCGGGCTGGTGGAAGGCGGAGACCAGCGCCATCTTTAGGGCGTGGCACTTCGCAGCTCTCTACAGTTCCTCCTTTTTTATTTTTTCTAAAGTTGGTAAAAGTCCCTGGAAAGGCTTCGCAATCCCTCTATCTGGGGATCTCACGGTGGGCCTGAGCCTGTAGGAGGGCGGTGCTCAAACTCTTACCCGTCTCTGGGTCAGCCTCCCCACTCGGGACTGCCCTGTCTTAGGTGGCCGAGACTTACCCGTCAACTCCGTCACTGACTTACCAGACCCTAATATCCGTGGAACGAATTCCTCAGTGGGCAGGGACTATGCTTAGTGAAGATTTACTTCACGGCAGCAAGCCATGCCTGAGGGGACTGGCCCGCCTCAATGGCGACAAGGGCTTGTATAATCATGGCTGCATTACGCTTTTGTGTGGCTCTCATTTTGTAGATGCACCATAGGCAAACCAGAGAGGCTAGCATCATTAGTATCGCCAAAGAGCCTACACCCGCCCACTCCTTAAGATGATCCATAGCCGTCTGTATCCAAGAAGTCAAGCCAGTAGCCAGGCTCATATCCACCCGAGTGGAGTTGATGTGGATGATTGTTGCTCTCAGCTCTCTCATCAAATTTTCAAATTCAGCCGACCAATCCTGTAAGAGGAACTTTGACAATTGTCTGGACAAATTAGCAGCTTTTGTATAATTTTGATATTGCACGGAAGTAACACACAAACCTTGCAATTTCCACTCACACCCCAACTGTGCTAGTTGCCAAAGAGAATCAATCTGTTCTTGTATTAAATCTATACGTTGATTAACTATCATAAGACTTCCTTTGAGATGAGAATTCATAGAGGCCTGAGTATCCAATGCCTGTGCCACAGTGGCTGAGATGTTATTCAGGGCATTGGCAGTCTGTATAGAACTAGACAAGGCGATAGCTGAGGCAGTAGGTCCCACAGCAGCAACAGTGATAGCAGTAACAATAGCTGCAGTGATGCCAAAATCTCTTTTAAATCTGAATAGCATCATGCTATTAGGAGCCTCTACAGGAACTGGTACATATCGAGGCATTCTAGTCACCACAGCCACAGGAAAGGCTGTGGCATTCCAGCATAGGGCATAAAAACATGTGCCTGGAGTGCATACTAACTTTTCTTCACCTAAGGATGCACTCCCATTACTTACAATCCACAGAAAAGGAGGCCAGAGACATACTGGCGAAGCTGAAAAGCTCTTGTTGCGATAAGAATGAAACAAAGAATTCCAAGTACCAGAACCACTACCGCTAGAGAAATCCAATCTGGTAGCAGACCCTAGGGAAAAATTACCGCTTTGATAAATTCCTCCTCCAAGCATAATGACAGGTCCCAAGTCCATGCAACTTCCATTTACTCCACACAAAAGCCACAAATCAAAAGGATTGGTGGCAGTCTGCTGAGGATCCCTAGTAGATATATCAAGCATTCCTGTACAAGACTTATTCACTATATTACTAATCATGGGGCTAAAGGAAAAATGATCTTGTTGAACCCAAACTGCTCTGCGCTCCTGACATCCAGTCCAGGGAAAAGGTCCTTCCTCTCCTGTGGATCCTTTACAAAAAGGTGCCCAGCGTGGCTGTTTGGGGGGGTTCCGGTCAGAGACTCGTGTGGGCCACCATCCTTCAAGATGAAAACCATTACCTGAAAACAAACCACCACTCCTACCCCCAAAACTCAGTTGTGGTAAAAAATCTGCTGAGAGCTGAGACAATTTAATGCATTTTGTATCATCTGACCTATTGAATCTCATTAAAAAGCACAAACTACCCTTCAAGCTGACATTTCTATTACCTTCTATAGGGCTTCTCTGATCATCAAAGGGAAGGTAGGGTAAGCCTAGGCTTCTATTACTGCTAAATAAGCGTGGAAACACAGTTGCATCATGTCTGACCGGCATCGGATTTGGAAATATCGACAGGATCCCCCATCTCGGCTCGGTCATTCCTGACATACTCACTGCTACTAACACCAGGATCCTTAGGAAGGTCTTCATGACGAATCTTCCTCACAAGGCGCTCAGGCACCCACACTGGATCTTGTTGATTCTGAGGAAAAACACAAACAGACCCTCTCGCCCATGTTAGCACAGGGTCAGGCCCCCGCCAAGAGCCTGTCAAAATATCCTTCCACTTCACCACGCTTTTAGGTGAACCATGGGAATCCTGATGTCTGTCCGCTGCTGAGCGGCCTTGAGCATCCAAATTGAAAAAGTTTAAAGTAAATAAGGCTAAAGACATTCTTTCCTTGGGGGTACGGCTTTGGCCTATTCCCCCTTTTTGTTTTTGCAAGCATTCTTTCAAGGTGCGATGAGCACGCTCCACAATTCCTTGTCCTTGAGGATTGTATGGTAATCCATGATTAAGCTGTACCTCCATCTGGTTGCAGAAGGAGACAAAGGACTGAGCTGTATAGGCTGGTCCATTGTCCGTTTTTAGCTGCTGTGGTTTTCCCCATGCAGCCCAGGCTTCTAAGCAATGTCCTATGACATTGCGAGCCTTTTCTCCACTCATAGGTGTAGCATGTATGATACCTGAGCAGGTATCCACAGATACATGAATATATTTTAAGGTTCCAAAGTCTGAAATGTGGGTAACGTCCATTTGCCAGATTTTGAGTGGCAACAGCCCTCTAGGGTTTACTCCCACACTGGGAGGATGATGATGAATCACACACTGAGGACAGTCCAAAACTACTTGTCTAGCATCTGCTCTAGACAAATGGAATTTCTGCTGTAGAGTTTTTGCATTTACATGAAATAATTGGTGAAACTGTCTGGCTTGATCCAGGAATGAGCTCCAAAAAATGCATTCCATCCTGGTCCATTGATCAACTTTATTATTACCCTCACTTAATGGTCCAGGTAATCCTGTATGTGCTCTGATATGTTGAATATAAAAACACCTTTTTCTCTGCCAGATTAAAACTTGTAACTCTTGTAATAAGACACATACAGTACTACTATTCTTAATAGGACCTGCTAATTCTAATACTTTCACTGCGTTGACCACATAGACTGAATCTGAAATCAAATTGAATGCAAATTGACATTTTTTAAACACCTCAATTACTATTTTCAACTGTACTATTTGGGGGGAGCCCGGTTGAAATTGACATAACACAGGCTCTTGTCTTTCTATCAAATAGGCTCCACAGCCTGTCTTTGAGCCATCAGTAAATACATTTGGTGATCCTTGAAGTGGTACTGCTGAAGTAACCTTAGGGAATATCATTGGGTGCTCCTTAAAAAATGATAGCAATGGATGTTTAGGATAATGGTTACCAATCACTCCTTCAAAGCTACATTGCAATATTGCCCAGTCATCTACAGTGCCACACAAAATCTTAATTTGATAACTGGAATAAGGCACTATTATACTGGCAGGAGCAACTCCAAAAGACTGCAAGCATTGTTGGATACCATTCAAGGCTAAAGCAGCAAGTGCAGTGGGATAATGTTCTATGGATTTTTTCGTAGAAATCTTTGAATAGGTCCATAATAATGGTCCGTCCTGCCATAACAATCCTGTAGGTTGACCATAGGTGGCAAATATGCACAATGCAATGGGCTGTCCTTCTTGCCATCTCTTTAGGAAGGCACTCTGTAACCTTTCTTCCACTTTACATAAAGCTTTTCTTGCTTCTTCTGTTAAGTGCGTAGGAGAATTAAGTGCTGAACCACCTTTCAAAATATCATATAGAGGTCTTATTTCATAATTTGGTAGCTTTAAATAGCCTCTTACCCAATTGATATCTCCTAACAACCTTTGAAAATCATTTAAAGTCTTTAAATTATCTTTTCTTATCTCAAACTTTTGAGGTATTATCTTTTCAGGTCCAACCTTCGCTCCTAAATAATTAACCACATTTTCCTTTTGAACCTTATCAGGAGCAATAAACAACCTTTTCTTTTTTAATAATTGAACTAATTCTTCATAGGCCTGATCTAACATTTGTTCACTCTTAGCTGCTAGTAAGATATCATCCATATAATGAACACATCTCAAATCTGGAAAATTCTTTCTCAAGGGAGCAATGGCTTCCCTCACATATAGTTGGCACATAGTGGGGCTGTTTGCCATGCCCTCGGGTAATACTACCCATTCAAACCTCTGATCAGGTTCCTCATGGTTACAGGATGGAACAGTAAATGCAAATCTCTCACTATCTTTGGCACACAAAGGGATGGAGAAAAAACAATCTCTTATATCTATAACTATAATGGGCCATGAGGCTGGCAAAGATGATAAAAGCGGCAAGCCGCGCTGCACTGGGCCCATGATCTGCATTTGTTGATTTATGGCACGCAGATCATGCAATAATCTCCATTTTCCAGATTTCTTTTTAATGACAAAGATAGGTGTATTCCAGGGAGATACAGATGGTTTTATATGCTTTAAAGACATCTGTTCATCCACCAAATCTTTGGCTGCGTCTAATTTTACAGAGGAAAGTGGCCACTGAGGAACCCATACTGGATCCTCCGTCTTCCAAGTTATGGGAATGCCCTCCTCAGTGGCCCCTAGGAAAAACCCAGGCCCTGTTTCTTTTGTCTTTTCTGCATAGGTATGGGACTCTTTCGTCCTTGCAAATATTTTCCTATTCCAAAACCTGGAGCATATCCCATATCTTGCATCATACGTTGGGCTGAATCAGAATAGTCATTACTTAATTTAAATCCCATATCCTTTAAAAGGTCTCTTCCCCAAAGGGAGATAGGGAGCTCAAGTACATATGGCTGCATTTCTCCTGAGTGGTTTTCTTGGTCCTGCCACTTTAATAACCTTGCACTCATATCTGGAGTCTTAGCATAACCCAGGCCTTGAAGTGTTTGAGAAGAGGCTTGTACAGGCCAACCTGAAGGCCAGTCTTTCTTTGCTATAATACTCCTATCAGCCCCAGTATCCAAAAGGCCCAGGATCTTTTTACCATCAACTTTTAACTCTAAGACAGGGCGTTGGTCCAAATCCAGGGAGAGAAAAGTCAAATCCGTGCCCGTGGACCCAAAACCATCTTTTCCTCTCTCTCTATCCTTTGCTGCATAGCGGTCATGTAAGCTCGGTAACATAATCAATTGAGCAATTCTATCTCCAGGAGAGATAGCCGTTATACCACGGGGGGAGGCTACCATGATCTTAACCACTCCTGTGTAATCTGGATCTATAACTCCAGGATGGACAATAAGTCCTCTCAAGGCTGATGATGACCTACCTAACAACAAACCAACTGTACCAGGTTCCAGGGGTCCTTTAAAATCTGTTTCAATTAACTGGACCCCCATTTGGGGTGTTAATATGAGTCTGGTGGTGGAGCAGAGGTCCAATCCTGCTGAGCCTGCAGTGGCTCTCCACGGTCTCTTGGATGGCGGAGGGTTGGCCATCTCTCTTGATTCTGTTCTTTGTCCTGATTCTCTATTGCCCCATATATTTGTGGGCCCTGAGGTCATGGGCCCCGCTGTCCGTTTTTTGGACGAGCGCTACCATAACCTTGAGTTAAAGGCTGGCCATGGATGTCTATCACTGAACGGCATTCATTAACCCAATGGTTTCCTTTTTTACATCTTGGGCACAACGTCGGCCGCCTGGGGCATTGTGCACTTCCTGTACTTTCTGTACTCCTTCCCCTGGGGCACTGTCTTTTAAAGTGTCCCATCTTGCCACACTTAAAACAAACTCCTGAACTTCCTCCACCTTTTCTGGCCAACTGTATTACTGCAGCAGCAAGACCAGCATTAGTTAACGGCCCTCCAAGCTCTCTACATACCTTCATCCAAGCCTCTAGGCCTTTGTTCTTATAAGGGGTGATAGCAGCTCTACATTCTTTGGTACATTGCTCATAGACCAACTGTTTTATTAGTGGAAAAGCAGCATCTGGGTCACCAAAAATCTTCCCTGCTGCTTCCACCATTCGTGCCACAAAATCTGAAAAAGGCTCCATAGGGCCCTGTAGAATCTTAGTTAAGTTCCCACTCACCTCCCCTTTATTAGGGAGAGATCTCCAAGCCTTGATAGCTATCTTGTTTATTTGCTCATAAATCTGAATAGGATATCCTATCTGCTGGTTGGCAAATCTCCCCTGCCCAAGCAGCATGTCTCTATCCCAGGCTGGATTTCCATCTCTCTGATTAATGGCTGCTTGTTCAGTGGCATACTCAATCAAGAAAGCTTTCCAGTCTAAGTATTGCCCTGGACTTAAGCAGGCGAGGACCAGACCACTCCAATCACTCGGAGTCATACAATGTCTGCTTAATGCTTCCACTTGAGCTATTGTAAAAGAAGCGGTAGTACCATAGGTACGAACCGACTCTGCAAGAGATTTTACTACTTTAAAATGAAGCGGTTCCTCGTACCTGTTCCCTTGTTGGTCTTGGTATACCGGATAGGCAAACTGTAATTCTGTTCTTACTTGTGTCCACATCCCCGGGCAGAAAGATCTCCCTACTTTCAGGGACTGAACTGGCTGCTCTGTCTGAGCGGCTTCTGGATATGGAGGAGGAGTCAAAGGCGCCATGGCAACGGCTTTGTTTACATCAGCTGCCGCCAGCCTGGCTGAAGGCTCTGTAGCGACGACTGCGCCCACTCCGACTGCTGCTGATGCTGACGTGTCAGGCGCCATGGCAACAGCTCCTCCCACACTGACTGCTGCCGATACGCCCTTCTGTTTTACTTTTTTCTTTTCCTTTTTTCTAATAACAGTCCTCTCCAACTGTTCTATTAGAGCGTGTAGCTCTCCTTCAGAATCTGTGCTCTCTGAGTCCTCTAAATCTCTAAAATCTCTAAAATTTCTAAGATCGGGATAGAGAGGAACTTTCTTTTTGTCTTCCTTTTCACTGTCTGCTCAAATTTTTCGCCTTTGTTACTTCCCTTTTCACTGTCTGCCTGCTCAGATCTCTCCCCTTGTAGCAGTTCCAAAGCTGATTCTCCCTCTTTGATTGCATTACAACACCTCTGATCTTCTAAACAACTCCTCACCATTTTCCAAATCAGTCTTACTCCATGCTTCAGAGTCCCCTGCTCCCAAGCAAAATCCAAGTCCCTGCCTAATTTGTCCCAGCAGGATACTGTAAGATTCCCGGACACCGCAAACCACGGAGCCACAGAATCGCATTCATTCAGAAATCTCTCTAAGGTAGACTTCTTAATCTTCAAATTCCTAGCTAAAAGTAGCTCCTGAAGAGCCAGAAAAATTGGATGTGACTGAGACAATCCCATGTTTAAAAATTTTACTTTAGGTTCGCAACTTCCTGCGAAACTTTACCTTTTGTTCGCAACTGCCTGCGAAACTTAACCCTTTGTTCGCAACTGCCTGCAAAACTTAACCCTTTGTTCGCAACTGCCTGCGAAACTTAACCTTTTGTTCGCAACTGCCTGCGAAACTTAACCTTTTGTTCGCAACTGCCTGCGAAACTTAACCCTTTGTTCGCAACTGCCTGCGAAACTTAACCCTTTGTTTGCTATTTCTACAAAACTTAACTGCTTGTTCACTATCTCCGCAAAACTTTATCTTTTGTTCGCTATCTCCGCGAAACTTTACCTTGTGTTCGCTATTTCCGTGAAACTTTATTGTCCTGATTTATCCCAGGAACTTACCAAGCGCTTCCCCTGACTGCAGGAGTTCTGAGTCTTTTCTGGTTCCCCGTACGGGCCACCACTTTGTCGCGTCCCCCCTTGTCCAGCAAGGAATGACGCAACTCATAAAACTCTTCTCCTGCAGTTTATTCAGGTCCCTTGAAAGCAGTCTTCCGAATAATGGGGCAGACCCAACCCACAGGCTAAATACTAATTAAACAGCCAGTCAAGTAAAGCCAAGTGGTGCTATCTTAGAGGTCTACGTATGCGGAAGCAAGCCAGATCAGCAGTCTTTGCCAAATATGAACTTATTATCATAAAGAGCACTCACCGTCAGGCTGGTGGAAGGCGGAGACCAGCGCCATCTTTATGGCGCGGCACTTCGCAGCTCTCTACACACATAAAATATTTTTAAAATTTGAGATAATAAACCAGGGTTGGTGGCATACACCTGTAATCACAGTACTCACAAGGCTAAGACAGGACAACTGCCACAAGTTCAAGGCCAGCTTGGACTACAGAAGGAGATATCGTCTCAAAAACAAACAAAAAATAAAGAGCCAAGCATAGTGACACATGCCTGTAATCCTAGCACTTTGGCGGTGAAGGCAGGAATATAAGGAATTCAAACCCAGCTTTAGCTACTGTAGTGAGCTTAAAGGTCAGCCTATGCTACACAAGAGAGATCTTGTTTGAAAACAAAAACAAACAATAAAAAAGACAATGAGAAAGATAAGACAGACATGGTTACTCATGCCTGTATCTCAGCACTGAGATTAGTGCTGAGGCAGGAGAACTGCTTGGAGTTCCAGGCCAGTCTGAACTTTATAATGTAAGATCATATCCCTTACTGCCAAATTTTTTAAAAGTGAGAAAACTGAAGTTCAGCTATGCTAAATAAATTATTTGAAGTAACAAATAAGGAGGAAGAGATTTATCATTCACCCCACGATGGTCTGGACCTCAACCTACTCAGGTTTGGTGGCAACACTGAGTCAATACTGACTTAGAGGATGGAAAATGACTGTAATACTTGCGGAATTACCCCAGGCACAGACAGGAGGAAATTCAGGACTTGAGAGAAGTTTTAATGGTTAAGAGTACTTACTAATATGCAACATGAGGACCAAAGTTTGGATCCCAACATCATGTAACAATCCAGGAGTCCCGTGTACACCTGTAATCCCAGTTATGAGGGGTCAGAGACAGGAAGACTATTGGGAGTTAGTGACTTCCACCTCTGCTGAAAAAATACAAGCCCCAGGGTCAGGGAAAGACCCTGCCTCAAAGGAGTAAGTGGACAGAAGATGATACCAATGCTCTCTCCTAGCATCGGGATATAGATACAGGTGCACCCATTCACCTGTGCAAACATTGATGTTTGAGCAGACACAAATGTTTAAGAATGAAGTTCACTAATTCTGGGTGAAAGAACCTAAAGGAAGTGAGTACCTGAAGGGAAAAGGGGAGGAGGCATTTCAGGCTGAAAGTAACACAGGACCTATGTGACAATGATGTAGCCTAACATAACAGTGAACAGCAGGTGGTGATATATGTGCTCATTAACTGTATTTAAGCAGACTGAAACAACAGACACTTACTCCTCATTTGTTATATTAAGTATACATCACATGCACTAAGAAGAACAGCATACTGGGTAATTTCATTCTCAGAAGTGAAATAATTAAAAGAAGTCATCACTGGTGTGTAATAAAACAAGTACAGGATTTCAATAGTTGAAAAACCTGTTGCTGAGGAAACAACCAGAGGTATTTCCTTACCATGTACTACAACACCTTAAGGGAAACTGCTCAACCACGCACATCCCCCAAATATGCCAATGTGACATCATATGGTCTAAATTCAAATATTTCAAACCTTCCTGTCTTTGTAGTACCCACAGGACTCCATGCATGCCCAGGAACAGTAGTTGGTCTCTAGTAACACAAATGAAGTCTTATTAAGAATGGATCCAGGGGCTGAAGAGATGGCTCAGTGGTTAAGAGCACTGGTTGTTCTTCCAAAGGACCCAGGTTCAAATCCCAGCACCCACATGGCATTTCACAGCTATCTGTAACTGCCAGGTGTGGTGGTACATGCCTTTAATCCCAGCATTCGGGAGGCAGAGGCAGGCAGATCTCTGTGAGTTCGAAGCCAGCCTGGTCTACAAAGTGAATTCCAGGACAGCCAGGGCAACACAGAGAAACCCTGTCTTCAACAAAAACCATAAAAAGAATGGATCCCACATAAGAAGGCCTCAAGTGCCCACCAATGAGTTGCAGGTAGAATGAATTATTATGATAATTATTTGTGGTGCTGGGTATTGAAATTAAGACTTCATTCATGCTAGGCAACCATTCTACTAAACTGAACAATTATTTCCAGACCCAGAATGTATTAAAATATAATTCAATCCAGGCACGGAGGTGTTTGCCTTTAATCCCAGCACTAGGGGGGGCAGAGGCAGGGGGATCTCTGTGAGTTCAAGGCTAGCCTGGTATACAAAGTGAGTCCAGGGCAGTCAGGGATACACATTGAGAAACCCTGTGTCAAAAAACCATATATCAAGAATTAAGATTTATCTGAAGTGGGGAATGTAAATTGGTATAGAACATGGGCATAGCATGCACAAAGTTTTGGATTTGATCCAAACCACCAAAAAAAAAAATCAAGACTTTTTTGAGGAGCTGAGATGTGGCTCAGTTGGTAGAATGTATTGATGAATAACTGGGTTTGATCCCCAGCACTACATGAACCTGGTGTGGTGGTGTATTTCTATAATTCCATAACTTAACATGTGGAAGCAGGAGCATCAGCTACCTTCCCCTACATAGAGAGTTTGAGGTCAGCCAGTCCTACATGAGACACTGACTCAAAAAAAATACTGGTGTGAGGTAAACACAGATTCATCATTAGCCCCACAAGTACAAAGGCTGGTATCAACTGCAGACCACACTGAATGCTCTAATTTACCACATCAACCTTGATACACTTAAGTTATTTAATTCACATGTCTATTTTTTGTTTTTTGGTTTTTCGAGACAGGGTTTCTCTGTGTAGCCCTGGCTGTCCTGGACTCGCTTTGTAGATCAGGCTGGCCTCGAACTCACAATGATCTGCCTGTCTCTGCCTCCCCAGTGCTGGGATTAAAGGCGAGCGCCACCACGCCCAGCTACATGTCTATTTTTTAAATTGTAAATAAAAATAGCTTTTTGTTAATGTAAACACTTATTTTTCTAATTAGCATACAAAATATAAATTTTACTATAAATTTTCATACAGTTTACTGGGATGGTAGTTTAAAATGTCTTATTTGCATTTTTAATCCTGTATATGTGTAGGGATTTGTTCACAATTGCAGTACCCAAGGAGGCCAGAAGAGAGGATCAGATCTCCTGGAGATGCAGTTAAAGGCAATTGTGTATCACTCAAGCTGAACTCCAGTCCTCTGCAAGAGCAGCATGTCCTAATTTCTGAACTAACTCTCCAGGTCCTACACTGTTTTGTTTACCTCCCTCCCCTCATTAGCACCCTTTCTGCTTTCATGTCACATATATTGTGTTACACTCTTTGTCCTTCCCTCTCCTTCTAAGTTTTTTTCCCTTTTATTACCTCTACCCATACTCACATATACATGTATGTAAACATTTCAATGTAAAGCCAGACTCTGAGAGAAATGTGGTACTTGTCTGAGTTTAGTGTTGGGGGTAAGGTCTAATAAGGGCTGATTTCAATGTTGAGATCTGGTTCCTGCCTCTTCTGAGGCATTCTCTGATTGGTTGAGTAAATGTTGAGGCCTGAGATTGGGCAAAGACAGAGGTAGGCAGGACTAAGGTGAGGGCTTTTGAAGCAGAAAGTCTTGGGTGAAAGAAGCCTCCAGTAGGCAGAAGCAGCCTCAAGAAGAAGCCTCCAAGAGAAGAAACAAAGAGCAGGAAGAAAGACACACACCATGGGTTAGAGAAAAGAACCTTATTCCATGTGACCTGGAACATAGGCATAGCGGGGAGAAAAACATCCCAATGGGTGCATGTTTATTATACAGAGGTTTATTCAGAAATAGAATTAAGAGCTAGCTTAGATGGGCCAGGATTGCTCAGTTCAGGCCAAGGCTTCTTAAAATCTACATGGTGTCTGTGTGCTCATTTATAATGGCAGGTTAAGGATTAACAGACACTGTCCAATTAAATATAATCTAAATACTGGTTTAATAATTTAATTAATTATTTCTACAAATCGCACCCAACTATGGCAATTAGAATCTGTGCTTACAGTCTGAGAAGGCCAGGGGAAAAGGTAGTTTCCTAGCCAAGGAGGGGGACCTGAACTCCAATACATTTCAAAGGAGCAGTTCCCTTAACAAAAGCTACTGCCTTGAAGCAAATGTACAAAGCTTAGCTCTCCTTAGGTACTAAAAACCAACAGCCTTCTAAATAAAGCTTGAGAGCAGAATTAACCACTTAGATTACAAATGGAGGTATCCATAATGCCTCAATACATTTGGATTCCAATTGAGTTTGTTTCTCGTATCATATAAATGATTTTTATCCTGACCATTGTGGTTCTGTGTATTTTTTTTGAGAAAGTTCGGATCGGACTAGGATAGGCTTAAAGGAAAGAATTTACAGATGGAATGCTAAATTGCCAACAATAATAATGGAGGAAAGAGGGAGGCCCTTCCCAGTAGATAATACAAAATTGATGGCAGCTGGAGCTCAAAGTTCCCTGGTTACTAGGTGCTTGTCAGGGCTGTCTGGAATAAGCCCACCAATGAAATACAGTTGAAACTAGATTCCAAGTAATAATAAACAGAGCTTTAATTGTGGCATGGGATGGCAAGATTAGACTAAGGCTTTTGGAATGTTGTTTCTTTGCTTGATTTTTGTTTAGATGTCTTTGATTTTCTTATGTCAGGGGAGGTAGAAAGGATATTTTTCTGGTTTGGCATTGCTAAAACATAAAAGATTTTTGAAGATTTTTAGGCAGATTTCAAATTGTCAGTAAAGTTCAAAGTTGCACTCTGGGTTACAGAGTTACTAATATCTGGGCTTTAAGTGAAATATTTGAGCAGGGTGGTACTGGCACACATCCTTAATCCCATCACAGTAGAGAAAGAAAGAGTCATATCTCTGAATTCTAGACCAGCCTGGTTTAAACAATGAAGGCAGCAAGGGAACCCTGCTGATAAGATAAGGATGCTTACTAAAAACAGTCTAGAATTCAAAAAGGACACATTTTTTTCTTTTTTGTTAAGATTATTAATGTGTTTACGGAACTAATGGATACATACACATAATCTTAAATTTATGTGCAGAGAAAGAGATCACAAGCCAGTCTCCTTAGGTGTGGGGCTCACACTGGAGAACTGGTTTCAAGAGGCATTTTGCCCCTAAAAGAGATATGTTAATCGCTGGGTGTGGTGGTGCATGCCTTTAATCCCAGCAGTTGGGAAGCAGAGGCAGGGTGATCTCTGTGAGTTTAAGGCTAGCCTGGTCTACAAAATGAGTCCAGGACAAGGATACACAGAGAAATCCTATCTCAGAAGAGAGAGAGAGAGAGAGAGAGAGAGAGAGAGAGAGAGAGATTGATTGTTAGTCAATGTAAGGACCCAGAATTCGGTTGGGGAAGAATATGCAAACAGCATGCCTCCCACAGCCAACAGTTAAGAAAAGCTAACATAAAATAGCATATCACACTATTCTACACCAGTCTCCTTAAGAATGGGGCTTCCATGGGAGAATTGGAACTCAAACTAATACAAAATGGTTTAATTAATGTTATTGTTTAATAAGGGTAATTCAATTATTTAAATTCATACCTTGATCTCAAAACTTGGGAGACAAGGAAAAAAACAGGGTCCTTGTGTGCTCGAAGCCAATCTAATCTACAGACCTCTACAGAGCAAATCAAAACAGCCCAAGTTACAAAGAGAAACCCTGTCTCAATAAGAATAGATATATCCACATACAAATTAAATATCCAAAAAAGGAGAAAAGGAAAGAAAAAAATATATAAATGCATACCTTTGATCCCAAAAACGTGGGAGACAAAGACAGAGACAGATAGGTTCCTTTTGAGTTTGAGGCAAACGTAATCTACAAAAAGCCAGAACCAACACAGAATAAACCTGTTTTAGTCAATTAATAAATTTATGTCAACTATAGAGGAGAATACTTAAACTCCATAGAGTCTTATGCTGTATTTTCAATTTAGTCAGAAGCAGCCTCAAGAGAAGAAGCCTCCAACAGAAGAAACAAAGAGCAGGAAGGAAGACACATGCCATGGGTTAGAGAAAAGAACCTTATTCCATGTGAACTGGAACATAGCATAACGGGAAGAAAAACATCCCAAGGGATGTATGTATATTATATGGGGCTTTATTCAGAAATAGAATTAAGAGCTAGCTTAGATGGGCCAGGATTGTTCAGTTCATTCCAAGGCTTTTTAAAATCCACATGGTGTCTGTGTGCTCATTTTAATGGCAGGTTAAGGATTAACAGCCACTGTCCAATTAAATAAAATCTAAATAATCTAAATCTGGTTTAATAATTATTTCTACAGTTTGGGTTAAACTAACATAATGCTTTCTAGCTCCACCCATTTTCTGAAAATGTCATAGTTTTATTTTTCTTTACAGCTGAATAAAATGCCACTGTGTATATATACATTTTCTTTATTCACCTAGTGCTTATCTTCTTGTTTTGTTCATTTTTAAGACAGAGTCTCTTATAGTACAAGTTTTCCTTGATATATACCCAGACTGGCCTTGAACTACTAACCTCTTGGTGCTACTTCCTAAGGACTAGACTTATAGGTATGCACCATGCCTAGCTCCATTAATCTGTTAATAAACATCTAAGGTAGTCCCATATCCGAGATATTGTGAAAAAAGCAGCGACTTTTCTGAAAAAAAATCTATTTTTTCAGTAGTTAACCCTAAGCATACTAGGTAAGCACTCTACCCACTGAGCTGTATCTTCAGCCTTAAAACAAATTTTAGTATCAGTCGCATTCATTAAATGGTTCTACAATGAGGATAATTAAGAATACCCCCTCAGAACGTTGTGTGTAGTGCACATGCCTATAATTCCAACACCGAGATGACTGAAGTAGTAGTTATCACTACCAATTCAAGGCTAGTCTAGGCTACATAGTGAGTTTAGGGACAATTTGGGCTATATAGAAAGAAAAGGGAAGAGAAAGGGGATTGGGAAAGGGGCAACAGAAAGGGAAGAATTTCCCCTTAGGGGGAAGATGAGTATCAAGTTTTCTCTCATATGTAGAACCTATATTCAAAAATACCTATGTAAAAGACATGAAAACAGAGCAAGAATATTTGGGCGAGGAAAGGTGACCAGTGAGGTAGAAGGAGAATAAGGGAGGGTAATGGATAATAAGAACAAACTGCAATGATATACATACATGAAAATGTCCTAATAGAACCTGTTGTTTTGTACTCTAACTAAAAAATACAAACTAAAAATTAAAAATGGGACTGGTGGTGCATGCCTTTAATCGTGAACTTGGGAGGCAGAAGCAGGCAGATCTGAGTTTCAGGCCAGCCTGGTCTACAAAGTGAATTCCAGGACAGTCAGGACTTCCATACCCCAAAGTTTCTGGTATTGAGAGATGGCTTAGTAGTTAAGAGAACTAATTGCTCTTCCAGAGGTCCTGAGTTCAGTTCCCAGCAACCATATGGTGGCTCACAACCATCTGTAGTGGGATCTGACTCCCTCTTCTGGTTCAAGTGAAGACAGAGCACTCATACACATAAAATACATGAATAAATACATCTTTAAAAAATTAAAAATTGGACTAGGAAGAACGTTTAGTGAGTCATGCAAGCAAGCATGAGGACCTAAGCTCAATCCCAGAACCCATGAAAAGTAAAGTTCAATATAGTGGACTGTGCTTGATAAGTCTAGCACTGGGGAGGCTGAAATAGGTGGGTTCAATGGGCTCCCTGAGCAGCCAGTCTAGCCAAAATCATGTGTTCCAGACTGGTCAGTGCCTGAGGAATGAGATCTAAATTGGACCTTTGGACTCCTCAGGAACACACCCTCCACATGCACATTGAAACTCACATGTACACACATACAAGTAAAAACAAACTTTTGTCAGAAATGTTGGGGATGGGGAACAGGATTATGAATTCATGCCCAGCATTGGTTATATGGGTTAAAATACACCTGTCTCCATCCCACCTCTGTTGAAATAAGGTGAAAAAAATCTATTTGTTCTCTTTCACATAGCTATTAAGAATGAGCTCTAAATGTCCATTATAGGCTATATATTTATAACCTGGAATTATTTTAGAAATTCCAAAATAAACTAGTGTCCAAACTGCAATAGGGGGAAAAGCATTGCTCCCTTAAATTCCTTCAGGTAAATTAAAACCCCAGAGAAACTGACATCCAACCATAGAGCTTCTTCTCTACTACAAGAAACATCTAAATAACTTATCATTTCAAATCCCCTCCAAATAAAAGTGTAAATGCAAACAACATCCCATTTCTAATGTTTCACTCTATGGGGTCCCAGTTGTCAGAGAGAGCTAGCTCTGGTGTGTGGGTTCTGGGTTCATATCAGATATGGCCTGAGTTTTTTAAGCAGAAAAGAAAGAAAACGTAAGTACAGACTTAAATGGTAGTTATTATCACTATCCTACAATGTTTTCTTAAGTGTTGCATTTAATTAAAAAGCACAATAACACAAATTAGAAATCATTTTAGCTTTCCTTTTCCCATCTATGAATGATGCAACAAGAAGGTCCAATAAGATACTCCGTTCCATTGAAAAGCATTTTTCAAGTGACTAAGGGAAACTGGTCATGGTGACTTGAAGAATCACGGGAGTCTGCAACAACATAAAATACAGAGCAATATCCTGTCTCAAACGCCACTTCATTTGATGTCTTCCCTCTTCCCTCTCCACCATAACTACATGAAATACTTAGATCTCCAACGTGTGATCATTCCAAAACCAAACAAGTATTTGTGCGAGGTTTGTTTATTGTGTACGAACGTTAAAGTGAAATAAAAGATAAAAAATAAAATTAGTTTGCATTATTAATTTTTTTAAATGTCGCCAGGAAAATCAGAAGAAAATCCTTCTCCTCGATGCATATACTTCCGCACCACCTGCAAGCATACAGAAGGCTTAGCACAAGAACCAGTGGACACGGAGCCGCTTATATTCTTCCCAGGCAGACGGGGCGAGGACCGGCATCCCCACGCCCCTGGCCCGTGGGCTAGGACACTCAAGCCCCGCGCGCTGCCACGTAACGGGGGAAGCTGTGCTCCAGCCGGACACCCCAGTAGTGAAACCACTACCTCAGCGTCTGGGGGCGGGGGTGAGAGGAGAGGGGAGGAGAGGAGGGTCGTCATAATTGCAGCGCTGCAGAAGCCCACCCCCTTCATGAACCATGGCTGCTGTGCTGCGACACGACGGTTTTTGCCCACCTTCAGAGGCCAAGAAATGCGAAGCTGGGCCACCTTCGTGGGGATCCTTGGTGGCTGCGAGTTAGGCTGGACGGCAGCGTGCCCCGCAGCGACCTCCTCTAGTCTAAACACCTCAGCGGGGACCTCCGAGCCCACAGGGCCAGCACCCCTCGGGCGCCAAGCAGTACCTCAGAAACAAACGACAGGAAAAGACAGTTGCTCCACGCTCTCCCCACCTTCCCCCACCCCCCAACTCGCCCACTCACCCACGCCAAGCCTGAGGGGGACTTCGTCGCCTGCCGAAAGACTGACTGACACGGCCCGAGGCTCCCCGCGGCAGTTTGACCTAGGCCATACAGAGGGCGTCCGGGCGAGAGCCTTCGTCCGGCCCGCCCCCGGGGGTCCTCAGCCCGGCCTGTGAGGCGCTCCGAGGGCCTTACCTGGGGCCCGCGGGTTGGACTATAAAGGTCGCCCCTCGCTCGCTTCAGTCGACTTCGTCGTTGACTTCGCCGGCGGCAGCGAGGGGCCCTTGACCTTGTCAGGGGGGGCTCTCCCTGCGCCGTTACCACCGGGTTGCTCCATCGGGATGCGCGGGTTACACTGGCGCACTGTCTGGCCCAACGCGTCGCACAAGCTCAGCGAGTGTCCGCATGCGCACGCGTCCTCCCACCTTGCGCGCTGTCCTCACACTGCCTGGGCTCGCTGCTGCTGCGCGGGACCCTCGGGCACCCGCACGTGCGTCACTCCTCACCCAGCACGCGCATGCGCGAGTGTGCCCTTGCCAAGGAACTGCACGTGCTCTGCGCTCCCAGTTCTCACCCAGCCAGCAACTCTCCTGCTGGTGTGAAATGCTCAGCTGTTTGCGTGGAAATGTGCACATGCAATATTTACTAGAGTGTTCACCCAATTGTGTGCGCACAAGCCCTTACTGCTTAGCACACGTGCTGGACACACACACCAGACCTGACACATGCAGCGTGCACACTCAGCTTAAACAAGCTTCCACACATACAGACTTCATGTACACACGTGTTCACACTGAATGTCTGCACTAAAACAGCGCTGCAGCTCTGGGTACTGTTCATGGCTAGGTCTTCCGGTAGTCACCATATGGGCCACTGCCATGAGTGCAGATGTCATACTGCCATAGGATCCATTCTCCTACCACGATTATGTTTCATTTAATTAATTTATTTATTTGCTTGCCATATATTCATCCTATAAAAGAATGAGGTTCATTATCCAATTTTCATATATGGGTATCATGTACTTTCTGGGGGGGGTGGATTTTTTATTTTTGTTTTGTTTTCTTGGTTTTTCAAGACAGGGCTTCTCTGTGTAGCCCTGGAGGACCTGAAACTCACTGTGTAGACCAAGCTGGCCTCTAACTCAGAGAGCTGCCTGCCTCTTACGCCCACAACCCACAGTGCTGGGATTAAAGGCATTGGACACCACTACCCAGCTGATGGGGGGGTGATTTTGAGACGGGGTCTTACATTGTATCCCAGACTGACCGAAAACTATGTAGATTGGGCTGGCCCCTAATAATGGTAATCTTCCTGTATCAGCCTCTCAAGTCCTGGAATTATAGGCATTAGTTACCACAACCAGCCATAGCCTGTACTTTGATCATATTGACACTCCCATTACCCTCTTTTGCCCCCTCCTCCCTCTTGCCAGACCCTTTCCTCTTCCCCAAAAGTCTCCTTTCTATTTCCACATCATATATGTGTGTGCACATAAATATAATTTGAAAATCTAAACTCTGTATATGCTGTATTTGTTTTGTTTTGGACAGTCTCATTCTGTAGCTCAGGCTGGCATGTATAACTCTCATGCTCT
>CAJQZJ010030246.1:0-10726 GCA_907164525.1 Lophiomys imhausi | reverse complement strand
CATACAAGCGTGTTATGTCTCTAGGACATTTTCATACAAGCGTGTTATGTCTTTAGGACATTTGCATACAAGCGTGTTATGCACTTTAATCATATTCATCCCCATCACCCTTTCTTGTGTTTTTCCTTTCTCAAACAGTCCACCTTCTACTTTTATGTACTTCTGTTTTTTATTTTATTTTATTTTTGGACAGGGTCTCATTGTGTAGCTTTGGCTGGCCTAGAACCTGCTATGTAGGCTGCAAACCAAACCTTAAACCCACAGAGATCTTAAACCCAGCTGCCACTGTCTCCCAGAGTATTAGGATAAAATGCATATGCCAGCACACCTGGCCTTTCATGTGTTTTTTTTTTTTTTTTTTTAAACTCAGATTCCTAGGGAGATGCCTTAGCAGTTAAGAGCTCTCACATGAGCACAAAACCAGAGTCTGAATCATCAGCTACCATGCTTAAAAAAAAAAAATCTGGGCATGCCTGTTAACTCAGTGCTGTGGTGGGTGGAGACAGGAAGATTCCTAGGTTGGGCTTGCTGGCCATGAGCCTTGCTCCAGGTCCAGTGAGAGACTCTGTTTCAAGAGAATGAGGAGGGGAGCCATAGAGTAGGTCACCCAATATCCCCCTCTGGTCTCTGCTCCTATAGGGGCACAGATGTGTGACAGACGTTTCCTGTGGAGACACAGACCAATGTACGGATGACACCAGAGTTCAGCTTGGTGAGCCAAAGAGCTTCATTGGGGTTACTTACAGGGATATGGGTGAGGAGTTACTTACAGGAGCAGAAATGACTCAAAGACCTCTGCATGCTTTTGCTAAGAGATGTTTTGGATAAGGATGGATTTTTGTACAATAAAATGAGATTTTGCACTAAGAATAAAAAATGACAGGTCAGGACAAACCTGTGAAAACTTAAAACCAAGATGCAAAAGGACTAGTAAGTTATACAAAGTTTGTGCTTAAGAATATGTATATTTGATGATTAATATTCATGAACTCAAAAAGACAAAAAACAAAAACAAAAAAAACCCCAAAATATTCATAAACTCCCACAATGATCTATTGTGGGATTTATCTATTACAATGATCTATTCATGTTGATACTGACCTAAAGATGTATGTCTAATCACATGTCTTTGCTAACTTTGTTAAGCTTTAGCTATTTGGAGAAACTGAGTCATATAAAAAGTTGTGGTATTTTGTAAAAGTACACTGTAAAAGGGTCAGGAAAATGAGGTTCCCAGTTTCTCTATGGACTGTATCAATGGTTTAAAGTTTATTTTGATGCTAAAAGAGCTTCAATTCAAAATTATAATTTTTAAGGCTCAAATTCTTTTTGTTTTGTTTTTGTTTTTTTTTTTTTCGAGACAGGGTTTCTCTGTTTAACAGCTCTGGCTGTCCTGGACTCGCTTTGTAGACCAGGCTGGCCTCGAACTTGCAAAGATCCGCCTGCCTCTGCCTCCCAAGTGCTGGGATTAAAGGCGTGAGCCACCACTGCCCGGCTAAGGCTCAAATTCTTAACAGGGATAAATTGTGAAATTCTAATCTTATGAGAGTTACTAATTTATTAAAAACTGTTAAAGATAATTAAGACATAAAAATTAGTTATCAGTCACTTTATGAAAGATCAAATGTCTTTACTGTGCTCAGAACTATGTTTGTAGTCATGCTAACTAACTTCAAATAAATTTAAAATAAACTTAAGGTTTATTTAATCTAAAATAATATTTAAACCAGGTGCATTTAAAAAACTCTGGTTATAAAAAATTGAATGTTTGAGTAAAATGTTTTAAATTTATAATGCACTTGCATGGTACAACATCCCAAGGCTCAGATAGTGCCCTTTTCCTTGGATGGTGCACAACTCTACCAGAGTAGATCACATGCTTGCTTCATTACAGGATAAGGTTGCTTAAGGAAATAGGACCTACCTGAAGTCTGCTGCTCCTGTCTCCAGCTATGTAGGTTAGACCAGGAAAACCTCCTCCTTATCTACAGGAAAGATGAATTATTCCTCATGTCTCACATGACAGGGGGATGGATTCTCTTGTCCAGTGGAGGATCTTAGAGTCTGCACTCACACCTAAATATCTACACAATAGAGAGACAAATAACAATTACTCCACTCTCATTGTCTCCCTAACTGACATATGGGGATGCTGTGAACATGGAAACGTTGTACTTAAGCCACCATCTGACTGGTGGAGGATCTGTGTGCTAGTTCAATTGGCCATGGCCTTTACCCTGGCTTTCAATTCTTCCTCTTAGCAAAGTCTAATTCCAGGGTCCACCCCTCAACCAACCATGTTTCCTGATTAAAAGAGGCTTCCAGATACCCTGTAATCAAACTCACAGCTTTGGAAAATTCTCCAGGACATCCAAGAAATATTCTGGGAACATTGCTAGACAATGCTATAAAAATAACTCAATAGGATTCTATTTCTCTTTTAAATTGTCATGTAGATGCTGAATTTAACTGGCTTCTTTTTACAAAGATTTCAGGTGCTTATGTTTATTCAGGAGTCTGATGTAGCAAACAGCTAACTACAGTTACCACATCCTTCCACAGGACTCTGGTACATGGTCCAGCCAGTGGTATATAATTGCATTTAACCTTACTGAACAAAACTTATGTTAATCTTGATGGAAGACATTTTCTTCATTAGCATTCTCTTAATGCTCCCCACAAGATTATACAGTTACTACCTCCCTTATGTAACATAGCCCCAAAATATATGTTATCACCAAATGGCTGACTTACGTGCTGGACCTTTGCCATCTGTTACATTTTATTGTGGCACCTTGAAAGGATGGCCCTCTGAGGCACTCTAACTGCTGCCCTTTCTACATTGCTCCTTTGCCAGCTCAAAGCTAAAGAGAGATCTGTACTTTGAAACTCCTAAAAGTGGTTTGGGTGGCCTCTGAAGAGGGGACTAATGGGCCATGGGGGTCATCCAACTCATCCTTCTTCTTGCCCCTCTAGGTAATGAGAGATGCTGTGGTATAATCTCATCGGGGCCTCCAGAATGTTGTAGGGATTTCTAGGAAACTGAGTCACTGAGCTGGTTTCAGTTGGGGAGAGGAAAAAGTTTTTTTTTTTTTTGGTTTTTCGAGACAGGGTTTCTCTGTTTAACAGCTCTGGCTGTCCTGGAATCGCTTTGTAGACCAGGCTGGCCTTGAACTCGCAAAGATCTGCCTGCTTCTGCCTCCCAAGTGCTGGGATTAAAGGCGTGAGCCACCACCGCCCGGCTGAGGAAAAAGTATTAAGCAGGTGGCCATGCCTGGATCTCTGTAAAGGCGCTGGCCTCCTGCCTCAGATTCAGCAGCCTTTTATATGCAGAGAACAGAAGGGAACAAGCAGGAGGTATAAGCACAAAACCGTGTCCATGGGAGTAAACAACGGTGGCTGGTCAGAGTTAAAAATTCATTTACCCATCTCGTCCAGTGCCTGGTGTCCATGGAGATACGGTGAGTGAGGTGGTGTCAGCTCAATGGAAGTTTCTCAGCAATGAAGAAATGTCTTTGTTTTAAAATGTGACAGTTTGGGAATTTTCCCCCACATCACCTTGTTATGTGCTCTTTTTAGGTTTACTTTTATGTGTGTAGGTGTTTTGCCTACATGTGTGTCTGCACACCACATGCATGAAGTGCCTGTGGAGGCCAGAAGAGGGCATCAGATCCCCTGGGACTGGAATTTCAGAGGACCTGTTCTTAACCACCGAGCCATCTTCTCCAGCCCTGGTTATATTTTTCACATGTTTTCATAAGTTAAAAAAGATCATCTCTGAAGGGCCAAAGCTCTTATTTTGCCTGTAGCCTTGATTTATGATTCAATCAGATGAGTTCTCATGTTAAACTCCTTTTAACTCAACCTCATGGGACAGATGGGCTAACTTTCAAACCCTGAATACAAAAAGTTAACTTTTCTTTGGGATGTACTATTAAGATATGGTCATGAGACCATGGCTTAAGGAATGCATTGTGAGGTCTTGTAAAAAGGCTGAATGGAAATTCAGTTTATTATGGAGATATCAGTGACCATGTTTACTTCCCTGGTGTGAATTCAGGCTGAATTGATTTGTGTGTAATGATGTGATTCCCCTGCATGGACAGAGTATAAAGGCAGCATAAATTACAGAACTAAAGGCTGTGGAGTGACCTCTGTTTTTTGGTTTCTTTCTCCATTAGCACTGTTCACTGTTCTTTATTAATAAATGAAAGACAATTCTGGAGAAAAAGATGAGAACAAATGTGCTCCTTACATGTCCCCTACATAAAAAATACTTGTTTCCCTCCACTCCCTAAAACTACCCAGAGTCCAGCAGGAAATGCTCTGTGGATCGAGTGGCTTTCAAGACGCTAAGAGCTGTAAGCGCGGTGCTCTCTGGATGACCAGCGGGCACCAGACCCTCTGGAGCTGGAGTTGCAGGTGGTTGTGAGCTGCTTTATGTGTGTGCTTGAGTCCTCTGGAAAAGCAGCCAGTGCTCTTAACTGATGAGCCATCTCTCCAGCCATCTGCTAAGGACTTGGTTTGTTTCCTGTCCTGGCCCTGGAACATAGGCTGTCCTGTGCACTGTGTTGTTTCTAATTGTCTTGAGTGTGTGCTGATGAATAATGACAACAGGGCACATTCACAGGGCACTAAGGTGTCACCTACACTAGTTCACTTGATCCTTGCAGCAGACTATGAGTCACCTGTTGATGCTGTTGCCCCTATAGCATGGATGGGAAACTGAGCAGCCGGGTCCTACAAGAGGTGAGTGGCAGAAATCACATCCAAACGCGGTATATCTGATGCTAGGCATTTTTTCCCCCTTACCCATGTATCAGACTTTCACCTAGTCCTTGGGGACTGGAGGTCACTCCTGTTCTCCTCTAGTCATGGCTGGAGTGTTTCCCCTATTGTTCAGGAAGTAGCTTGGTTCTCTGTGTGGAGAGCTTACTCTTAGGTGGAGTTACCTATGTGTTCTGCTGAAAAACAAGAAGGACACTGGTGGGGTGTCTGCAGGGATGTCATACCACAACCTTGCTAGTGGCTCCACCATGAAGGGAGAAGAGCTGTTTCTGGAGAAAAAATAATTTCTCAGGAAAGATGAACCCCCTGGAACAAGAGAGTGTGGCTCCCCCTCAACACTATGTCTGGAGTCTTTAGGCTGCCAATGTAGACCTCATACTTACCAGAACTGTAGAGACCCAAGACAATGGATTGCCCCCAAATGCGAGAAATTGGGAGGCAGAGCCTGCAGTTATCTTAGGGAGAGAGGAGCACTGGAAGTTTTTTTTTTTTTTTCAAGACAGGGTTTCTCTGTGTATCCTTGGGCTTCCTGGACTCACTTTGTAGACCAGGTTGGCCTTGAACTCAGAGATCCACCTGCCTCTGCCTCCCAAGTGCTGGGATTGAAGGCGTGTGCCACCACGCCCAGCCATTACAGACAGCTGTGAACTGCCATATGGTGCTGGGATTTGAACCCAGGTCCTTTGGAAGAACAGCCAGTGGTCTTAACTGTTGAGCCATCTCTCCAGCCCCAGAGCACTGGAAGTTTTGCATGGAGCCTGGTGGGAAAGATTGTCAAAGGCTATGGGTAGAGACTGGTTGGAGGGGAGGGGCATCACAGACTGTGGGAGGAGCCTGGTAGAAGGGGAGGAGCATCAGAAGCTGTGGGAGGAGCCTGGTAGAAGGGATGGGGCATCAGAGGCTGTGGGAGGAGACTGATAGGAGGGGCAGAACATCACAGGTAATGGGCATTCTAGGCAGGGTTGTCCAGGAATCCAGTCCTCTCATAGTTGTTTTTCTCTTGATAAAACTTGACCCAAGAACTACTTAGAAGTGTCTTAGGCATAGGAAGAGGGAGCTTAAAACCATGGAGATTTCCCTAGAGAAGTCTTAGGTGGGCAAAATTTTCAGGAATTTTATTTTCCAACTGATTCTGGGTAATGGAGACAAATTCTGTGAGATTCAAGGGGCAAATAGTCAAGTTGTTAGCATTAAATGTTTCCCAGGTGGTCTCTCCCTGAAGACGCTGAAATGTTCTAGTTTGCTAAAAACAAACCCTGTCTTATGAAGAAACTGCAAGAAGAAAGGATAAAGGTGCCAGGTCTCTTTAAAACTCACACGTCCAGTTAGGAAGGTGTATGTTCCCAGAAACCTGGATTACTTCTTAGTGATCACCGTGTTTATCTATGTTCTATGCTCTGGTCTCATCTTGTTTAATGAGCTACCTTTTCTTCCCTGCTGACAGCGATGAGAAAAGAGGATTGGGGTGGTCTCCTACAGGTCTCAGTTGATGCAATAGGAAGTTGTTCAGATGGAGAGAGTTGAACAGCTACTCACTTATTACTGTGAAGCAAATTACAGGCCGCCTCTGGGGATAGTTCTGCTAAGGAGGCAGAGAAACAAGTGGGGGCAGGCAATAGGAAGGAATACAGTAGAACATGGGAGTGCAGTTGCCATCTCCTAAGTGTGGGAGAATCACTGGTGCCAATTGGTGCTGGTGCCATGGGAGGACTGAGACTTGTGTTGGTGTTTTAGTAATTTAGTCAGATGATGTAGGCTTCTCCAGTTAAAGAATAATTATGTGCACATTGCAATTTCTGGCTCTTCATCTGTATTTTTTAAAAGAATATCTTTCTGAAGTAACCCATTGGGACTTAGTATTTTTCTCTTTCTTCTATTTGGAGAGCAGACTTGTTTCCAATGGGAGTTAAATGTTGAACAGGAAATTGGAGGGGTGGGTTTGTTTGTTGTTTATTTTGTTTTTGCCTAGGGAGGCTCATGGCTGGCCAGCTGTATAACTAACTAACCCTTCCCCTGGTGGCTTATTACTTGTGCTTCTCAGAAATGAAAAGGAATTAGAAATCAAGAAATCAGAACTCCCCGTCAAGGGGAGTTATGTGGATCTTTGGCAACTGTTGCTTCCTTCTAGAAGTAAAAGTTGCAAATATTCAGGACCTCTTGTTCCTCAGAAAAAGAAAGATATAAATATGCTAACATGAACAAGTCTCCAAAGATGTATTAAGAGAACAGAATACAGTTCAGGACTTGGCCTAATTAGGATATACTTCACATTAAACATATACACATTGTCATAGACCTATATTACAAATGTATATGTGGATACAGGTATACAAAGTAGCTGTCTCAGAGGGTTGCTAGAAGAATTTAAGAATTACTTACGTTTATTTCGTTTACTTAAAAAATGTGTGTGTATGTATGTGTGGGGGAGATGGTGGGGTTGTGTACATGCATGTAGTACCATCAGAGGTTAGAAGAGGGATCCCCTGGAGCTGGAGTTACAGACAGTCGTGAGCTGGGAACAGAACTCAGGTCCTTTGTAAGAGCAGTGCATGCTATTAATCTCCGAGTCATATCTCTAGCTCTCAAGAAAGATTTTAAAAAGACAAAAAAGTCATTAAGTGTAAAATGTTTAACCAGAGGTCCTTAACCTGTGGGTTTTGACACCTTTGGGGATCAAATATCAGATATCCTGCATATCAGATATTTACATTACAGTTCATAACAGTAGCAAAATTACAGTTATGAAGTCGTGTTGTATTAATGTTAATTATTCTGGGGGTTGTTACGGCCCTTAAAACCCTCTGGTTCCAGAGTAAAAGACACAGAAGCATTATATTTTATTAATAAGCTGTAGGTGCCTTAATCTGGACAGGTTCTGAGCTATAATAATCCAACCACCCTTAAAAACCCAGAAAAATGCCCATTGCTTGCCAATCCGGTGACTCCTGGGCAGCTGCTGCTCCATCAGGTCAGTCCTCAGGGCAAGCTACTCTTGGCCATATGTTCACAGTCCATGCTACCCCACGGCGACTCCTGCCTCCTCTCTGTCTGTCTGTCTCCCTCCCTCCTTGTGGACTCCTCTGAGGTCCACCACCCAATTCCAAGTCCCACCTTCCCATTCTCTGCCTAGCTACAGACTGTCAGCAACATTTATTGATTAAATCAGGGATAAATGGGGGAACATTCTTAACATTTCATTGATATGGGAGATGGCTCAATATTCATAACAATGTCCATGGCAAGATGATAACCAGATTTCAGGGCACTGAAACCAGCATCTGAAAATACAGTGCACAAGACTCTCCTCCTACAAAGTAGCAATGAAATAATTTTATGGTTGGGGGCCATCACAAAATGAGGAATTGTATTGAAGGGTCACAGCATTAGGAAGGTTGAGAACCGCTGGCTTAGACCCCAGTGTCTGGTCAGGAGCAATGGCTGTTATGATGATATAGAACTTTTGGAAAGGCCTATAGTAAACCTGCAGCAAAACTTGTTAAAATGGGGTGGGATAGATGGAAGATTTGGATTTTAGCCTGGAAGTAATGCTTGTATAGTCAGACTTTACCTGTGTACTTAAAAATTAGTAGACTTTAAGAACAAAAATTTAAGGCTGGAGAGATGGCTCAGCAGTTGAGAGTACTGGCTGCTTTTTCAGGGGACCTGGGTTCAGTTCCCAGAACCCACAACTGTCTGTAACTCCAAGATCTTCACCCTCACACAGACATACATGCAGGCAAAACACCAATGTACGTAAAATAAAAATAAATTATTAAAAAACCCCAAATTTGGTTGTATTAAGGTGAAAGATTTAGGAGTGGTGTTGTGGGGAGAAGTGGGCAGAAGGGCGGGACCCAGAGGAGGGTACGGAAGGGGCTATGATCAGGGTGTAAAATGAATAAATAAACTTAATAAATAATAAAAAAAGAGAATGGTGTTGGTTTTGGACCTGAATGAAGTGCAGAGGTTCTTGGGTAACATCAATGCACACTCAGAAGTGGCAGAGAATAAACGGGTCACTACATCACAGAGGAGGTGGCAATCAAAGCCACCTCCATCTGATTTGGGGATGACCCTGTTTATGATCCTCCATTGAAGGCATGCCTCTAACTATTTGTTAATAACTCTAAACACCTTCCAACCCACCAACCCGAGGCACAGGCAAAAGGATACCAAGACGTCCTCAGGTGCAAGTCCTTTGGGCGATTAGTCAGCAGTCCATCCAAATCAGCTTACCCAGGAACAGTTGCGATCTGCCAGTGGGAACACAGCTATCAGCAGCTGCCGTGGCCACCTGGCTCTAGTATGGAGATGGCAGTTGCCTCACCCCTGCTTGGGGCCGCAGTCTGTTCAGTTCATCTGAGCTTGCTGAACCCACGGGGTAGGTGCTGCACTCTGCGGATGGCCTCAGTGCTGGCTGTCGCTGCACCCTCACTTGGGGCTGCAGTCTATTTGCTGAACCTCCATGGGGAAGGTGCTGCCCTTTGAGGACACCTCAGTGTAGAGGCTTTCACAGCTCCAAATGAGGCTTCACTTGAGGTTAGTCCAACCTGGGCTCCACCCAACTTGGGCTCTGCCCAACCTAGACCAAAATCTTCCACAAGTATTTGCAGCCACAACCTTCAGCAAAATGTTGTGTTAAGTCTTTTGAAGTGAAGCAGCGATGAGCGGCAATGCCAAGCAAACCCCTCCCCCCTTGAGTTTCTGACCTGCCTTTTTACACTCCCTTTAATCACACACCAGGATGTTTTCTCGTTGGTCAACCTTATGCCCTCCTCCCGAGGTATTTCCTGTTGACCAAGATCACGAGCTGTCTGAGGAGTCTGTCCATCAAAGGATGTAAATATATTCCTCACATGTGATAATCATGAGGAGGGTTTGCATGCCCCTTTTTATGAGTCTGTTTTTCAGTAGTACACAAAGCACTCCCTTACACATTCATTCAATAACACTAAGTTTCCAAAGAAATCTAAACCTCCACCACACTCCATGTCTACTGACCCTTGTCCTCCTAACAGGGCAGTTGTATCTGGTGTTATGACCTCGAAGGTTCTGTCTTTGACTGGAATGGACCTGCTCAGGAGTGCCAGGATGACCTGAGCAGCAAATCACTAAGGCAATGAAAAGACAGTTTGATAAATTTATCCTTAATTCACCAGTGATAAGTTTCTTCACAGAGAATTATTGTTTCTGAGTGATGCCAAGTGTTCATTTTCCTGCTTCTTTTTGTGATCCAATGCTTGGTTCCAGAGGTCTCCAAAAATTAGAGCGATTTTTGCAGATGTCACACCTGGCAGGTGAGGATTGACTTGCAGTAGTAAAAGATCAGGGTTGGGGAGATGGCTCTGTTGGTAGCCTGATGCTCAATCACAAGGACCCGAGTTTGGATTGCCCGTGCTTATGTAAAAGCCAGGCACAGCCATGCTTGTCTGTAACCCAAGTGCTGGGCAGATGGAGACAGGCAGACCCTTACAGTTCATTGGCCAGCCAAACCTAGCCAATCAGTGAGCCTTGTCTCAAAAAAAAAAAAAAAAAAAAAAAGAAGAGTGAGAGTGAAGATACCTCTGGCCTCGATGCACACATGGGAATTGCACCTTCACACGAGAAAAACACAACATTGCATGTTATTCTTAAGTTTCTGTTTTTTTTTTAAAGATTTATTTATTATGTATACAGTGTTCTGTCTGCAGATATATCTGCAGGCCAGAAGAGAGCACCAGATTTCATTATGGATGGTTGTGAGCCACCATGTGGTTGCTGGGAATTGAACTCATGACCTCTGGAAGAGCAGTCAGTGCTCTTAACCGCTGAGCCATCTCTCCTGGCTCAGCCGTTAAAGGCTAGGCTCACAACCAAAAATATAAGTTTCTGTTTTTTTAAAAAACCTGGGTGTGGTGGTGCATGCCTCTAATCCCAGCACTTGGGAGGTAGAGACAGG
>CAJQZJ010030241.1:537-19690 GCA_907164525.1 Lophiomys imhausi | reverse complement strand
TGTTTTGTATAATACTTACTGTTATAAGAGAAGGAACCAGCTGTTGGGCTGAAAGGGGAAACCTCTGGAGGGAAGAGGGTGGAAGGGCGGGATAGGAAGGGGGAATAGGGAGGGGTTTGTTACTGAGATGTAACTTAAAGAAAAAAAAAATAAAATATTTAAAAAAAAAAAAAACTGGGCCCTGTAAGAAACTAATGGTTCTTCTCCAGTTTAGTCTTCCTCTGCTGAACATGACCCCCAAGTTTTAATAAAATGAGAACTAGTGAAAAACACATCAAATTTGCTAAATTTCTAACTCTTTATTCAGATGACGATTTGTAGTTTTTTTCATCAAACATTTTCTTGAAATGTGCCGTATGCTGGACATTTTGCAAAAGCACACATTGTAATGAGCAATGAGAATGTGTCATGTCAAGAATCACTAATGCAGGTAAGCCAAAGTGTTTCAAACTTCAAGCTGAAGATACGCTGAGTTTCCATAGCATAGCACATGAGGCACTGTGAAAGGGAACCTTTGGCTTGGAGCTTGAAAGATGAATAAAGGTTTGTGTGTGTGTGTGTGTGTGTGTGTGTGTGAGAGAGAGAGAGAGAGAGAGAAGACAAAAAACAACAAGGAAGCCTCATGCTACACACCTCTTACCTGCAACTTTCTTTTTTTTTGGCTTCCATTTTAATTGGTCCTTACCTCTGGATATTCCAGGTATGCATATGACTTTGTAACCAAGAATTAGAGGTTATTGGACTTGAAAAAAAAAGTGTAAATCTTGCTTGTAGTTTTATACTGTATTCTATGACATAGAAAGGTTAACTAAATATGTGCCAAATAACCACTAAGTTGCTGTGTGATAATATTGTGTTAATTTAGAAAACAAACAAAAAGCAAGTGACTCTCAAGAAGCAGAGGCAGGCAGATCTCTGTGAGTTCAAGGCTAGCCTGGTCTACAAAGTGAGTCCAGGACAGCCAGAGACACATAGAGAAACCCTGTGATAGTTTCAAAAAATAGGAAAAAAATAATATTTTTTTTCTGAGCATGTAGTAGCAAGGTTATCCTAGGGTTTTAATTGTATTTTTATAGTTATTTAATGAGCTTAATAGTACTAAAAGTGTCAGAAGATAAACTCTGTAGGGATGGGAGTCTTTATTGATTAATTTATAGCAGTTGAAAATGTGCTGGGTTCAAAGAAGGTATCCCTGAGGAGTTTCAAATATTTAAATAACAGATAAGTTATAATTCTGAAAACTGATATTCTGAGGTACCAACCAAGGTCATACAGGTCTTTCTTAACTGTTATAATTAGAATTAAATCACTATGTTGGTTTTAAAACTTAGGAGTCTCCACTACCTAATATGAGCTTCTATATTTCAGTGAAGTGGGTCCTCAAACATATGTGTCATTTCTTGCCTGAGAGAAGAAGGGAGTCCATTGCCATATGTCAATTCAAATGGTGCCAAAATTCCTTCTGTAAGCTCACTGTCCTGCTCCTGTTTTATTCCCTTCATTTAGACAAACATCTTACACTATTTAGATGTGCAAATAACTGCATTGGTGACAGTCAGTTCAACAGAGGAATATGACACAATTTCAGACTCTCTGGAGCCTGCTAGGACTGCATTTAAAATCACCCGTTGCAGCAAACCCTTCCCAGACTGCCTTAAATCTGTTCTAATGTTTTGTCTGACAAGCTACAAGGACTACATAATTACAAAATGCACCCACAATGCAAATATCTACTGAATTTTAATGCAACCCTGACTTGACCCAAGATATTAATCAAATGAAATTAGATTTCTAGAATACTTTATCGATGAGATGACTTAGCATAGCTAGCGTGGCTCCTTTCTGCCGTCAGCATGTATTAGGCAGGGTCCTATTTGAATCTTATTCTGACCTTTCCAAACATCACATCTTTGTGCTGATCAATAGCCGCAGCTCATTTCTGATGCTCTGACATTCTTTTGAACATTGGGAATTCATAAAGAAACTATCGATATTATGATCCCAAAATAAGTTGTGTTTTATTAATCATATGCTGATATGAGGGAGAATGAAGCAACTACCTAAACGTATTAGACTTCTCCTCTCTTCATTTTATTGTTTTTTTTGTTTGTTTTTACATACTGTGATAGCATGTAGGTAATATTACAAAATTATCAAAAGATGATAGGAAATCATTTTAATTCTTCTTCAAAAAACTTTCTTTTGTACATTTTTGAGTTAATATTACTGATGAATAAATTCAGTGATTTTTTCTGATAAAAATTTAAATTCAATTAGAAGACCTGGATAGTCAGAGTTCTATGTTGTAATGAGGAACTACAGACATATGTGAATCCTTGACAAACACATAGTTGTGACTGCTTGGTCAGGCTACCTAGCTAGCACAGACTAATTTCTTTAATGCAAGGTTCTGTTTTACCATAAGGCTGCCAAAGATCTCCTCAAGTGTTATTCTCAAATTGTGCATCATCCATCTTGCTGTAGGATCTCTCTGTCTTTGCCAAACAACATGTATTAAAATTAGAACAACTCTCAAGGGAAGCCAGGATCCAAACATGAGGCTGTGAGTCTGGCCAGTCACTAGACAGCATCATGTATCCCATATTCCTGTCTCTTTTTTGCTGCTAACTTGCACAAGAGCTTCTCATTACACAGTAGAGAGTGATAAATACTGTAAACAAGCAAATTAAGACCAAAATTACAAGTGATAGCATTTTATTTTGTTCAGAATGAAGACTAAGTACTATTGTACCTTTGTATCTTATGGTATAGATAGGAAGACATGGCTATTTATACAGAAAATAAATCTCATAACATTTACTGTTTTGCTCAGGAGTAAGGAACCTTCTCAATGCTTATGGTAAGTGCATAATAGTATGGAGAAATAACTAGATATGAATAAAGCAGAAAGCAATATGCTTTTAATGATTACTATTTTTAAATTATGCAAAGAAAACATTAAGAGCACATTAAATATTATTTGATATATCACGTTATTATTATAGAGTTGAGTTTACTTTTTGTGACTATTAATAGATATACTATTTTGTTACTAAAGAATTGAGAACTGACACATATAAAACACAGTACTGTACAAAAAATAAGTAATTTTCTTGATTTACCTGAATAACTAAAAAATATTGTTACAGCAGATTGAAAAGGTGATCTCTATTTTCACTAAATATTTTCTCCAAAAATATTTAAAGATTGGTCTTTCACACATAGAAATCACAATTGAATATGATTTAAGGACATATATCCCAGTAAGAATTAAGGCAAATTTTAATTAGAGGAAACCAAGAAATTTCAGGGGGAACTTGTAAGAGCTATGATTATACTTCAAGTAGCATGCTAAACGCTGACAAGAAAGTAACTCCATAATGAGAAAGACAAAAGATATCCAGGTGCTGTCTCATTTGAAAATGCAACATTCACAGACACCTTGGGGAATTAAACATTGGGGCAACAAGAAGGTTATTTGAGATCTATTTGAGATTATCTCAACTGGCAGAGCTGAGGGACTTTCAAGATAAAGACACATTTTTTTTTTGTTCCTGTCCTATGCTGCTGATATGTACCATTAAACCCATAAAAAGAGAGACAAAACAAAACAACAAATTGATGATATATTTTAAGATTTCTGAATAGTTTTGAGAGGCCAAGGGGCATCATGGTGACATTTGCAACCCTTTCAGGAATCCTTCACAATGCTATTCATTGTGAAAAGTTCGAGGTGCCCTTCACAATCAAACCATACTTTCTTTTCCTGACAATCAAGCAGGTCAGCCTAGCTGTGAGGGACACGCTTTATTGAGGTATTTTGTGTATGTTTCCTAACTTGAAGGTGCCAACAGAAACATATACTCCAAGGCATTGGAAAAGTGGCAACTGGAAAGACAGTGTTGTAAAGCTTCTTACACACAGAAGTGTGCTGACATGATTGCTAAAATGTGGTCATGAGTCAGGAGAACAAGACCACTAAACAATAAATGGGACCTCATGCAACTGAAAAGCTTCTGTAAGGCAAAAGACAGTTATTGGAACAAAATGGCAACCTACATTGGGAAAAGATCTTCACCAACCCCACATCTGACAGAGGCCTAATATCCAAATTTATAAAGAAATCAAGAAATTGAACACCAAGAAACCAAATAATCCAATAAAAAAATGGGGAACAGAGCTAAACCGAGAATTCACAAAGGAGGAATCTCTAATGGAAAAGAGACATTTGAAGAAATACTCAACATCCTTAATCATCAGAGAAATGCAACTCAAGACAACTCTGAGATTCCATCTCACACCTATCAGAAAGGCTAAGATCAAAAACTCAAATGACAGCACAGGCTGGTAAGGATGTGGAGAAAGGGGAACACTCCTCCATTGCTGATGGGAGTGCAAATTTGAATAATCCCTGTGGAAATCTGTCTGACGATATCTTAGAAAACTTGGAATAGCTCTACCTCAAGACCAAACCATACCACTCCTGGGTATACATCCAAATGATTCCTCACCAAACCACAAGGACATCTCAACTATGTTCATGGCAGCTTTATTTATAATAGCTAGAAACTGTAAACAACCCAGATGTCCCTCAACTGATGAATGGATTAAAAAAAAAAAAAAACTGTGGTACATCTACACAATGGAATACTACTCAGCCATCAGAAACAAGGACATCATGCAATTTGCAGCCAAATGGATGGAAGTAGAAAAGCTCATCCTGAGTGAGCTAACCTAGACTCAGAAGGATGCACATGGCATCTATTCACTTATAGTAGGATTTTAACCATATAGTACAGGATAACTGTCCTACAACCAACAGATTGAAAGGAATAGGAACATAGACTTTGTTGTTTGTTAGTGGGACACTTTACCAGAGTGGAGCTGCCATGTAGGCCCCCAGTGCAAGAGGAAGCTCTTAGCTTATATGGCTGGTGAACTGAAGGGAGCTGATGTGTAGGGCACCCCACACCAGAGGGGTAAGATGGTTGGAAGAAAGTGGAGAGGGTGGAAGGGTGGGAGGGTGATCCTGAGAGGATTGGAGGGAGGAGACTATGATGGAGATGTAAATTGAACTAATTAATAAACGTTAAAAAGGAGAAGAAAACAATATAGGTGGGTAGCAACTAAAAGGTTGTGTGGGAGCATCTGTGGCTATAAAGTTCTATAGAATATGAATTGATCATTACTATAATTAATAGCTCTGTTGCAGTCACACATTAGATCAAGACACACAGGTCAAGAAGACTTCAACTTAGCAATGTCTTTCCTTCGGTATCCTCAGGATTTACTCTCAGTCTTGAGGGTGCAAACATCAGCAAATAAAAGATGTAGTGTATCTACTGGCTAACTTTGTGTGTTTTTCTATCTCCCATACAACCTTTCTAGCATATTCCTAAAAATGTGCATAACATATATCTTTTCTTATCTGTAATCGGTTCTCACTATTTACCTTTGGCTAGCCTGGAACTCCCTATGTGGATCAGGTTGGCCTAAAACTTATAAAGATCTGTCTTCCTCTGGGTCTGCCTTTGGAATATTGGGATTAAAGACATTCATCGCCATGTCGGGCTTCATTAGTTTTTGATTGTTTGTTTGTTTGTTTGTTTGTTTGTTTTTATTCAAGTTACATCTCGGTCATAGCCCATTCCCTCCTCTCCTCCCAGTCCTACCCTCTTATCCTCTTACCCTATTGCTCTCCTTCTTCTCCTCAGGTGAGGGGGGTCAGCCACATATCAACCCCCCTCAGCTCATTGGTCACATGAGGGCTAAAAGCTTCCTCTGGCACGGGACCTGACATGGCAACCCAGCTAGACTAAGGTGTTCCACTAACAGGCAACAGGGTCCATCATAGAGATCGCCCCACCCCTCTATGAAGGGATGTATACAAAGACTAAATTGCTCATCATCTAGTTTTTTAATTAGGTAAGAATTACCTGAACATTTCGGGCAGCCTGTGCTTTGTCTTCTACCCATTCACATCACAATACCAATCATATAGCACGATTAAGATTCTTATTAAACATCACAGTTTCCTAAAATCCCCTAAGACAATACAAATATTTTTAATAGCCAACACAGTAGAATAAACAGCTAATATTCAAAAAGTATTCATATACATCTATATCTGCCTTTAAAATTTTTGTAAGCAAGATGTGGTTTAGGGAATGAACTATGCTATGTTCTACTGTACATCATCATAACTTCCATAGTTTAGTTATAGTAGGTAACTAAGTGAATGAATGAATATAGAACTTCAATACTCACTCATATAACTACTTCACAGACTTTCTGTCAAATTCAGTAACTCGAATATATGAGCTTCAAAGCCCAGGAGTTACTTACTATCAGAGCTATCTACTTTGTCAATCCGTGTGCTATTTAACCATGCCACCCTTAGGATCATGAATGTTAAAATGTGTTTAGAATACAAGAAAAGTTCTAGGAAATTTTTGGATAAGAGCCCATCCCAATTAAATTCAAGGAACTATTTTGCTTCCTCTCTTCCATGATGTGATATCTGATTTAGAGTTTTCTATGAGTATACCAGCGGCATTATCTAGTGTAAGGTACGGAAGAAGTAATTAGTGTTCCTTGGTCCATTAATCTGTAGGATGGAGCCTAGAACATGAATCAGTGTCTCTATCTATTATCTCTTTTCCTTCTTTCTTCCCTCCTTCTGTTTCTCCCTTTCTCCCGTGTTTATAGAAAAATAGTCATGCCATTTATTTAGCCCAAAATGAAAAAAATACCATTAAGGTAAAGTGTATAATCAATGTATTCCACCAAATATTTCAATGCTTCCACATATTTAATTGATGCTGCCTTATCTCCTTCCATGGATAACAAAGCTGTCAGTGATGCTGTCATTCACAATCCTAATTTTGAACTCACCTTTTTGGTTTTGGTTTTTGGTTTTTTTTTTTTTTTTTTTTGGTTTTTCGAGACAGGGTTTCTCTGTATATCAGTGACTGTCCAGGACTTACTTTGTAGACCATGTTGGCCTTGAACTCCCTACTGCAGGGATTAAAGATGTGAGCCACCACGCCTGACGAACTCACCTTTTCAACAGACTCAAGCTGCCTATTCTTCCAGTGTTTTGAATTTTTAAAATTATGCTAATGATGTACATTTTACTTCACAAAAGAAGGCAAGTATGTATCCTGCAACAGACATAGTTACTAAAAGGACCTAAGCTTTCTTTCAGATGCCAGAATACTGTAGTAATGTTCCTCATAATCTATTCACTTTATGAGACTGTGAATACTTCCTTCCTCTTTAAATGTCTACAGGTGACTCTACAGGTATATCTGATTCACTGGATGACTTTGTCAAGAAATATAGACACCATCAACATGTACAACTTCAGTGATCACCAAACCTGTTTTATCTGTGATCCTTCATAGATATCTAAACTGGTGTGTGCTCCATAAAAGCAACGGCAAGAAAAGCTATTGTCCTATGTAATATGGCAAAAAGGAGGAAAATGAAAATAAGGGAGCATTAAAGGAGAGGTAAGGAAATAGTAAGAACACCTTGGTATTAAACAACACAGTAAAAAATTGTAATATTTTATAATGTTTTTGTTGAGTCTATCCAGCATTTATAACCCCAAAGAAAGAGATTTTATTAACTCGTAAATTTATTCTTCAATAAGTTTTAATAGGTAATGTGGAGATTATGATTTTCATTTTGAAAGAAGACAAGTGAAGCACACGACTTGACCACATTGCCCTTGTTGCTGAGCAGAAAGGCAAGAGAATGGGAATAGAGTTACATCAATCTGACTGTTTTCATAACTTACCACCAGGGCTGCCATTCTGAATATATGACTGTGCATGCCTAAGCCATAGATTTTTGTTTAAAAAACAATCTTGTTTTAAAAAAATCCTGCTGCCAAAGTAACAATACACCAAAGAATCTCAATACTCTCAAAAAAAAAATGTGGAAAGCATTTCTATTGTTTCTAAAACACAGGGTAAATGTTATAGAAAGGACAAGAGCTAATGGAAAAATAAGAAGATAAGTAAGCAGTTTAATTCACAAAGAAAGAGAAAGATTGAAGTAGCTTAAAACCATATGGATAGATGCTCAACCTAATTATTCTGTAAAATGCAAATTAAATGACAAAAATGCATCTGTTTTTTTTTTTTTTAACCTATCAAGTTTGCCAAAGATTAAAAAATTGGCAAGGGCGTGAGGAAACAGACACTTTTATATATTATTGTTGAGAGTACTTGGCAAAATACAGCAAAATTTAAATGCACATATGCTTGAATGCAAGAATTTTATTTCTAGGAATATCCCTTTGTAGTTTAATACCTACTTGTGCGAAAAATAATGATTGCAGATAACTAGACATCCTTCAGTAACATGCAATACCAAGGCACTACACCATTAAACAAATGAGTCTAACGGATATGTAGTTAAAGAAAACTCTCTAAATAGATTATTTCTTTAAAAACAAAACGTAGAACACAGTTTCACTATTGTCTCTTTAGTGTATGTGTGTCAATAACTCAATCATTGCTATGAGATTAGATATAGCTGTGGCCATAAACTTTTTAATGGCTTTCTTCATTATTGGAAAATCCTCTTTTCCCAGAATTCCAGTGAATTTTGGATATTGATAACATTTTAAAATGTTATCATGTATAATGAATCATCAGGTAGTTTTTTAAAAATATGTTTTAAACAGGAAATTTAAACCAAAATGATAAGTTTTAAATTTCATAACATGAACATGTAAGTGACAAAGAAATGATAAGCCAAAATGACACAAAAAGAAATGCAAAAACATTTTGTTTGATACAGACAAATGTTATTTTTTTCAACATCCACACTTGTATGTTTCTACTACATGTAATAATATGTATCATATTTGGAAAACATGTGCAATTTTAAAATACTGTTAAAGATTAACTATTAAAAATCTGGAACAATAAAGGAAACTAAATAAATATTTGTCCAAAAAAATTAGAATAATATGGCACGTGAATGGCCAAAGAAAGATGCTAAAACAGTGATCTATTGTCTTAGAAAAACAAAATTAAGAACTCGGCACCCACAGGTGAATCAAAACGCACACTGATGTCTCAGATATTATGAATAAGTAGGCAGATTTAGACGATAAGGGAAATGAGCATGCATAGATGACTCAAGAAGTTATTGAATTCTGCTTAGTTTAACTATCATAAAACTAAATGAGTCTGTGAGCTTTCTTATAAAACACTTGGGATTCCAGAAACTGGAAACCTAACATAAGGCTTAGGATTAGGATCATAGACCACAGGTGAACAACTGACAGGCACCCTTTCTAAGATGATACTTCCCTTTTAATTCATCACTATTACTGAATTATCTTCCCCCAAAGAATGTGCTTCTGTTTTAATTCCTAGGATCTCAGATCCTACCCTTTTTGGATACAGGATTAAAAAAGGAAGAAAGGAAGGAAGGAAGGAAGGAAGGAAGGAAGGAAGGAAGGAATCAAACAAAAGCAAAGTCATAGGGATTTTCTGTGATCTAGATGCACTGGTATGTGCAAACAGTGAAATAGTTACCCAGAGACAAAAAGGAAGACAGGGAAGGTAGAATGGCCCTGTGACTGACGTCAAGGGATGACAAAATTTGTGAGAAATAGACAGATGCTGGAAGATTCATCAAAGGAACTCACTTCATAGGTGGACAGGGCTGGACTTTACTCACTGTCCACCTAGCAATCTGAGACAAGTTGGCATATTTTAAACCATCCCCAGTTCGGTGCCTTTCTAAAACACTAAGAGACCGATGCAATCCCCTAAGTTGATTTGTTTTATTTGGGCATTGCTGTTGCCTTGCCAGTCCCAGCAGCCTTTTAAATACTTTGATCTTTAGATTACAGAAAATTTATGGCCTTCTTTTTGCTCTCATTGTATTTATTTTCCTAGAATTTAGGTTAAAAAATCACTTTGAAATACAGCATTTCAAAATAAGTAATAAAAAATGCCAGGCATCTAGACACTCAGCTAGAAGGTTTTTCTAAACAAGCAGCCTGTGGATACATTCGTGCAACTGAAGCACAAACTGAAGTTGGCTTGGCAATGAAGGCTATGCCAGAAGGATCACTTGGTAGCGAACAATGCTTTGCCAGAGAAGTTTAACAAAGAGTTCTGACTATTGTGTTTGTGAGGTACCATTTTGGTCTTGTTCTTGTGAAATCTACAGTAATCATGTGAAGTTTTGTTTTTTGAGGAGGAATCAGAAGACAGAAAAGCTGTGGCGGGATCCATAAGTGCTTATTCGTTCCCTGGAAGGATAACCTCCTTTGTCCTTTGTTCATATTTCTTTCAGCATATAGCTAAGTCTGGGACCGCTACTAATGCAGAGAGATAGCAAATAAGTGGTAAACTGAGTAACAAGGTGACCTTGGGAATGTGTGGTGAGGATATCAAATGTGTGGTGAGGATAAATTGTTCCCAATTTATTAGACAGAAGGTTGAAAACAATCAAAGTGAGAAATGAGTCTTTGTGTCATGGACATCCTATGAAGCAAAAGAGTTATAGTCATGGTATCTCAGTCACCTCTGTAGTTGATCTTGAATTGAGTAAATTACTTGTTCTCTTGGGGCATCTGATCTTTCCCTTCATAAACTATTCACAAAGTTATAATTAATAGGTCTCCAACCAGAGGGAGTGTTTGAAGTCAATTTGTAAAAATAGATACCAAGGTACATAGAAATTGGATAGATAAAATAGTGTATTCATCTTTTATTGGTTTGACTATTTTCATTATGATTTTTTTCATTCTTTTCATTTCTGCTGCCCTACTACAATATTTCTTATGGTGGAATAACCGGAACGCTAATTGTTAGATGCTCCCAAACTAAGACTTTTTATTCTTTTAAACAGCCAAGGGGGGTAAAACTGATTAAGTAGAAAGTACATTGTTTTGTTAATGACAAGCTATGCTGGTTAGTTTTATGTCGACTTGACACAAGGGACTGCCAAGCAAAAGGAAGTGATGTCATTTGAAAAAATGCCTCCATAAGCAAGCCTGTAGGTCATTTTCTTATGCAGAGCTATAAGGGAAAGTCCTAGCACATTGTGGGTATGAATATCTGTGATCTGGGGGTCCTGAGTTCCATAAGAAAGCAGAATCTACAAGCAAGCCATGAGGAGCAAGCCAGTACCTAGCACTTCGCCATTGCCTCCATCAGCTTCCGCATCAAAGTCCATGATCAGCATGAGTTCCTGCATTTGTTTCGCTCAGCAGACTGTGACTTAGGGTATATAAGCCAAATAACCCTGATCCAAGATGCTTTCGGTCATGGTATCACACTAGAGCAATATTAACCATAACTGAGACACCAATTAGTATGAATGTCTTACTACTCTGTAGCTTGTTCAGTCATTCAGTCATTTAAATTAGCAAGCTGATTTTGTGGCTTCTTTTTCCTTTGATTCCTTTTTATGTTCTGTTTTGAGCACTTAAATGCATAGATTATGTTATATTAAGAAAGTGTTCTTAACCAGCCCTATAATGGTACAAGTCTTGTGAACTATGATTGTATCTACAATATTAAACAGCAAGTGTGCAGTGAGAAGCTCACTACAATGAGACAAGCAATGAGGAGTTGAAAAAAATCTAGTTTTCCTTATCAACTCCACTATTCGCAAAGGGTGTCACCTTGGAGGGTCATTAATCTCTGAGAGTTTTATGTTTGTACTTGAGAGAAATGCATAATTCACAAGATTGTGTTGAGATCAAGTAAGACATTCCAGGTGAAAATATTTTGTAAGTGCAGACTAGCGTCTCCTTTGGGAGACAAAATTCTGTAAGATTGCCCAATGGAATTCAACTGATACAGTAGGTAAACTCTTCAGAGTCTAGCAATTGAACTGTCAAACTTAGCTCAATTCCTCCACAAATTTTTCACATGTAGTTGCTGTATGGAGTCCACTTTCAAGGCACTTTCTAATTTTGTTTTGAAAGTGTACTTATTTTCAATATTTATCTTTCTATTAGTTTGTCTGTAACTTGATTTCTATTGACTGCAAGTTGGACTGTGTAACTACTGTGAATATCACAAAATGACATATTGCTCTAAAAATGAAAACAATTATTACTATAAACATTTTTAATAAAAATAACCTGTGAGAATAGGACTTGCTAACTACCTAATTGACACAGTCTTAAAATATCCGTGAATTTTTATAACTGCACTATCTTAATTTGGTCTGGAGGAGCTACAACAGCAAAATTTCAAGTTAATGGTTGTAACACTACAATTATCCATTACTTTCATGAAGCTGAGAAATCTAAATATTCAATGTCTGGAAGAATTTGATCCTGCCTTGGCATCTTCTCACTATGTTCATGGGATGAACAGCGATAGAGACCTCTCTGCCGCCTAACTATGGTATGTTCTAGTCATCTCCTTAAGTCCCCACAGTTCCATGTTATCTTCTAGGGAATGAGAATGCTAACACATAAAATTGGAATGTGAACAAAGATTCAGACCAAAACCTATAGATAATGTGGTTATAAGGTTTAAGAAACTTTCTGTTATACAGCAGAGAAATAGAAGGTCAGAAATTCCAACCTAGCTCTACCAGTTGCAAAAATCTCATCTTCTGCAGCGTAGACTATCTGCCTAAAATATAAAGTAGTCTTTCAGAAGTGCAGGTAATATGTATGTTGTTGAACATGGATAAGATTCATTTTCCAGTGACAGAGATTTATCTGTGCTAAGATATCAACTGAATTTTTACTTACATATTATGATGCCAAGGACATCAGAAATGGTCATGCTAGAGGATAAACTTGGGGAGCCATAAAGTTCACAAAAATATTGAACAAAAGATATCTTCAATCCTTTCAATGTACAGGGACTGTTCTATGTAAAAATATGCTCATAAACTTAACCATGCCGAAGGGGCTTCGGAAGATGGCGGCGACCTACACTGACACATTCTGAACGGGGGAAAAAAGAGCCATAAAAAACACAGAGTTACTGGGCACTGTGCAAAAACCGGAGGGGCTAGACCCCCCCCCCCGGGAACACCCACAGCTCCCAAGGGACTGTTAAAAGTCCCAGGGCAAGGCTCTCCCCATCTCTCACAGACACGGAGGCCACTAAACCCGGGATTCGGGAACTCCCATTTGGAGAGGCGCCTGGTAAGATCGTTCCCAACTTACAACAGGCAGAATCAGGGTCCATTTGGCCATAGATCACTGTCCTATTGGGCTCCCCACACATAAGGTTGAACTTATACCCACTTAGAAAAGGTTGCAAGATAGTGGAAGCCTTAGCAAGGAACAAACAGGGGGCTCAGCAGGTGGTCCGCAGCTGCTCGTGAAGCGGAGGGCGGGAGGTTCCGAGAGAGCGCAGGAAGCGGGGAACACAAAAGCAGGCGGGAGGGGCCAAATCTCGCACACTCATGATTGCGCAGCTGGGGAGAGAGCACGGCTGGCAGGGCCAAATCCCCGCCAGTCCACGGCAGGTCATCTGGGGAGAGAGACAGGCATGGGTGGGGCCAGGGGTCCATGCACCCACGGCGGAGCTGGTGGGACGAGAGGTCCACTCAGGCAGCCGGAGGATCCGGGGCTTGGGGTACCCACGGGACCCGTGGCGGCGCAGACAAGAAGGGAATTAGGCACAGGGTCCAGCCCTGTGGCGAGAAGACTAGAGAGAAACCAGAAATCGGGACCATAGCTGTATCCTAGAAAATCCAGACATATCAGGTGTGGAGCCAGACCCTGTCAGCCTCCGGGACGACAAACAAAGCCCACAGAATGTGTGCCTGGGCAAACAGGCCCATACCATCAGAACCATTACAGGCTGATAACTCAGAGTGCAACATAGAGAAGTCTGAATTGGGAGCAGTAAAACAATCCTGGTCCATTACTCACAACCTGGGAATAGGCTGCACCAGATCACAGTGCCTCTTGCCATTAAGATCACAGTGACCTTGAAATCCCCCTGTAAGCAACGACAGATAGCCAAGTAACTCGTCCCCTGCACCAAATCATCCACTGTGGTTCCAAGCACAGAAAACAGACAGCTAAATGCATCCAATGGCGAAAGGTCAAAAAAAAAAAAAAATAGAAATCAAGGAATTATGACTCCAACAAAGCAGAACCACCCTAGCTCATCCAATTCAGATGACCACACACCAACAGAAACACATGAAAACATTGACAATTCTGCAGTATGGAAAGAGATAGAGTCCCTGCAAGAAGAACTTAAATCTATGAAGGAATTCAAAGAAACCACAATTCTACAAATCAAAACAAGGAACAACACCATTAAAGAGCTCCAAGCCAAGGTGACAGAGCTTGAACAGGAAAAGGAAAAAGCCATGAAAGATTTTCATACAAAAACAAGCAAGCTGGAGAAGGAAATGTACAAAACGAACAAAACCATACAAGACATGAAAATAGAAATAGAAACAATAAAGAAAACACAGTCAGAGTTAAAAGAGGAAGTGGAGAACCAAGGGAAGAGAACAGGAACTACGGATGTGAGTATCAACAATAGGATGCAAGAGATGGAAGACAGGATCTCAGGCATGAAAGATTCAGTGGAAGAAATCAGTACAACATCCAAAGAAAACGAGAAGGCTAAAAAATCTCTCACCCACAACATCCAAGAAATCAAGGACTCATTGAAAAGACGGAACCTAAGAATTATAGGTATAGAGGAAAGAGAGGAATCCTGACACCAAGGTCCAGGAAATATCTTCAACAAAATCATAGAGGAAAACTTCCCAAACCTGAAAAAAGAGATGCCAATAAAAATCCAAGAGGCATACAGAACACCAAACAGATTAGACCAGAAAAGAAACTCCTCTCGCCACATAATAATTGAAACCCCAAATGTACAGAACAAAGAAAGAATATTAAAAGCTGTAAGAGAAAAAGATCAAGTCACATACAATGGCAGACCCATCAGAATTACACCTGACTTCTCCCCAGAAACGATAAAAGCTAGAAGGGCCTGGTCAGATATACTACAAGTCCTAAGAGATCATAGATGCCCAGCCAGACTACTTTACCCAGCAAAACTCTCTATCAACATAGATGGAGAAAACAAGATATTCCATGACAAAATTAATTTTAAACAATATCTACCCACAAACCCAGCCCTACAGAAAATCCTAGAAGGAAAATCCCAACCCAGAGAAGAAAACTCCACCCAATAAAACAAAGAGAATAGAAAACCCATCAGCAACTAAACCAAAAGAGGAACAGAACCACCGCCTATACCAAACTAATGGGAAATAACAACCCCAGGTCACTAATATCCATCAACATCAATGGACTCAACTCCCCAATAAAAAGACATAGGTTTACAGAGTGAATCCGCAAGCAAGACCCTTCCTTATGCTGTATACAAGAGACACATCTAACTACAAAAGATAGACACTGCCTCAGAGTAAAGGGCTGGGAAAAGGTTTTCCAAGCAAATGGACCCAGGAAGCAAGCTGGAGTAGCCATCCTAATATCAAACAAAACAGACTTCCAACTGAAGTTAATGAAGAAAGACAAAGAAGGGCACTATATACTCATTAAAGGGAATATTCATCAAGAGGAAATTTCAATACTGAACATCTATGACCCAAATACAAAGGCACCTACTTTCGTAAAAGAAACACTTCTAAAACTTAAAGCGCACGTCGATCACAACACATTAGTAGTGGGAGACTTCAACACCCCACTCACAACAAAGGACAGATCATCAAGACAGAAGACAAACAGAGAAATATTGAGTCTAACAGAGATCATGAAACAAATGGACCTAACAGATATCTACAGAACGTTTCACCCAAACACAAAGGAATACACCTTTTTCTCAGCACCCCACGGAACCTTCTCCAAAATCGACCACATAATTGGTCACAAAGATAGTCTCAGTAGATACAAGAAAATTGAAATAACACCTTGTATCTTATCAGACCACCACGGAATAAAGCTGGTCTTCAACAGTAAAAGAATCAACAGAAAGCCTACACACACATGGAAATTAAACAGCTCCTTACTGGATGACCACTGGGTCAGGGAAGAAATAAGGAAGGAAATCAAAGACTTCTTAAAATCCAACGACAATGAAGACACAAAATACCCAAACCTATGGGATACATTGAAAGCTGTGCTACGAGGAAAGTTCATAGCACTAAGTGCTTTCAAAAAGAAAATTGTGACAGCTCATATTAGTGAACTAACAGCTAAGCTGGGTGAATTGGAAAAAAAAGAAACAAACACTCCCAAGAAGAGCAGAAGACAGGAAATCATCAAACTTAGAGCTGAAATCAACAACTTAGAATCAAAAAGAACGATACAAAGAATCAATGAAACCAAGAGTTGGTTCTTTGAGAAAATCAACAAAATAGACAGACCCCTAGCCAAATTAACTAAAAGGCAAAGGGAAAGAACACAAATCAACGAAATCAGAAATGAAAAGGGAGAAATAACAACAGACACTGAGGAGATCCAGAAAATATTCGGACATTACTTTAAAAATCTATATTCCACTAAATTTGAAAACCTAAGCGAAATGGACAATTTCCTCGATAAATTCCACCTACCAAAACTAAATCAAAATCAGATTAACAGCTTAAACAGCCCAATAACACCTAAGGAAATAGAAACAGTCATTAATAATCTCCCAACCAAAAAAAGCCCAGGGCCAGATGGCTTTAGTACGGAATTCTACCGGACCTTCAAAGAGGAACTAACACCATTACTTTTCAAACTCTTCCACCACATAGAAACAGAAAGATCACTGCCAAACTCATTCTATGAGGCCACTGTCATTCTGATTCCTAAACCACACAAAGACCCAACAAAGAAAGAGAACTTCAGACCAATCTCCCTCATGAATATAGATGCAAAAATACTTAATAAAATACTAGCAAACCGAATTCAAGAACACATCAAAAGTATCATACACCATGATCAAGTAGGCTTCATCCCTGGAATGCAGGGATGGTTCAATATACGAAAGTCTATCAATGTAATTCACCACATAAACAAGATGAAAGAAAAAAACCACATGATAATCTCGCTAGATGCAGAAAAAGCATTTGACAAAATCCAACACCGCTTCATGCTAAAAGTTCTGGAGAGAACGGGCATACAAGGACCATACCTAGAAATAATAAAGGCTATATACAGCAAGCCAGTAGCCAACATCAAATTAAATGGAGAGAAGCTTGAAGCATTTCCTCTAAACTCAGGGACAAGACAAGGATGTCCACTTTCACCATATCTCTTCAATATAGTACTTGAAGTCCTTGCTAGAGCAATAAGACAACTAAAGGAGATCAAAGGGATAAAAATTGGAAATGAAGAAGTCAAATTATCCCCATTCGCAGATGATATGTTAGTATACATAAGCGACCCCAAAAACTCCACCAAAGAACTCTTACAGCTGATAAACAACTTCAGCAAGGTGGCTGGATACAAAATTAACTCAAAAAAATCAGAAGCCCTTCTTTATACAACAAACAAATATACCTAGAAAGAAATAAGGGAAACAACCCCCTTCACAATAGCCACAAACAACATAAAATACCTGGGGGTAACTCTAACCAAGCATGTAAAGGACCTGTATAACAAGAACTTCAAGCCCCTGAAGAAAGAATTGGAAGAGGCCTTTAGAAGATGGAAAGATCTCCCATGCTCATGGATAGGTAAGATCAACATAATAAAAATGGCTATCCTACCAAAAACAATATATAGATTTAATGCAATTCCTATAAAAATACCAACACAATTCTTTATAGACCTGGAAAAAGCTAGTCTCAACTTCATATGGAACAACAAAAAGCCCAGAATAGCTAAATCAATCTTGTCCAATGAAAAAACATCTGGAGGTATCACCATCCCAGATTTCAAGCTGTACTACAGAGCAACAGTAATAAAAACAGCATGCTACTGGTATAGAAACAGACCAGTGGATCAATGGAATCGAATTGAAGACCCAAACATGGATCCACACACCTATGGCCAACTAATCTTTGACAAAGAAGCCAAAAACGCACAATGGAAGAAGGACAGCATCTTCAACAAATGGTGCTGGTCCAACTGGATGTCCACTTGCAAAAGAATGAAATTAGACCCATACCTATCACCTTGTACAAAACTTAATTCCAAGTGGATCAAAGACCTTAACATAAGGCCAGCCACACTAAAGATACTAGAAGAAAAAGTAGGAGAAACCCTCGAACTCATTGGCACAGGTGACAACTTCCTGAACAGAACACCAACAGCTCAGGACCTGAGATCAACAATCAATAAATTGGACCTCATGAAACTGAAAAGTTTCTGTAAAGCAAAGGATACTGTCATTTGAACAAAACGGCAACCAACAGACTGGGAGAAAATCTTCACCAACCCCACATCTGATAGAGGGCTATTATCTAAAATCTACAAAGAACTCAAGAAACTAAATGCCAAGAAACCAAATAATCCAATCAAAAAATGGGAGATGGAGCTAAATAGAGAATTCACAAAGGAGGAATCCCTAAGGGCTGAGAGACACCTGAAGAAATGCTCAACATCCTTAATCATCAGAGAAATGCAACTCAAGACGACCCTGAGATTCCACCTAACACCTGTTAGAATGGCTAAAATAAAGAGCTCAAATGATAGCGCATGCTGGCGAGGGTGTGGAGAAAGGGGTACCCTATTCCATTGCTGGTGGGAGTGCAGGCTTGTGCAACCACTATGGAGGTCTGTCTGGCGATATCTTAGAAATCTAGGAATAACCTTGCCTCAAGACCCAGCCATACCACTTCTGGGTATACACCCAAAGGACCTCTCACGGAGACATAGGGAAGTCTCCTCATCTATGTTCATAGCAGCCTTATTTGTAATAGCTAGAAATTGGAAACAACCCAGATGTCCCTCAACTGAAGAATGGATTAAAAAATTGTGGTACATCTATACAATGGAATATTACTCAGCTATCAGAAACAATGAAATCATGCAATTTGCAACCAAATGGATGGATCTAGAGGAGCTCATCCTGAGTGAGCCAACCCAGTCTCGGAAGGATGCACATGGCATCTATTCACTTATGGTAGGATTTTAACTATATCGTACAGGATATCTGTACTACAACCAACACATCAAAAGGAACAAGGACATAATTTTTTTTTATCTTATTCT
>CAJQZJ010030239.1:7901-26815 GCA_907164525.1 Lophiomys imhausi | reverse complement strand
AAATGAGGTATGGTGATACCTCCAACACTAATCTTCTTCATTTGGGGTTTCTTTGGCTGTCCAGGGTATTTTGTGCTTCTATAGGACTTTTAAGATTTATTTCTTTTTATGTGAAGAATGACACAGGAATTTTGGTGAAGATTACATTGGATCTGTTTATGGCCTTTGGTAGGATGGCCATTTTCACAAAAGTAATAGATAAAGTGTAAATTAGCATCCAGCAAATTCTATGATCATGTGAAAATTACTCCTTGGCCATGACCTTACTACTCACCACAGTGCCTACCACTTAACAGACACTCAGTATATGCTTGTTGGATGACATCTGTGTGTACTCAGCACCTTGGTCCAGAAAACAGAACAAGGTAATGTCTATAATGACCTAAAGCTCTGAAATGTGACTCCAAATCTATCTATGTATGTAGCTGTCAGTGAAAATGTACTCACTTCTTTCCTCATTGAAACTCCTTTGCTAATAACGACTTTTATATAAACATATCTTTCTCTCAGGAATACTGAAGGATTTAGATGACCAAGGCATTCTCAAATAACTCTAGGGAACACCAGAATTCACATTTAAAATAAAAATAGAAATAATATAACTATCCTGAAAAACTAGTCAAAGTCAGCTCACAATTTAAAGAGATGGATATTGTTACTACGTATGAGAGTATGGGCAAAAGAAAGCCTTGGTGGGCTCAGAGACAAAAGATGCACACAAACTGAAAACAAACAAACAAAAAACATAACTACCACTCAGCTCAATTATCAGTTTCTCCTGGGGACATTTCCTGATTCATTATCCCAGATATTATTTAATTCCTTCTGTAGAATGTTATCAATGAACGCACACAGCATTCTCTCGGTGTAACTTTTGAAAGATTTATTTTTAAAAAATTATATATATGGGTATTTGGTTTACATGAATGTTTATATATGACTTGCGTGCCTGGTCCTATATCAGATCCACTGGAACTGGAGTTAAAGAAAGTTGTTACCTGACATGTGGGCACTGAGAGTCAAACTTGGGCACCGAGCCATCTCTCCAGCTTTTAGGTGTAGCTTTTGTAATGATCAGTGATTTCCCATCCGCAATACGCTGGAAGTTCTTTACAAGGACAGAAAGCTAATTTTTCTCAATCTGTTGTGTCTAGTACAGAGCTTTCATGCATAACAGCTACACACACTCATAGTCACTTAACTAATTAACAATTAATACAATCCAGTATGTGCCTCAGTACATTAGGCAAAAACAAAAGTAGAAATCAAAGCATGACTGGAAACATGAGATTTTAGAAACACAATTACTTAAATTGTCTTGCCATAACTAAAGATATTTCATACCCTTACCTTAATAAATTTTCAAAAAAAAATCCATAACACAGTGGTTCTCAACCTTCCCAGTGCTGTAACCCTTTAAAACAGTTCCTCGTGCTGTGCTGACCACCCCAGTCAGAAAATCGTTTTCATTGCTACTTCATAACTGTAATTTTGCTAGTGTTATGAATCATAATGTAAATATCTGATATGCAGGATATCTGTATATGATCTCTATAAAAGGGTCTTTGAACCTCCAAAGGGAAACGACCCACAGGCTGAGAACCACTTATCTAACATATGCAAGATGGGTAGAGGAGCTGCTGTCATTTGGGTGTGTAGTGTCCCTCTGAATGGCTCTTGTAGCTAACGCCAAGGTGGTGTTAACATCATAATGGGTTAATGTCTGAAGAGTTTATAGTCCAATAGGATAGTAGAGGTGGACTTGTTAGATGAAGCAGGCCATTGATACATGACTTTGAATGGAGCATTCTCTCTGTATGTCTGTCTCTCTGTCTCTGTCTGACCATTTTTCTCTCTTTTTTCTCTCTCTCCCTTTCTCTGTCTCTGTCTCTCTCTCCTTTTAGCATTCCTCTTCTCCATCCTTCTACTGGGATAGTCTGTCTCACATTAGGACCAGGAGCAATGGAACCAGCAGCCATGAACTGAATCCTTTCTTTTATAAGTTGTTTTCTCAAGTGTTTAATGACAGTGACAGAAGTTAACTTATAAAGGAACCTACATACCCAAGACTGATACCCATTGGGATCTTTGTATCAACTTAAAATAGTTTCCTGAGCCCCACAGGGACAATTCAATTCCACTCAACAATATGAAGGAAGATGATCATTCAGGCCAGTTGGTTATTTCTGATTTGCCTTTACTAGTCTTGAGCTGAGTGTTTCCTCCTTCCATGATGGTTTCTCCCAGCCCTGGTTTCTGTAGCGATGAGAACAAGGCACTCTGGGTAGTTGAAGAAAGCATACAGAGAACCCAACATCAGAGGATAGCTTGGGATGGAATGGAGATGAGTGATCACAGCGGCAGCTTTCAGTCAGCCATGACCGTGAATATCCTCAGCTTCAGCAGGCTGTGAGGTATTCCCGAAGATGATGGCAGTAGAGACATTTATGGTGGCAAAAATACTAGTATCAAATGCTTGATAAAAACAAAAGCCAAATTATGGTGGGCTTAGACGATAAGCCTCCTGTCAGTATAGCTTTCTTTCTAAATGTTTGATGGTTGTCTACCACTCCTGCTGGCTAAGCTCCTTGTCTTTAGGAAGGTGCCATGTGAGTATGCTAGAACCATGTTCTTGTAAACATGTTCCAAGAGAAAGGAAAAAGTAGGGTCATGTTGCAACATAGTGAAAGTTTGCAAGCCCAACATCTAATCTAACATAACCTAATCTACTCTAATCCTTGAAGCCACTTGCTGAAACTCAAAGATTATATGATAACATAACTTAATAATTTAGGAGATACAGAAGGGGGGGGATAGTCCACCATTTTTAAAGAAAAGACCCATGAAAGTTTCAGTCTTTGGGATGCAAATGTAGAAGCACTAAAAAGAAGATGCCTTGTATCCTTTGAAGCCAAAATCAACTTGATATGTTGAAGATGCAGCCATTTGTAGCGACCATTTACATATCTCTGATGCTGTAGACCTAGCTTTTTCAGTTTTAAGCGGAACAGCTTTTCTTGAGTGAAAGGCCATGAAATATTGTTTTCATTTTGTTCACATTTCTGTTAATTTTTTATGCAAAAGACCATTAAAATATGCAAAAGTTTGTACTCTTAAGATGTGACATTTCCTTGCCCCAGTAATTTTTTTTAAAAACAAGGTTGTTGTCTTAAGTTGGAAAGTAATGAATGGTGCTTCCTGCCAACATGTGTATATACATTAAGATGAATGAACTCAATAATTCATCATGGCTTACTACTTTGTAAGAATATGATGTTTATTCATCCCTCAACATAGGAGGATGGGATAAAGAGTGTGGATTCGAGGTTAGGCAGGTTTGCGTCTTGGCCAATATGATAACCAGCTGCATGACTTCAGGCAAATTTCCCAGTGTATCTAAGGGTTGGTTTCTCTCTCTGTGAAGGGATAGCATGGCTACAATATGAACTGTAGCTGGGATTAAATATTATGATGCATGTAAAGACTTAGTAACAGACCTCAAGGAACAGTAGATGATTTTTTTGCTAGTCCTGTTATTTCTACCATTGTCTAGATAGTCACACACTGACCCATGGCTCTTTAGGCATCTAGTGCTAGTTTACTTTTGTCATTTTGAACCCAAAACATTATGGGGTGTGATCACTGTAACTGGGAAACCCAAGTTCCATGTATGATCTAGAGAACTGTGTGTCCTGAGGCAATTAACAAGAGAGATGGGTACACTGAAGTATGCACAGTGAGATCACTGCAGGATGGGTACATAAAGTCAGGCAAAGAATCCTGAGAAGCCTGGGGGAATTTTGCAGAGGTGGGATTTAGGAAGAACAGAGACTCTTTTTTTTTTTTTTCCTAAAACAATTGAAGTTTATTGTCTCATTATTCTGGAGATCCAATGCAGAAATGGGACAGACTGTGCTAACATCCAGGCTTTCTCAGGGCTATGCTCCATCTGGAACACCCAGGAGAGGTGCCTTCATCTCACATTTCCAGGCTTCCTGTGGTCTCCTGTCTTCCTTAGCTCAAGGTTCCATTCTTCCATCAACAAAGAACTGCTGTGCTACCTTTGGTGAGATCATGGAGTACCTTTAGCTTTCGTCTTCATAGTATTTTCTTTTTTTTTTTAAATAATTTATTTTTTATTTCTTCAAGTTACATCTCAATCACAATCCCCTCCCTACTCCCCCCTCCAGTCCCACCCTTCCACCCTCCTCCCCCTCAACCCCTCCATCCTCTTCCCTTCTTTTTTTTTTGTTTAAGGTATTTCTTTTTTCCCCCCAACAGCTCTCCCTTTCAGTCCAAAAAATGGTTCTTTTTCTTATAACTATAAATACAATACAAAACAACAGAAATAAGTAGGCCACAATTATAAGAGTTATATGGCTTAGCTAATAAAGGAGAACAATGTCAAGTAGGACTTGGTCTGGACCAGAGTTTCTCAGTCCCATCAGTCCCGATGTTGGAGGCTTGCTCTCTATCACAGGCGGTTGTTCTGTGCATCATGTAATGTTTAACAGTGCCCTTGGCTCCCATGCCCCATATTTCTGTTGCAGTTTAGTATTTATAACAACCCAAACTTTGTCCAGACTTTGTCAAGTGTTTCCTGGCTGCCAAAATACTCTTGCTTTTTGTTTGAACATCACTAGATTAGATTAAATTTGTATACCAGAATAGAATTGTTATCAATTGATTTATGAAACTACACGTGAGTATTGTTTATCCCAAGAAAGCTCATTGCTAACTTGCAAGTTTCCACAGCAAAATGGAATCAGGACCTCCAGCTAATAGTGAGGTCCTATTAGCTGGAGGCCTTCTAGCAAAGGGTGGCACAGTATGGGATTTTCTACACTCCATGCTGATTTTGAGGAGCTGATTGGTTTTTACATCTCTACTATGCCAAATTCTCAAACTCTATGTTCTTTAAGAAAGAAATTTCTATCACTCATATGAGATTCACTGGCTAGGTCTAGGGAAGGAAACCAGAGCTAAGACCTCAAATCCATTACTGCCTGGGAAAGGCTCCCATTCTCAGGGTTCCAGGTACTTTCTCCACATTATCTGATGGGTTCTGCACGTCCTTTCTCAGCTGCGCTGTAAAACCACAGGCTCCCTGTCCTGCTGCTCCTCTTTTTATGTGGTTAAGATTAGCGGTTCTTTCACATACTCAGATCTCAAGATGTGGTGCCAAGGGACTCAGTGTATAGGGTATGAAGATGCACAGTCATCTTCGATGTGGCACAGGTGGACATGTCTTTTCAATAACAAAAGACATGGTTGGACTTCAAAGAGTTTTTTCAAAAAATTAAAATAAAACAATGCTGTGTACCTCTAAGGTAATTAATGTATAGAAATTTGATTAAAAACAAACCCATCCTTCTGTAGAATATATCTTATGTATAATAATTTAATATTTACCTTTAAAATGGAAATACTACCATGAGTTCCAATTGTTTCAAGTTTGTACATTTTTTCATCTACAGCTTCTAACAGGGTTATATTATATTCTCACCAGTTTTACTTGGCATGTGGCTCTCTAATCAACTTTTTCAAGTATTAACATTACAGAATTTTATATAATATGAGGATATCCATCCATTGCAAAGGCAATAAACTGATTTTGAGAGAGACTATTTAAAAACATTTTATTTATGTGTGTGTGTGTGTGTGTGTGTGAGTGTGTGTATCTGTGTATCTGTGTATATGCATGCACATGCATATGAGTACAATGCCCACTGATGCCAGAAGATGGTGTTGGGTTCCTTGAAGCTGGAATTGCAGACAATTGGGAAATGCCTAACATAGGTGTTGAGAACTGAATCTGAGTCCTCTGCAAGTACAGCAAGTGCTCTTAACAGCTGAACCATCTTTCTAAACCCTGAAAAATGATATTTGAATAATAATCACATCCATGTTTGCTTCCTTTTAGGGAACTAAACATAGTGTCATTGGTTGAACATGTATCTACTTTAATGAAGCAGGGAGTTGCCCTGTAGGTTGATCCCGGCAGATCAGATTAATAAAAGACAGAATTAATCCAAACAATGAATGGGATAGAGGTGAAATGAGAGGATGGCAGCAGAAAGAAAACACTTGAACTTGGCAAGGATGCCATTATTCTTAGATTTATTACAGATGGTCTATTAGCTTTAGTAATGCACATATATTAGAATAGATTAAGTTATGGCTTGGTAACAATGTGCAAATTTTAGTGCCTTAAAAAAGCATTAGTTCTTGTTCTATGAATTTTGATGGATAAGATTGATAGAGGGAGACATGGCTTAGGTATTACACACTGTTTTCAAGTTTCTATATATTGATGGCACACATCACTTGCTCCAAAAGTTGTAGCAAGGTAATGACCACACCCCTTCAAAAGGGAAGCAAAATGTAATTTTCCACCAGGAAAGAGGCACAAATATTTGTGAGTACTAATGTAAGCTCCCATGAATTAATTACTGTTTGGAAACAAGCTAGGTGATTCTTGAGAACTGGAGATAAACCTGTGTGTGTCCACACTTAGATGAGCAATTGGAATAAACACCTCTTTGTCTGATGACTTTCTTTTCCTCCTGATGAGTGGATGGAGAGCCCATGGCCTGTCATCTTTCCCATAGCCCCTTGATAACTTTAGAAGTTGAAGGCACAAGATGTACCTCTGATAGAATATGGCAAGTATTTACTAACTGGACCACCATGTTTTCTGCGTAGTTCCTGTGCAGTGCATCTTGCATGCAATGCCTCTTTGTGAACCTCTTGCAGAGGCATTAAAATAGCAATGTGTCTGGCCTTATTATGAGAAGATCATCCCGCAGTGACTGAGCATGAACCTGTGCTGCTGCCGAGCTGCTGTCTGTCTAGTTATTCTATCTTTGTGGACCTTTGCTTCTTTCCAGTCCCCATTGTTTATGACATGTCTGTTGTCAGAATTGTGTCACAGCAGAAATTCCACACTAGATGTAAAAAGATGGAAAAACAGAAAAAGGTGGCATAGAATTTGCCTGCATAATTCTCTTAAACTGCTTGAATTCCTTTTTGTCACAGCCAAACAGTTTAGCTTGAAGATCTCATTGCACATCATGATCTGAATTCATTGTTTTCTTTCTGGTGTTAGAAAGCTGCAAGCCACCCAGGCCACACTTCTGCAAAAGCTAAGTGTCCCAAAGAACAAATATGCAATTCTACGTCTAGATGGTGTCAAGTGCTGAATTGTTTCTCGACTGGGCAGCCAGAGAACACAATTAGATTTGAAGTCATCATCTGCAGTCCACTAAATTCACAATTTTTATGATTTGATTAGGAATTCCCTTCCCTGTGATAGCCTGATTGCAAGGGTTAGAAATGCAAAGGAACCTGAATTCGTTAAGTAGATCAACAGCCCTCCTTGAGATGGTGCTTCCTCTAGGTCAGATTTCTTGTGATTGGCAGGAAGCTGTGACAGCTTGGCTCATATTGTACATTCTGAAGAGGAGCATGGGTAGACATGTTCAATTAGAACTGCCACTCAGCCTTTCCTTATGTTGGCTGCTGGTGGACTGCCACTTTCACTCTGCACTAGCTGTTAATATGGGGAAATCCTGCTCACTCATATCAGTCGGTAAGTGAGGCTGATTCCAGGAAAATCCTAATTGTATTAGTCACCTTTCTAATATTATAGTATGGCAAAAATGAAGTGAATGCCATTTGTGGGATAGAATCAGCCATCCTCCAGTATAGGTACAAGATACTTCTTCTGAGTGGGATATTTCCTCCCAATTAGGTTAATAGCACTGAAGCCTACCTGTTTGTGCCCTCCCTAATGTTTTCCTCTATGAACCAAATCTTTCCTGATACCCACTACATATGAGCACACTCTTTCCAAACACACAGTAGCATAGCTATGTTTGTGGGGTTTTTTTTCCTCATCTTTTTCTTCCCTGATTACTCATCTTGCCTTGTATGTCTGTTGAAATATTGTAAATGAAAACACAAGGTACATTTAGTGTAATGTGGGAGCCTCCACAGAAAGGAAAGTCATGAGGAAGCTTTATTAGAGTCATCCCAAAGACAATGTTTTTGTACTAAAGGTCAGCTGGTGATTAGACAAAGTCAGATTTCCTTGAAGTGGGTTGAGTATTAAATAAATTGGAAAGTAAGGTGTAAGACAAAGAGAATAAGAAAAGAGAGGGGATAAAAAGGTGGCTCAGCATTTCAAAGCACTGGCTGTTTTTCCAGAGGACCTGGGTTCAATTCCCAGCATCTACATGGTAGCTTACAACCTGCTGTAACTCCAGTTCCGGGGGATATGTCTCCCTCTTTGGGCTTCTGTGAGCATCAAGAATGCAATGGTTTACAGACATCCATACAGGCAAAATATTCATACACATGCAATTCTTATTAAAAAGAATAAGAATCAGTAGGAAAATAAGAAGAAAGAAGAGAGAGAAGAGGAAGGTCATGAAAGAGACAAGGAATGAGAAAAGAGGGAGTTTGAAGAAAGAAAAGGAGAAAAAATTGTAAAGAAATCAGAGGAAAGTGGCTCAGTTTTCCAACTTCTCTAGATGCTTTTCCTCCCAAGTGGATCTGAGTGGCATAAAAGCACACCCTAACCCCAGGGGTGGACTTGGATGAGCTTCAACCAGAGGAGTGGTTGGATAGAAAATCTAGAGGAAGAAGGTGAGGTCATGGTGCTGTGAGGGTCCTTTCCAGCTTTACTTTAGAATCCACTCTGAAACTGCATGGAATCCTGGGGCTCATCAAAGACTTTACGTGGCATTGGCTCACACGTGTGGCATGTCCTGCAGGGGCCACCCCAAGTTCTACGTGGAAACATGAAGGAGGCCCTAGCTGTCCAACTACTCATGCCAAAGAGGAATTCTCCAGAAAGTTCTCCCTACTGCTTCCTTTCATCCCATCCGGGGCTCTCATTTGTGACAGGTTATTTTGAGCAGGAGCACACTTGGCTTAATTCTGTCAGGGTATAAATGCTGGGTCTTTTTTTTTTTTTTTTTGACACAGGGCTCATTTCAATAAGCAGAATCTACTGTGTCATTTTCAGGGATTTCAGTGCGATGGAGCTGGTGGAAGTCAGAGGTTGATTCGCTATTACGGACCATAAGAGGAAGGGCCAAGAGCTCAGTCAGATGGTAATTCATGTAGTTGGTTCCCGGATGTGGAGCCTTTAGGATCAGAAAGGGTGGGTATTTTCAGAGACAGGACTCGAATGAGACAAGATTTTGAGGGGGCTTCAGGTTCAGTTGACTCTCCATATCCATAGCTTCTGCATACACAGTTTTAAAACAAGAAAACTTTTATTTGTACTGAAGATGAGTAGACTTTCTTCTGGACAGTATTCTGTGAACACTACAACATATAAAGTACTTACAATATTGATGTAGTATTACATGTTATCAGTAACCTAGAGAAGAGCTAAAGTGTATAGGAGGGTATATGTAGGCCATACACAGAAACTACACAAGGTATGTGGAACTTGGGAGTGAGTGAATTAGAGCATCTATCCTGGATTCAATCTCCTTAGAATACAGAGGAACACATGTAGGTGGAGGGATGAGACAGAAGGAGGAAAGCTAGGAGAACATCTGAGATTGAGGTCACTTAATAGTTTTTAGGAGGAATATTTTGAGATTCTCTTACTATCCTTCATTTTCCCCTGTCAATCAAATGAACATCCTTCTTACCATTTAACCAACTTATAAACTGTACCATTGGATGTAGGTACTCTTGTGCTTTTTAGTTTGGGATGGAAAATTCTAGAGTAATTTCAATTTATACCACAAGTCAGTGAGTATACAGCAGAATGCAAGTCCCTGCAATGTCACTGGAAATGCTGTAAAAATGTACTTTGGGGAAGAGATTCTGCTATTCTTTTTATTATCCTCACTAAGCAGCTATTAGGAGCAAAGCACCAAGGAAAGAAGATACAGAACTTCCCTGGTAGGATGGCTTCTTAGTGTGTATGTCAGACAAAGGACATGTGTGTATATATATATATATATAGATATATATATAGATATAGATATATATATATATGCAGTGTATAATACAACTACAGGTTATAGTGTTAGGATAGGAAGAAGTGTGTGAATTCCTATGAGTATTTCATATAGGCAGACAGAAATGATTTCTCTGAGAAGTTGATATTGAAACAGTAACCTGAAGTGCAAGGATCTCCAACTACTTGGACAAACAGCCTTACAGGCAGATGATTGAAAACCAGTAAAGCTCAGAGTTTTGCAGAAGCCACAGACTAGTGGGACCACAAACCTGTAAACAGGCACTTGTGGTACACTGCGATGAGAATCCAACTAGAGGAATATTGATAGGCAATGGGAGAGGAGGTCCAAGGAGATGTCAATGAGTTTGACAAGAGGATGGCAGTTGGTTCCGTAGAAAGTAATCATCGAGCGGCAACCTGAAGACAGTCTGGAGATTTTCTAGGTGGAAGAAAGCTTCCCCAACCTTGCTAAGTCACCACATATGTGAAGGAATGGAGAGGCATGAGGAATGTCATCTGTTGGAAGGATACCAATCTGTCAAGTATGACTAGAGGACAGATGAGCATGGTGATCACCAAGATAGAAGAGACAGCACCAGGAAGCCAAACCAGTGTATGGCATGGAATGGATGGGGCTATCAGAGTTGGAAGCAGAGATCCAAAATAGTAATATCTAAGTTTTAGAAAGATGACTCCTCTTACTTGCATGGGTGTAGTTGGATGTTTCTACATTGTTCATGTAGCAAATAGCCTTAAAGCCACACATGATCAAAGAGAGTTATGGATGTAGCCCAACAAACGCTAGTGCATTTACACAATATTATGAAATTTTAGTGGGTAACTCAATTGTACACCTCCTGAGCATGAACCTTGTAGATGACAACACTGTGTCACACTGCCAGGAGGCTGGAAGACTGTGCCAAAGTGTAAAATTTTGAGTCATATAAAACTAGAGTCAAATCTTGACTGGAATTGCTGTTGGCTCTATGATTATATATAGCTTTCTTAGTATCTTGACCTCATATCTTCATCTGTAAAGTGGGAAATTAAATCTTCGGTAGAGTTGTGAACATTAAAAGTGCTTGGCCTACATCACAAAGTTATGACAAGTTGTTTTAGAGGAATTTTTATTACAAAAAAAAATAGGGATGTTGTGGGGTGTGGAGGTAAGCAAACTGGTGAGGAGACTTGACTACTGGTTGCACTAGGGTAGGGATTATATCCAACCAAAATGGTAAGAGGATGAGGAGATGGAAAAGATATTCTAGAAATAATAATAGACTGCAACTAACTTGACACTTCTTTTTTTGGCTATGAGAGTTCAGCTGTTAGGTATAGCTTAAATTCAAACAAATACTCAAGGGGATTAGTATATGACATGACTATTATCAACATATACAAGAAGAAAAGAGGGGGATGATGAGGGACCCCTTATGCTCAGGAGTGGGATGTGACTCTGCTCCCAATAAAATGTCTCACAGCAAAAAAGAGTTCATGTTCCTAGAGAAACTCCAAGAGCTATTTTTTTTTTAAAATGAACTTAAGGTTTAAAAATTGGCATATGTTCACCATATTGTCTCCAACTGGGTGTTTACATAATGATTAGATTAATATATTTAAAAAGCATTTTAATTCTATAGTGATCCTCCTGTCTCTACTGGAGGTAAAGGCATGGGCTAACACCATGCATTATTTTACCTTAGCTCTAAGTTAATTAAAAAATTATCACAGGACAATTAGTAGTTGAGCATTGTGTGAATGGCCTTTTACACTAGGGCTCAAAGTACTAATGGTTTTGGTAATGTTAATGGCAGAATGGTCTGACCTTTTTTCTTTTAAATGATAGACAGCTGTCTAATCTTAGAGGCAGTCCTTTCAGGATGCACTAGTGGATGTAAACTTCCGTGGTAAAAAGTGCTGTGTATAATAGCATTTTCCTAGGCTCACAGTAGTAGTATCTTAGAGAACTCCCTACAGTGAGCTCTGAGCAGGCTTAGGAGAGGTGCAGCTAGAGGGAGGTGAGGGAGTAGTTTTATACAACAGTTCAGAGAAAGGTCACCATTCTGCCCATTCTCCTCGTGACCCCAAAGCGAAAGCTTGCCCTGAGGAGTTGCCCTGAACGCATAAATCTACCCTGGGTAATTTCTTTGACATCAGAGAACCACGTTTATATAAACAAACAATAGCACTTCCTGGATGGGACATGAGCAATTAGCTGTGAGACTCCTGCCCACTTGGCCCACACATTCTGGGATTTCAGGATACAGCAGAGAAATCCACAGAATTGTCACACTCTGAAAAGCTACATCTTATCAGAAGAGTTCAGCTACACCATATTTCTAGAACCTCATAATGATTACATGCACTTTATGTTTTAATGCTCCTTAGCAAAGAAAAAAAGTGGGGGAAAAGTCAAGTTAAAGGTTCTTAGTAAGCTAGTGTGTATTGTTACATCCGCATAGACTGCTGAGCGAGCACATACAATCCCTCACAAAGGTTGACACTATCTGCCTGTCCCTTCAAGTGGCCATAGAACACAAGGTAGCTTGACTACTCTGCAGTGTCTTATTTGCATTGTTATGGCTGGACACCAATCACATGACAGAATTTCAATCAAGGCAAAAAAATGGCTATCAGGATTTGTGTCCCTTCTTAAGTACCTGGTGACCACTAGGCTTACAACAATGTAAGACATTCCTTAAGTCTTTATGAGTAAATTCCTTCACAGTAGGGGTGGCCTGGTTGGGGGTGGGGTGAATTTAAACAAGTTGTACTGGGAAATAATGTTTTCTGAGCAGAAATGAGAACTCTACAAGCTGGCTGGCAGAGGCCACCAGCTCGCCATGGCAAACAGGAATACTATGCTAGGTAAATAAACTTAACTAGAAGTTTCTAACACACAGACAGTATAAGCCAAGAACTTTTTTCCCAGGTCTGAAATATTTTCACTGAATGTTCATGGAAATGAAAGCTTTCTCCTTAAAAATCAAGTCGGCACAGAATGCAGCTTATAACTGCCCAGAACAGAGCCCCAGGGGCAAGCAGTAGAAAATATGACTCAAAAACAAACCTGGCATTGCAAACTCAATGCAAAGCCTTCTGCACTGAGCATCATTTATGTATGCAAGTTGTTTGGATTAGCACTGTAGGAGAAGCAAAGTAAGAAGAGCTGGGCTGACTAAAGTAGTCTTTTTAAAAATTTTTTATAATATTGATACATAATTAAGAGTATATTTAACCACAATTGAATAGATCTTTGTATATTGATACAAATTTAAAGGTAACGCTTCCTAATGGTATCATACCTAGAGATACTTAAAAATAAAATGTGAAGCTCTGGCCTCTTGATACCAACCGTCTAAAATGGTCTAGGATAGTTAAAACAAACTCCTAGTCATGCAAACATGTCACTTTGTTAGCTACTATGACAGTCTATCACAGATATTCTCTAAACTACCCAGTAATCAAGTTGCTAAGAGACAAGCAACATTTGCTTATCTAAATACAAGAGATGGATAGGGCATCTTCAAAAACCCCTAGAGATCTGCAGAATATGGCATTCAAAGATGTTATCTTAAATCAAGATTTTTTTTTGATATCGAGACATATCAGCGCCTGACAGCACCCCCTATTCTACTCCAAGTAGAAGATAAGCATCGAAGAACCCCCACTGTAAGATGGTTGAATTAGTGGCAAGCCTTTCTCTTGGCATGAAAAAACCCCTTGCACCAACTGCAGACAGACTGCTGTCCAAAAAGGACAAAACTTGGTAGCAGGGAAGTCGACAGCCTAACTCTGCCAAGACAGGGTAGGTAAGTCCTTCATAATCCTGGCTCTACAACAAATGTCTGTCAGAGAAACAGGACCCAAAGCCTGAAGATTGATGCTGGAATGTATGGAGAGAAAATGGGAACTGTCCAGGCAGTCATTGGTATGTTCTTTCTTAGTTTTGGAAGCTGCAGGCCCTGCACCTCCTATATAAGCAAATATATTTATCCCTCTCAGGTCTCTGAGGTGGTTGAAGAATAGACAGCTAGAGTCTCATAGTTAAATTTTGAACTGTTTAGGAATCAAGAGGGTGTTATAGATCTAAGAAGACACTCTTAAAAGTGTGTTGCAAGATAGTATGAATGTTGAGTCACATATAGACCTTTAAACTCATGGAGTTGGTTAGATAGTAGAATGTTAAAGTCAGGGGCCAAATATGTATAAACTGGACATTGGGAAGGTATACTGGGCCATTTAACTCTCATAAATGTGGCATATTTATATCTATTGTTTTGTATAATACTTACTGTTATAAGAGAAGGAACCATCTGTTGGACTGAAAGGGGAAACTTCTGGGGGGAAGAGGGTGGAAGGGCGGGATAGGAAGGGGGAATAGGGAGGGGTTTGTTACTGAGATGTAACTTGAAGAAAAAAAATAAAGTATTTAAAAAAAATTTTAAACTGATAAAAACAAAAAAGATAGAATAGTTCTCTGCAGTTTTATCCATGTTCCCTAGTAATAGCAGCCACAAAGTCCTTTTAGCCCAATAAAATATTTCAACATTGCTCCAAAAAAAAAACCAAACAAAACAAAACAAAACAAAAAAACAAAAAAAATTTATTTATTTATTGCTTCAGGTTACATCTAATGCCCTCTTTCCACTTTTCCCAGTCCTGCCCTCCCACCCTCTACCCCCTAACCCTTCCATCCCACTCCTCTGGAGTGGAGTGTCCCTACATAACTTTGGCTTGCACCCTGGATTTTGATCCGAGGGGCTATCCCAGCCTTCCAAGGGTTAAGAGTCCATTACATGCCTCTTATGCTTTCCTATATGCACTCTTAGAAAATTCAGCTCTCAGTATGTAACCTAAACATACCATACAGCATTCTGGGAACAAAATCTCACTTTTCTAAAGAATTCCCTAGGGTGTCAGCAACTTCATTGCATGGGATGAACTTAACAAAGCACTGTAAGCAATCTGTTTCCATGGTCTTTTTTCTGCCTCTGGTGCTTCAAACTTCACAAAAGAGGCAGTGCCATTTTTCCTCTGGAAATTTATTAGTCAATATTCCCTCACTCCTGTTCAATCTCTTTTGGTATTTGAGGAGAAACCACAAAACACTAGTGCTTAATATTTTATTAAGCTTCACCCTGTTGCTTCATTGTATCTTTGGTTAGATCTACTCTTAATATGTCACTTGGCAAGTTTAATTAGAATCATAACAACTCAATCCTCCAAGTATGAACAACACTGAATATCAACACAAATTTCAAGAGTTATGAAAGAGACACTTCAAATTGAGCAGTTGGCTCACCACTAATTTAGGTCTGAAATTTTTATTTCTTAAACACATAGATTACATAATTTAAATGCATTTGCTGTTTCTGCCCTAACTCCAACAGTCCCAGGTTGCTGTCAAACTGTTCTAAGCACCATGATTCTAATCAGGTTTTAATCAGGTTTGGATAACTTTTGTCTTTTTTTTTTTTTTTTTCCAGAGCTTAGGACCGAACCCAGGGCCTTGTGCTTGCTAGGCAAGCGCTCTACCACTGAGCTAAATCCCCAACCCCTTAGGTGGAAGACATTAGCTTCTGTGAGCTTTTAGTGACAGAACATCATTGCCTTGATCCATCCTCCATAAAAATCCAAAATGGTGGTTTGGCATTCTTTCCCCTTTGCAGTCTTACGCTTACTAATATGTTTGCATCTTTTTGGTGTACAAAGTGGCTTTATTGTCAATGTTGCTTGTATTATGTATCTTTTAAAATTATTCTAATATTTATACCAATAAATACAAGGGAGACATAAACTGAGGTAAAAACCTGCTAGTTCAGCAAAGGTAACTTTGTTTTCCTACCTATGTACAAAATATCTATTTACAAGCCTGAAACTACAAATTAATTAATTATTGTAGTTATTAGTAAATATAAACTATAAGATTAGGCTGGCAGAGTAGCCGGCAGCTTGGCAGAGGAGTGGGCGGCCTGGCCCGTGTGCCTTAACTAGTTGCCTAACTTATCCTGGTGAAAGAGCCCCGGGACCAAGGGTGGCCTATACCACCAGTAACCTAAACTCTGTTAATTAATATAAGTTGTTATATTAGGCCAGTACAATTACCAGCAGTTTGGCGGGAGCTTCGCCTGGGCTCGAGGGGAGTCAGAGAGTCTGGAAGTCCAACAGCCTGGGACTGCTTGGACTGAGGGCCTAGAAGCCACCACAGTCTTTTCCCCAATAATTAAATACACCAAGACCTTTTAATGTTTTAACGCTTAGCCCTTAGCTGGGCAGACTCTCAATTCACTACTCTAAATTAACCCGGATTACCTAATCCCAAGCCACCATGTTCCTGCAATTACCTGGAAGCATTTTCAAGACATCTATCTCCTTCTGTGTCCCAGTGGAAAGAGAGGGGTTCTCTCTCTGTGTGCTCAGGTTTCCTGTCTAATCCCAGGAAGTCCCTCCTTCCTATACTCTTTCTGCCTAGCTAATTGGTCATAAGCAACTTTTATTAACCAATCAAGAGAATGCCTCAGAAGGGGCAGTAACCAGATCTCAGCATTGAACTCAACCTATCAGAAGCAATGATATTAGACCTTCCCTCAACACAAGCCTGATTCTACAACTAAACTGCTAGCTCTTTAGAAATGTCTTTCTATACATGTTCTTTTACCTAGCCTACCTTTTCCCTGAGCTCCTTCAAACTCAAGAGGGCTCTTTAGCTCTCTTTACTAGAATTCTGTTTTACCTATGTGTTGCCAGCTGCTTCTCTGTTGTTTCTTCCAGCTCAGAGAGAGAATCCCTTATCTCTCACCTGGAGCTCCTTCCATGGGGCCTCTTCCAAGCCAAGAGAGTGCTCAATGGTCCAATTGCTACAAAAGAAGTCTCTAGCTTCTCCTCTAAACCCTTGGAAGGCTGAGTCATGTCACTTTCATTGTAGAGGGAATCCAAGCCAAGTCAGTAGGGGCTGAACCATTTCACCTTTAGCGTGGGCCAGCTCAAGGCCAGCCAGCTGACTTTGCCTCAGGTCATAGAGCAAAGCCCACAAGACTTCTCCCAAACAACCTGTCTTAAAACAGGCAGGAACTTCAAATCTTTAGCTTTCTTATCAAAGGAGGCTTTTAGAGGCACACTCAACCTGCATCTCTTCAGGGCACATCTAACTGCATCTGAAATCCATTTAAGGTTTTATATTTTGCTAACAATTAGGTTTTTTATGTACAAAAATCAAATATCAAAGAGCTGCCCTTTATTTTCATGCAGCCTTCATGGGTCACGCAATTGAATTCACTTCACTCTAGCTTTGTGTCCCTGAAGATAGAGGGTTTCTGAGTGTGGTCTGGTGTCCTTCCTCTTTGGAAGAGACACAATGGTATGGTTTGAGGTTTGATCATTATCTGGGATGTCGTACATGCAGTATTTTCTGCATGATTTCCTTGTGGTGATTAAGAACTGTTATTTCTACAGTGTGTTCTGAGTTTTCCTGAGAGCTTAGTTCTACACTATTAATTACATAGTGTCTTCAAATCTTCCTGTTGTCTTACTATTCAAGGCCAACAGCGAAAGCATTGTCTTTGGTCTGCCGTTCCTTTCTGTGACTATGACCTCCCTGTTCAGTCTCTTTTCTGTACCTAAAGAGGATGACTTTGGAATATCGAAGCATACACTTCTAACATGCTAAGAAAAAAATATCTATAAATACAACATGACTCCAGCTGTGAGGAGTATGTCCAGTTGCTACACACACAAAAGGGGTGCTGACGACAGGCTTCTGCAGTGTTCTGGGTTTGGTGGGATTCACCCAAGTCCTAGATGCTTGAAGAACATCTATTCAGACTGAAATTGCAGGGGGTAAGGGTTCAACTCTGGTTCAGTCACACGCAGGTAATTTGTTTCCTTCTCCTGCTTCTTCACAGTTAATGGAGGTGACGGCAAGGTGAATAAGTCAAGTGAATGTCATTCCTATTCAGGAATCTTTCTGAATGATGATTGACAAGGTCTTCAAAATGGCTGTTCTTAGGAATTTAGGCCTGTAGCTTGGTCGAGGTTGGAACAAAAGTTATTAAGCTCATACAGCAAGCGATCCCATGCTAGACTAGTAACTTACTTGCATTAGGAAGCCAAGTAGACAGCTTGTCCTACTTACACCTAATCTTCACATTGGGTCTTTTAGCACGTCCATACATCAGTTTGAAGAGTTCAAATGGAATTTTGTATGTAGCGGGGGATTAAATATCCCCACTGGAGTGTTACTGACTTTGAATGTGAAGTGGGAGTTGAGCTGCAATTTTGGGGCCTAGCGTATGTGCAACATTAGAGACTTCTCAGAGGTTCTATTAAGAACACACTAAATTATCCACATCCCCCCTTTATTGTACTGCACTTAACACCTTGTAAGCACTGCCAGTGCCTCAGAGACTATTCCTTTCGGTCATAGTGCTAACACTAGTACACAGAAGAGGTTCTTGCTCCACTGCCATAGTTTGTGTTAGGCTTTCAAAGGCTTACACCAGCTTATGACAACAACATACAACCAGCACTGAAGGTCACAGAAGATACATTCCTGCCTGGAACCCATATCTGAGTAGCTGTGTCCCCATTTCCCTCACTCTGGTCACACAGAGACACTAGATGACAGTGTCTAACAAGACTTGGTTTGACAATGTGTTGTCATTTTTATGTTTTACTAAGGACCCACAAAATTCTGGAGTAAAAAGTTAGCTCATCTTGTTCAAGGCCAACATATCTTTCTTTTAGAGTATATTCAGATGAGTGTATTAAGCTACATTTCCCTTACCAGGTGAAAAACAGCTGAGAAAACTTACTTCCACTAATCAGGGACACCGTCAACTTTAACATTATGGTATATATCAATATTATTATCAATTTTTCTTTCTTTCTTTCTTTCTTTCTTTCTTTCTTTCTTTCTTTCTTTCTT
>CAJQZJ010030236.1:12946-44384 GCA_907164525.1 Lophiomys imhausi | reverse complement strand
GTTGGGTCTTTGTGAGGTTTAGGTATCAGGGTAACTGTGGCCTCATAGAATGTGTTTGGCAGTATTCCTTCTGTTTCTATGTTGTGGAAGAGTTTGAAGAATATTGGTGTTAGCTCTTCTTTGAATGTCTGGTAGAATTCTGTGCTGAAACCATCTGGGCCTGGGCTTTTTTTGGTTGGAAGACGTCTAATGACTTTTTCTATTTCCTTAAGGGTTATAGGACTGTTTAATTTGTTTACCTGTTCTTGATTTAACCTTGGTAGGTGGAATCTATCAAGAAAATTGTCCATTTCATTTAGATTTTCCAATTTTGTGGAGTACAAGTTTTTGAAGTAGGACCTAAAGATTCTTTGGATTTCCTCAATGTCTGTTGTTATTTCCCCCTTTTCATTTCTGATTTTGTTGATTTGGGTATTTTCCCTCTGCCTTTTAGTTAGTTTAGCTAAGGGCTTGTCTATTTTGTTGATTTTCTCAAAGAACCAGCTCTTGGTTTTGTCGATTCTTTGTATTGTTCTTTCTGTTTCTAAGTTGTTGATTTCAGCCCTGAGTTTGATAATTTCCTCTCGTCTGCTCCTCTTGGGAGTGTTTGCTTCTTTTTGTTCTAGCTCTTTCAGGTGTTCTTTTAGGTGGCTAGTATAGGAATTCTCCAGTTTCTTTTTGAAGGCACTTAGAGCTATAAACTTTCCTCTTAGCACCGCTTTCAATGTGTCCCATAAGTTTGGGTATGTTGTGCCTTCATTTTCATTGAGTTCTAAGAAGACTTTAATTTCTTTTTTTATTTCTTCCCTGACCCAGAGGTCATTGAGGAGAGAGTTGTTCAGTTTTCATGTTTTTGCAAGCAGAGACTTCAGGCAATTTCTTAACTGTAACTCCATGTAAAAGCAAAAGCAAAAAGCAGATCATATACATGCAACATATCATGAATATGTGCAGAAAATACTTTACCATTCTAAACGGGAGGAAAGGGATCATAATGAAGAGATACTGGAACAAGGCAAGTCCAAAAATCATCAGGGCAAACCCCAAATTCTGTATCTCTGTCTGTATCTGATGTCAAGGACTCTGTAGATCTCCAACTCTTTTCAACTTTGTTGCAACATGCTTCTCTGTCTTGGCTAGTTCCACCTCAGGTCTGCAGCAGGCATTTTCAATCTGCAACACAACCCAGGCTTCATCTTCACAGCTTCATACAGTGGCTTCTCTGGGCCTCAATAAAGGGTCTCCTCATTACACAGCCAGCTTCAGTGGCTTTCCTTAGCTGAGGAGGGAGATTCTAACCTCTTTCCTTGACTTTAAAGCCAGACCCACATAGCTGAAGCTGTCATGTTCTGCTGTTTGTTGATATTAGGACTGCTGTTTGTTGATAGTGGCCCCCTTTTTCAATTACATTTGCATCACCTTTCTGTTGTTGACTGTTTCCTTCACTGCTTAAGTTTTCCCTTGATTCTTTTTCGCAAGTTGGAAGTCTAACTAGGTGGGGTCTGTCCCTGAGGTCACCACTCTCTTTATCCCATTTAGCATCAGGTTTTTCTTTAAACTTTTTATCTCCCTGAACTCTGGGCTTAGTTCTATTATACTTCCTGGTGCTTCTGTTCTACTGAAACTGCACATTTTGTATCTTTCCTTGCTCAGTGTGCTCCTTTTCTTTAAAGATCTGCATAAGAATGACTGCTAGTAACTACATGACACAGTCAATTCAAACTAATGACTGAGCATTCAAATACATGGGCGTGTGTGTGTGTGTGTGTGTGTGTGTGTGTGTGTGTGTGTTTGTGTGCTCATTCTTATTTAAACTACCACACCGTATGTGACAATTAGCTTTAATTGTCAACTTGTCATGACCTAGAATTACCTGAGAAGAAGAAAGTCTCAGACATGTTTATGGGGAATGTCTTCATTAGGTTAATTGATGTAGGAAAATACAGCCCATTGTGGGAAGCTTCGTTTCCTAGGCAAGGGTGTGAGCATGGAGAAGTTGAACTAAGTGTGAACAAATAAGGAAGCAGGGGTGATATATTCATTTCTCTCTGCTCTTGACTGTGGCTGTGACCTCAAGTCCTGCTGCCTTGACTTCCATATATGATGGACTGTAACCTGTATTTGTAAGCTAAATAAACGCTTTCTTCCCTAAATTGCTTTTTGTGATAGCAGCAGAAATGAAACTAGAATGAAACTGCAATTTAATTATCAATTGTATTTATTAATAACTATAAACTGTAAGATTAGGAGCAGCCGGTGGCCTGGCCCACCTTAAACAGCAGCCTGATTTGTCCTGGGAAAAAACCCTGGACCAAGGGTGGCCCACACTGCCTGTAACCTAAACTCTGTTAACTAATATAAGATGTTATACTAGGCTGGTAGAATTGCCGGCGGCTGGCGGGAGGCCAATGGCCCTGGATTGCTTGGATTGATGGCCTATAAGCCATGGTGGTACTTTCCCCCATAATTAAATACACCAAGACCTTTTAATGTTTCAACGCTTAGCCCTTAGCTGGGCAGACTCTCAATTAGTTAATCTAAATTAACCCTGACCACCTAATCCCAATAACAGGCCATGTGCCTGTTATTACCTCCTAGAATTCTAACACATGTCTATCTGCTTCCATGTCTAGCGGGGGAGGGGGAAGGGGAGGAGGGGGAAGGGTGGAGTGGGGGAGGGGGAAGAGCAATTCCTCTGTATAAAATGCAGGGTTTTTGTTTTAATCTCAGGAAGTCCCACCTTCCTATACTCTTTCTGCCCAGCTAATTGGCCATAAGTGATTTGTATTAACCAATTATGCCTCAGAAGGGCGGTCACTAGATCTCAGCTTTGAAATCAGCCTATCAGAAGCAATGTTATTAGACCTTCCCCAACACTAGAATACTATGTGAAACTAGAATACTATCCATAGATCCTTTCTTCTAAGGAGGACAGACTTAAGACATGGTAGTAGAACAATGGTTGGAACCATTCAAGATGGGTAAATCAAGGGTAGAGATAATAGTTGAAGATAAAGAAGAGGATAGGAGTTGTGAATTTGTAGAGATCAGTGAAGACAGAAGACAACAAAGATGGAGAATTTCAGGGAAAACTATTAGGAGGAAAATAAGACCAAACTAGAACTTTGGAGGAAAACAGATTTAATATGGGTTTTTTTAAATTAAATTTTACTGGATAATATATGAGTTAACCTCCTTCTACATACTCCCACTAGATTTTCAGTAAAAATCTACAAAATTGCTAATACTTTGTAGGATGGGATTTGTTTTAGGAACTTCAAAGCAAGTAGGAAAACTATTTTATAGGATGCCTTTGGAAGACCAACAAGTAGTGAACGAGGGGTGGTGATGGGAGTAATTTATTATTTATTATTAATAAGAAGTTTGGAGACATCTCTGGTGTTCTCTTTATTTGTCCTCCATACTTATAAGACATCTCTCTTCACCCAGCTGACTAGTAGTGATCTCATTAGTTTCCAAGCTACAAGGGAAGGTTGGAAATTGAGTATTCTATTTTCATCCTCTATAGTAGGAATTGCAAATGATAAAAGTAGTTGGGGATAACCATTGTGGAACCATTGTTGTTTAGTGTGTAGATATTTGCAGATACTGTCTTGCAGATTTGTTATCCAGAAATTATGAAGTTGAGGTGAAAAGATTGTGATATCTATCTATCTATCTATCTATCTATCTATCTATCTATCATCTATCTATCAATCTAATTTTATTTTATTTTAAGAAAAAAAGTCACTTTCCCCACAGTCTTGCCAAATACAAAGTTGCTCCACAAGGACCTTTTAAAAACACCATCCTCCTGTTCGTACAAAGGAGTTCAACAAGTTGTTCTGAAGAATGCCTTCCAGCCCCTAGAATATTGGCTGTTGTATTTAATGGTCACCTTCAGAAATCTCTGACCTATGTTTTAATGAACATATCAATTAGTTTTGGTGAGTCACATAACTTTTGTGGACTCCCCACACCTGGGAATCATGAATCTTGATGGCAGTATTTTCTTTATCTTTTATTTTCAACATTTGCATGATAATCATGGAAGTAAAAAGCCACTCTTGTCTTTTCCATCTTCTTGAACTGGGTAGACATTTACCTGTAGCATGAAGAATGGACTAAATGATCTCAGATTGCACACTTCACTATTATTTATAGAAGCTATGGGTCCTTAGAAACTCTAGGTAGAATTGAATGTGAAGACATTTGGTTAGAGGGGAGATGGGAAGTGTCAGCTCTTTTACCCGGTCCTTCTGCTTCTGTGCACCATGGAGAGGAAGTAGAGAGGTACTGCTTATGCTCCATGTCTGCCTGGATGCTGCTGTATTTCCCACCATGATGATGGTGGACTAAACCTCTGAAACTGTAAGCCAGCCCCAATTAATGTTTTCCTTTATAAGAGTTGCCTTGGTCATGGTGTCTCTTCACAGCAATGAAACCCTAACAAGGCAGATGGTACAAGGGGAAATGCCAATCTTCTTTGGTCACTGTTCTTCAGATGAGCCACTGGACAAATACAATGGCTCCATGCTTGCTAGGTTCCAGGAAATACAAGGATGTGGATAAGTTAGGTGTAGAGGACAGCCCCTTTGACCAGCTATTCAGAGGCTGATTCACAGCATCTCCTAACTCATGCCTTAGCCATTGTGTCTGTTAAGAATGGGGCCTATGCCTTAGTTATTCCATTGTGTATATGTCCAGAGCACATAAGTTTTTGTTAACTTCATTTACACCATGAAAAGTCACTTAATGATCTTTTTGAATCAGTCAGTTTTCTCTTTTCTAAAGGGAAAGAATAATATATATCACAGAGAGAAGGAATAAGTGAGGTATTTATGTAGAGTGGTTTGCCACAGAATGCCAAGGGGTACTGTGTTTTCTTTCCATTTTTCTTTTCTACCTCCTATTCACGGCTGCTCTTCTCTTTGCACAACATCCTACTGGATCTTTCATATACTTGGAAACCTTCTGTTATGTCCCTTGTTTTGTTTTGTTGGTCTTATATTTGAAAGAACACCTGTTATTTATTCACACAAAGTTGCAAGACTCTGGAAAGGGTTGGACCTGTATTATGGGAAGTGTACAATTAGCTTAGGGCATAAGATAGGAGGAGCTGGGATGGAAGTGGGATGGGCACTGAGTGTAATTTTCTTTTCAGAGATGCTTGGGAGAGGAGAAAGAACATTGGCTGTCTTTTTCAAATACCTTGTTTTGGGACATCAGGCATATCTACCCACTTCTTGTTTCAGGAGAAGGACATTTTGAACAGTTTAGACCCTAAATAGACATGATTAGAAAGGTCAGGACTATTTAGTCTGTAAGGTAAAGGCTGGAGGGACACGGAGTCATAATTCTGGAAAATCATGATAGAGTGCGTTGGGAGCTGCAGTGTGACACTGGTGCTGGCACCCTCACAGCACGCACATTACAAGATGGTCTAAGCTCAAGCTGTAGGCAGGACTCGGAAACATATATTTATTCATGGAGGAAGAATTCATAAGAGAAAGGACTAAAGTTATGGGTTTGCCATCACGGAGGAAGGACATTTTTTTCTTATGTGTTAAACTTGATTCTCTGTCAGAGACAATGTGAGGGTATATGCAAAATAGCTTGGCTTTGATATGTAGAGGAAATAAGACTTGAATTTTGTCTATTTATTTTAAAATGAATTCTATTTATACTTTTCTAATAACTAATACAATTTATTTTTGGACCATTATAATCTATAATCTTCCTTTAAAAAAACTTTTTATTGATTCTTTGTGAATTTCACATTATGCATCCCAATCCCACTCATCTCCCCATTCCTCTATATCTGCCTCTGCCCTTGCAACCTCCTCCAAAAGAAAACAAACAAACAAACAAACAAACAAAAACATCTCACCATGGAAGCTGTAGTGTGTCAGACAGTATATTCTTTCGCTCAAACAGTTTTACTTGTAAATGCTTGATGCAATGAATCATACCTGGTTCAAGGCCTCTGCTTTCTGCTACACTACCAATACTGGGACTGGAGTCCATTGGGATTCCTCTCTGATATCCTGTTGTTGCTCTGTATCATGGAGATCCTACTGCTTTAGATCTGTAGAATTGGCCCCTTCACATGTTCCAGTAGTTCATGGATGGGATATATGTTGGGTGGGCCAACTCAAAGCCCTGGATCTGGGCCTGGATGGCAACGGAGTTGGTCAGTCCACTCACTCTCCTGCACCCATTGCCACCAGGGCCAGCTCTCCTGCTTTGCCCAGGTGAGGGATGGGACCAGCCTTCCTGCCTGTGGCAGCTGGCAAGAGATGGGACCAGCTCTCCCATGCCCAAATCTTCAGGGTCAGTTCTTCCATGCTGCCCATGTAAGGAGTAGGGCCAGCTGTCCTGCATTCATGTCCTCAGGTATGAGCCCATGCCACCAGTGCCAGCTCTACTGTGCTGGCCAGGCGAGGGGCAGGGACAGGTTTCAATCTATAATCTTCTAATGGGTTTCTTGAAATACAAATGAGGGTCCATCCATCAACTCCTAGTATATTAAAAGTATAGCTCAGTATATTAGAACACAAGGTGTGAATGGAGAGATAGCAGTACAGGAGGTAGATGAGGTTCCCTTCAACTGGGAATGGGAGGAAGGAAGAGTGGCAGACAGGGAGAAAATATAAATATAGATGTTTAATAGGTTGAGGGAGAAGACAAAAACAGGGGGAATCTTGAGTTTCTAAATTCAACTTGGAATTTTAGGAGAACTGAGACTCATCTACAGGTTGGCTATGGAGGAAATGCTAGGCTACCATGATGTATCACCAGAAACAGGGACTCTTCATATCTGGATGGAAAGGATACAGAAAGTTTACTTGTCTGTTAAAATCTACGTACTGAATTCTTATTGTTTCCAGTAACTTGTTCTAAATACTAGTGATACAGTAATGAGCCAAGTAGGTCTTGTTTTAGGAGATTGGGACAGGGTGAGAAGTGGGAAACATCTTGCAAACAGATGTGGCAAGTGACAAAAAAGGTATGGTAGGCAACAAGAGCCATGAAGGAATAGAGTGGCAGAACAGGGGTGGGGGGTGGGGTGACAAGGACTCTTTGCGCAGTCCATATGAGATGTCTGCCATCTTTCCCTTTTGCTGACTTTCTATTAGTTAGTCCTAATTGCCACTTTCTCCTTCATCTTTTCACTTTACTGCCCTAAGATGGACACGTAGGGAGGCCTGAGTGACAAGTGGAGTGAGAAAATGTCAAAATAGGTAGGAATAAAGTTAGGGAGAGAGTGGTGTGGGCTTAAGGGAATACCATAGAACCCATTAAAGTGCCAAGTGGGAGCCACTGAAAGATGGTAAGTAAAGGGTGGTGTCATTTCGAGCTCTTTCTCAAAGGATCACTTTGAAAGGCAGAAGAGGGAAGACTTGTTTCGAAGTAACTGCAGTCATGCATGCAACGACCATTTAGACTGGTACATAGAGGGAGGGTTGGGCCATTGTTGGGATTTGTGGCTTTGGTTGGCATTAAGAAAACATATTAAAATTGAGAGTCAATCCTTCCCCTTGGAGTGACCATGGTGAAGAGACAAAGTGAGCCTCCCGAGGTGTTGTGGTAGCCATTTCATAGGAAGTGTGTAACTGATACTTGGAGGATCTACAGGACAACCAGAGCCAGGGTGGAGCTGATTCAGGCATTGGGCCCCCTTGGAGCCATTTCTTGGCCAGTGTGATAGACCAATATAGATTACAGGTCCAGCTGTGGACACTTGAGGAGAATTTGCAGTAAAAGCTAAAGTCCAGATATTGGGAGATGTCACAGTGATTTACAGATAGGGGGTTTCAGGATGTCCTTGCTTTTGTCCTCACAAGGATGTAGAACTGTCACTTTGTGCCCAGTAATTGTCTTTTCCCATTTGGGGAAAAGAGAAAAGCCTGAACATGAGTTTGAATCTTAGCAAAATATTTAACCCAAATGAAGTCACTTTAAATAAGAGACTGTGTGAAGAGACTCAACAGGAAAGTTTATGGTCACTCTTTTTCCTTGTATGGGAATGGGGGCTTTTGAGCCACTTCTGTACAGTATAAGGAACGTGAACAGCAGCCATTTTGCATGTTGGAATGAGTACGTAAACTTCAGACCCTTTGGTTGTTGCCAGTTGGATAAAATAATCAGGATCCTTCTTGATAATAGTTATGAGTTTTGGTTCCTGGTAGACTTTCTTACTTGAAAGAGTTCTCTGAGCTTGATATTCCTAATAAAAGGATGAGTGGATTGTCAGGGTGGGGTGCTACATCATGAGATGGATTGTCGGGGTGGGGTGCTACGTCATGAGAAGCATGGGCTTTTCAGGTCCTACCCAGTAAAACCTAGAGTCCTGACTTTGCTGGACACGGACAGGAAACAGGGCCAACCTTATAGTATATAGTATCAGATGGTGCTTAAAGGAAGAGGCACACAGTCCTTAGGAAAGACTAGTCTAAAGACCACAACTGTAGGATTGTTTTGGTTTTGCCAACTTAAGAAAAATTACCACAGGTAAAGCTGGAATAATTTAAAGTACTGAAAAGGGAGGTGTCCTCTTTTCTAAAAAATACAAATTCCCTCTCCTGACTACCACAGCACTTAGACATGGAGTTGATGCTGGCTTGGGTCCTCAGTGGAAATTAGGAGCTTGAACAAACTGCTGTCAGTCTTGGATACATCTCTGAAGGTCCACAGCCCTTTCTCAGAATGCTCCAGTGGTGGGAAAGGTAGGGGGAGGGGAGGGAGAGGGAGTCCAGTGAGGAGTAAAGACACTTTCTTGGCATATGGCCACATGTGACTTCACACTCTGGGCACGCTCTGATGTCAGGTTCTACTCTAAAGCCTTGCAAAGGGATGGAGCCAACCCCAGGAAACTTAGGAGGTTAAGGGAGATCTGGACAACTGTAGGAGTTTCTGAAAAGGCCAGGCTTGAAGGCAAAGGCTGCATTTCTGATCCTCATGGATCACAATGCAGCACTTTCTGTTAGCGTCCTGGTTGATGGCAGGGGTGGCCCACATCTGCAGTGAATTCGGGGTGGATGTAACCCCTGCACAGGCCAGTGTAACTTGAGAAACATGGTGCTGGCAGCTAGCTCATGCAGGCCTGGGAGGAGGGTGGGGTGGGAGCTGTACCTCTGCCAGAGAAGTGGGGTTGGACCTGTTCCTTGGAGTGTGCCTGGTTATGATTTGCTTCCCACAGCACCAGACCCCAGGCTTTGTGTGAACTGACAGAGAGTAAGAAACTACCAGCAGAAAGCATCTTGTCTGGATCTTTTCCAGACCCCATTCTTGTAAGCCCAATGAGACTTTGACATATTACTGGTTTGTGGATTAGAAGTAAAGTCAGGGCGCACCTACTTGTTCCACAAAGAATGTAAGACCATTTGGAAAGACACCATGACCCAATAAGATGACACAGGATTTTCCTTAAGTATTTGGCGATGGTGGACAGGGGGAAGACATGGGATAAACACACAATTAAAGGAGTCAGAAATGAAGGGACCCAGGAGGTACTCTCTTCTTTAATAAGTGTCATAAAATGGGATAATGGTGGTGATTACCTCAAAGGGTTGTTACAAGGATGGCAGGAGTTTAAATGTGAAATGTTTAATATGTTACCTTAATATGACACATGTTCCATACATGCCATAATTGATTATTGCTGCACTGATGACTCTATTGTGAGACACTTTTAACTGGCAGTATTTTCTAGCAGAGCTGCTGAATGAAGACTGGAACCTGACTCTGGATTTGTTGCCTTTGTCATCATGGATTAAGTAACCACTCTAAGCCTCAGTTTTCATAAGTATTCCTTGGAGATGAGAGTACCTAACTTTCAGCCTTGGAGGAAATGACACATATGATAATATTAGCTCAGGCTGCCATTTCAAATACCAGATATGAGGTGACTCAAACAATAGACATTCATTTCTCACAGCTCTAGAGCCAAGAAATTCAAGAGCAAAGTGCCAGCAAGGTGGATTTCACCCTGAGACGGCCCCTGTGGGCTTTTGTGTATACACATGGCTGCCATTTTATTGTGTGGTCACACGGTGTCTTTGTGTGTGGGATGGGGTAAGGGAAGAGAGAGTGAGAGGACCTTTTGATGAGGACCAACACCAATTCTGTCACGATACCCTAACTCTTGTGATACGAGGCTTGATTGTGAATTTGATGAGAGGATAGCAGAAAGATCCTGTCTGTAACAGAACATATATATCAACCAGCAATGTTTCAAGATCTTATATAAAGCTTGGCTAGCCTTATGGCTGTGCTGTGCATACAGTAAGCACTCAATAGATGTTTGAAGGTAACTTAGTTAAGCATGCCAGGGTCTACCCACCACTACTGTAATTAGGACATCCTGCAGAGGAAAAAGAGTTTTTTCTTCTTTTAAAAACTATTTATTTTATTGTTTTTTATAATTTATTTTTTATTTCTTCAAGTTACATCTCAATCACAATCCCCTCCCTACTTCCCCCTCCAGTCCCACCCTTCTGCCCTCTTCCCCCTCAACCCCCTATCCTCTTCCCTTTTTTTTTTAGTTTAAGGTATATCTTTTTCCCCCAACTTCTCCCCCTTTCAGTCAAACAAATAGTTCTTTCTCTTATAACAATAAATACAATACAAAACAACAGAAATAAATAGGCCACAATTATGAGAGTTATATGGCTTAGCATATATTCCCAATGTCCAGTCCATATGTATTTGGCACCTGACTTTAACATTCTACTATCTAACCACCATCTCCATGAGTTTAAAGTTCTATATCTAACTCAGCTTTCATACTAACTTGCATCACAATTTTAAAAACATCTTCTTAGATCCAGAACACCCTCTTGATTCCTAAACAACACAAAATTTAACTATGAGACTCTAGCCATCTATTCTTGAACCACCTCAGTGACATGAGAGGGATAAATATATATGATTATATAGGAAGTGCAGGGCCCAAAGCTTCCAAAACTAAGAAATGACATATCAGTGGCTGCCTGGACAGTTCCCATTTTCTTTCCATACATTACAGCATCAATCTTCAGCCGTTTGGCCCTGTTTCTCTGACAGACATTGATTGTAGAGCAGGAATTATGAGGGACTTACCTACCCTGTCTTGGCAGAGCTAGGCTGTCGACTTACCTGCTTCCAAGTTTTTTCCTTTTTGGACAGCATTCTGTCTACAGTTGGAGCAAGGGGTTTTTCTTGCCAAGAGATAGGCTTGCCACTAATTCAACCATCTCACACTGGAGATTCTTCGATGCTCATCTTCTACTTGGAGTAGAATAGGGGGTGCTGTCAGGCGCTGACATGACTCAATATCAAAAATTCTTAAGTTAAGAAAACATCTTTGAATTCATATGTAAAAAATAAAAAAAATAGTTAAATTGTTTAACAGTATTTATATTATATTTGATTAGTTCGGCGGCTAATCCTTAACCATCCATTATAAATGAACACACAGACACCACATGGATTCTAACAAGCCTTGTCCTGAATTGAGCAATCTTAGCCCATCTAAGCTAGCTCTTAATTCTGTTACCCAAATATGACCCCATATATATATATGTCCCCTTGGACTGCCATTCTCCACGCTATGCCAATGTTCCTGGCCATGTGGAATGAAGTTCCTTTTTCTAACCCATGGTGCACATCCTCTTTCCTGCTGCTCCTGGCTGGAATGAATTAATCCTCTGTCTAAGGACAGGCTTCCTGTTCTAATCCCAGGAAGTTCCACCTTTCTGTCTTTGCCCGATCTCAGGCCTGAGCATTTTATTTAACCAATCAGAGTCAATATAAGTTACAGACAGCAAACAGGACCAATTAATTAACATTGAGAATGCTTAACACCTCCCCAACAATTCCCTCCTGTTGTCTAAAAAAAAAAAAAAAAACTGCAGGGGATTGTGATTGAGATGTAACTTGAAGAAATAAAAAATAAATTATTAAAAAAAGGCTAAATTTTTTAACTCATATAGTAAAAACAATAAGAACAAATAGGAAACAATCAAGAAAACCATATATAAAAGTTATACACATAATATTTAGCCTATTTGTATCAAGCAATCTTGAAGATGACAAACCTGTCAGTAAATAATAGCTGGTCTGTGCCTGTGAGTGTTGGTGTCTGAAGAAGCCAGAGACATTGGAAAACCCAGATCTGGAGTTACAGAGGCTTGTGAGGAGCCTGACCTGGGTGCCGAGGACAGAGCTCAGGTCTTCTGCAAGATCAGTGAGTGCTTTAAACTACTGAGCCATCTCCTCAGGTCCCAGAGTGTTTTTTTCTTTGGATGCCTTCTCAACTCTACCTTCTTAGCAGAATATAGAAACCCTGGGACCTTAGCATGGTGCATTTTGTTGAGTTCTTTCCTGGATGTTGTGAAATCCACATCCGTACCCCTGGAATTAGAGATGCCTGGAGGGACTGAGGCTCTGAAGCCTATGTGACCTTCTTTTCTGGGCTGTCTAGTATGTTCAGGTCATCTCCACTGGTGCTAGCTTTGGAAGCACCAGAAAGTAAAGAGACACTTTGTGCCTGTCAGAAGGCACACTGACCACAGAAGAAAGTGCTCTGCAATGAGCTCTTACAATTCCCCCTTGCCTGAGGGTTCCTTTCACAGCCAGTTTCTATCCCATGCTTTAGTCTTTTCCTGATTATAGATGAACTGCTGGACTGCAAGAAGAGGCCAGTTCCACAAACCAAAACTACAGGATCTCCACGACATAGGGCAGTTATGGCATATCTGAGAGGCGTTCCAGTGAAGTTCCAGTATTGACAAAGTAGCAGAAACCAGAGGCCTTGTACCACACCAAGGAGTCATTTTAATGAATATTTGCAAGCAGAATGTGTGGACAAAGGGAAATATTGTGGGACACACTGAGATATGCTGCAGCTTCCACAATGAGATTTTATTTTTTATGCTGGGACAGATTGCAAGGATGGAGGGTGGGTCTAAGGGGAAGTGGGAGATGGGAGCGAGCAGGGTGCATGGTGTGAGATTCACATAATAAAAATTTTTCAATTAAAAAAAAGAAAAGAAACAAAATAAAACTAGGCTCTAAAAGAGGGAGACAATCACTCTAATTGGTTAGAGTAACGAGGGACCAAACCAAATGAAGTCCTGGAGAACTCCCAGGGCTGGACAGACTTCTAAAGAACATGCTTTTCAGATGTGGGGTTGGTGAAAAATTTTTTCCCACTCTGTAGGCTGCTGTTTTGTTTGAATGACAGTGTCTTTTGCCTTACAGAAGTTTTTCAGTTTCATGAGGACCCATTTATTGATTGGCGGTCTTAGAGCCTGAGCTGTTGGTGTTCTGTTCAGGAAGTTGTCACCTGTGCTGATGAGTTTGAGGGTTTTCCTCACTTTCTCTTCCAGTAGATTTAGTGTGTCTGGCCTTGTGTTAAGGTCTTTGATCCACTTGGACTTAAGTTTTGTACAAGGTGATAAGAATGGGTCTAATTTCATTCTTTTACATGTGGGCATCCAGTTGGACCAGCACCATTTGTTGAAGATGCTGTTTTTTTTCCATTGTACTATTTTGGCTTCTTTGTGGAAAATTAAGTGACCATAGGTGTGTGGGTTCATTTCTGGGTCTTCAGTTTGATTCCATTGATCCACTGGTCTGTTTCTATACCAGTACCATGTTGTTTTTATTACTAATGCTCTGTAGTACAGCTTGAAGTCTGGGATGCTGATACCTCCAGATGGTTTTTTATTGTACAGGATTGATTTAGCTATTCTGGGTTTTTTGTTATTCCATATGAAGTTGAGAATTGCTTTTTTCCAGGTCTATAAAGAATTGTATTGGTATTTTGATAGGAATTGTGTTGAATCTGTATATTGCTTTTGGTAGGATGGCCATTTCTATTATGTTGATCCTACCTATCCATGAGCATGGGAGATCTTTCCATCTTCTGATGGCCTCTTCAATTTCTTTCTTCAAGGACTTGAAGTTCTTGTCCTACCAGTCTTTCACTTTCTTGGGTAGAGTTACCCCCCTGGTATTTTATACTGTTTTTGGCTATTGTGAAGGGTGTTGTTTCCCTAATTTCTTTCTCAGCCCATTTATATATCTGACAGAGGGGTAATAGCCAAAATTTACAAAGAACTCAAGAAATTAAATGCCAAGAAACCAAATAATGCAATCAAAAAATGGGAAACAGAGCTGTGTAGGGGTTAGCAGTAAACATTGCCATATTGTCAACAACTGGCATCATAGTTTCAAAATATGCAGTTTTCTCTATAGTTTTGAAAATAAAATTACCCATAATGCCCCACATTGGGCGCCACCTGTAACCAATCTTTTAAATTATTATTTAACACTTATTTATTTATTACTAAATTCACTTATAACAAACACCAACAATTTCTTAACTATTAATCCTATAAATTCCTACAACCCCTTTAACCTATCCACTAAACCTATTGATAATTATAACAACTACTTTCATAACCTTTTAGAATGATACAGTCTCTGGGGCAGGTCCTCAGTCGTCAGGAACACAATCTTTGTTGTAGATTCTTTAATGCACTTAGCAGTCCTTTTTCTGGATCTCTCAGATGCAGGTTCGTCAGGGTAAGTTGGTTATTGCAGTCTCACCTTAAATAAGGCTTCATGCTTTCTTCTCTGTGGGAGACCCCAGCCGTCTGCAGGCCAACTTACTTCTTTTGAATCAGGAACTCAGCTGCTCTGCCTCAGTCCTTAAAGCCAGGCACAGTTTCCCCTAGGCCACTGATCGGACAGATCAAACCCCTCCAGGCAAAAGCTGAGCCACAGGGTCCAGTCCTTGGCCTTTTGGTGTCTTGCTCAGGCTTTCTTTGCTCACTGGCTTCTTTCTTCTTCAGGGAGAGAGCTGGCCATCAATGGCCAGCCCTTTTTTCAGCAGGACTCTTGGAGCTCTCTAGCATCAGGGGCCTCTTCTCCCTCTGGGCTCCATGCACTGTCCTCAAATAGGAGGAACTCTGTTTCAGCTTAATTTGGGCTCCGCCCACTTAGCAGCTGAAAATAATGTCAGGCTAGATACTTTGTTTCTTCAAGTCTATTGAGTCTTTCCTGTTTTTCCTGACTTCAACCTTGTTTTTCAGTCTATTGAGTCTTTCCTGTTTTTCCTGACTTCAACCTTGTTTTTCAGTCTATTAAGTCTTTCCTGTTTTTCCTGACTTCATGCTGATAATGCTCTTCAGGCCCTGAATTAAGAGACAATATCAGAAACTCCTATATATTTTCTAAATCTAATTTATCTAACCCCTACAGAGCTGTATAGAGAGTTCACAAAGGAAGATTCCCTAATGACTGAGAGACACTTGAAGAAATGCTCAGCATCCTTAATCATCATAGAAATGCAACTCAAGATGACTCTAAGATTCCATCTCACACCTGTCAGAATGGCTAAGATCAAAAGCTCAAATGACAGCACATGCTGGCAAGGGTGTGGAGAAAGGGGAACTCTCCTCCATTGCTAGTGGGAGTGCAGGCTTGTACAACCACTTTGGAGGTCAGTCTGGCAATAAATTAGAAATCTTGGAATAGCTCTGCCTCAGGACCCAGCCATACCACTTCTGTGTATACATCCAAATGATTCCTCACCAAACCATAAGGAAGTTTCCTCATCTATGTTCATAGTAGCCTTGTTTGTAATAGCTAGAAACTGGAAACAACCCAGATGTCCCTCACCTGAGGAATGGATTAAAAAAGCTGTGTAGATTACATCTACCCAATGGAATACCACTCAGCCATCAGAAACAATGAAATCATGCAATTTGTAGCCAAGTGGATGGAACTAGAGAAGCTCATCCTGAGTGAGCTAACCCAGACTCAGAAGGATGCACATGGCATCTATTCACTTATAATCGGATTTTAGCTATATAGTACAGGATATCTATACTACAACCAATGCAACAAAGGGAACAGGAACATAGACTTTGTTACCTGTTAATGAGAGACTTTCCCCTAGTGGTGCTTCCTTGTAGGCCCCCAGTGTATGAGGAGGTTCTTGGCCCTCGTATGACTGCTGAACTGGGGTGGGGGACTGTTATGTAGGGACACTCCATTCCAGAGGAGTTGGATGGAAGGGATGGGGGTTGAGGGTGGGAGGGCAGGACTGGGAGGGGTGCAAAGAGGACACTGTGATGGAGATGTAACTTGAAGTAATAAATAAACATTAAAAAAAAAGAACAGGCTTTTCTTTGGTACAGAGCTTTAGGATATCAGATCATTTTCAGATCTGCTATCTCATTCATCTTAGTGATAACCCGATATGAAGGGCAGAGAGCTTTAGGAACAGAGGTGTAAAGGAGGTTGTGCTTCTTAGGTGGACCAACAGTGAACTGGCAACCGCATGATCTTGGGATGTGGCTGCTGTCGTGAGCCTGGGACACAAGGAGACTTCCTTCCAGTCAGAGGTTGATGGTAGTGATTCCTTTGGTCCTGGTTATTCAGGGCATCTGAAAGAACCAGGAGAAGCTTGTGGGAAGGGATGGTGCCTTGAATGTGGATATGAGGGCATCACAGATGCCTTAGAATTGCTGAAGAATCTGGTCTCCACCAGTGATAACAGCACAGAATGACTCCCAGGTGCTAACTCTGGTAGGCCGACACCAGACAACAGGGAGAGGATGTAGAACCTGCAGCTCATGTGGAGAGACATGCAAACACCAAGACGAGATGGTGTTTTTATGGATGCTCACTATGTGGGAGAGATAGGTGGATAAGAGATACTTCCACCTGTGAGTGGGGGATAGTCAGGGGAGAGGTTTCTGGACAAAAGATCTCAAAGGTGTAAAAAGGGAGAGCGAGCACATTATATTAGAGACAATGAGCTGGTAGATGTAGGCCAGGGGATAGAAGGCACCTTGGAAGGTGGGCATGTATAGATTTGTTTGGCAGGAGCAGAGAGCTGATTCAGAAAAGGGACAGGAACAACACTACAAAGAAAAATAGAACGGGGTCAGAATGTTGGGCTAAGAATGACTCAGGACTTTGTATTGTGGGTTATGAAGAACGAGGGGAAGTTTTTTTTTTTGAATGATGCTTAAAGAACAGTAGAGGGATGGGGCTGTGATTGAGATGTGACTTGAAGAAATAAATAAATGTAAAAAAAAAGGGAAAAAAATAACCTCCCCCCCCAAAAAAAAAGAACAGTAGAGGGACTGACCCAGCTTTTGAGAAGGCTGTCTTTGTAGTCCTGGCTTCCCAGTGGGAATTTCACAAATTGGGTGACTAAAGTTCCAGGCATTTGTGCTCATTCCTGGGCATGCAGAGGTAAAGGACACTACCTGTTCCCAAGGAGGTTCTGGTCCAGGGCCGGGTGCTGGGATCAGAGCAAAGTCTTCTTCAGAGAACTCTCCTGCTACTGCTGCCTTCCCCTCCATTCCCTCTTTTTCTTAGCAACCTTCCCTCACTGCTCTCATTACTTGTTGAATCTCCTCCCTTTATGCTGCTGTGCGATTCTACTGTCTCACGATGACATAGAGTAGTTTTCATCTTAATTCCAGCATTGTTTGTTAATATTACAGGATAACTTTCTATGCATAAATTCTTCACTAGGGCTCAGTGGAGCCAGGTTTGGTTCCCAGTACCCTAATTGCATCCCATAACCTCAGTTCTAGAGGTCTGATGGCCTTTTCTGACCTCAGCTGATACCGGACACACTGGTAGTACAAATGTTGTCAAACAGGCAAAACACTCATATACATAACCTAAAATAAATTAATGTAAAAAATTAAAGCAAGATAAATATTTACTGTGGTCTCCAAGTACTGTATGCTTACAGACTCAGCCATAGAATCTGGAATTTCTAGAATGTATATTTTATTCTATTTTTGAAACTGGTTCTCAAAGTTGCCGGTTTGTAGTCTCCAATATTTCCTGATATTTCACATTCTGCTTTGGTAACTAACAGTGGCCTATCTTCTTGGTATTGGGTGTAGATTCTGTCCAAATCTTGGGGACTTGACATATATTTAAAGGCATTAAACAGTTTTTAAATTCCTTGACAGGATTTCAGTGTTTTCTCCAATATCAGCACCACTTCCACCTTGAATTTTGAATGTCTACTACCTAAAATCTCTGCTAGGAGTCTAAAGTTTTAAAGTAAAGTGTACAGACCATCAAGAACTTTGGAATGTAGATCCTAAGACTCTCCTTTATACAAATAAGGAAACTGACGTCAGATTAAATAATTTGTCGAGACCACATCGAGGCGTGCCAATCAGAGTGCAGCTCTCTCCACACTCCCAAAGCTGAACTTGAGTCTCAGCATCACAGCTCCACTTACCGGCTATGCTGTCCCTTTTTACAGATATATGCCATTATTTGTGGTGCATTGAGCCCTTCCCCCTTTGGGTTTCTTTTTTGTAGTGGTGGCAGAAGAAGGCAGAGTGGCAGGGAAGACCTCATGATATTAGTATAATTTGAAGACTCATTACTTACAGTTGTTGAGTCTTTGTTTCTGTATCTGTGAAACAGGATGTGGTGAGGCTTCTGAGCACGTGCAGCCTCTGGGACAGGGCCTGAAGTAATAGAGAAAGGTCAATTAAGAGGGTTACAAAGGGTCTGAGGGATCCGCAGTTCTGTGGTACAGCCCCTGTGGAGTGGTTTCTTCTTATCTACTTTTCCTGTCAAGTTTTCTAGCCACATCCTGACTTAGTTCTGCTTTATCTCCACCACAGGAACATTTCAATTTGCCTTTTTGGGCTTCTGTAGCAGGATGTTTCCCATTTTCTACTAAGTCACTAACTCAAATGGCTTCTTAGTCCTTCCATTTACTCTGGCTGGAGAGTTACACAGATATAAGCTCACGTAAGTGGTGGTAGGATCAAGGACTTTAAAAACCCATTTATTTATTTCTTCAGTTTACATCTCAATCATAGTCCCCTCCCTCCTCCCCCTCCCAGTCCCAACCTTCTACCCTTTTCCCCCTCACCCTCCTATCTGCTTTAAAACATTTTTTTAAAAAAAAAATTAAGGTTTATCTTTTTCCCCCAATAGCTCCCCCTTTTAGTTCAATAAAAAGTTCTTTTTCTTATAACAATACATACAATAAAAACCAATAAGAATAATTAGGCCACAATTATGAAAATTATAAGGTATAACACAACTGAACAGCTTATTGTTCCAATGTCCAGTCCATAAATATTTGGCAACTGATGATAATATTCTGTTATCTGTCTCAGTGAGTTTAAAGTTCTATACCTAACTGAGTTTTCATCCTAATTTGCATTACCAACTTAAAAACACCTTCTTAGACCTAGATCATCCTTTTGATTCCTAAACAACTTAAAATTTAACTGTGAGACTATAACTATCTAGTCTTCAACCATATCAGAGACCTGAGAAGGATATATATGTCTGGATATACAGAAAGTGTAGAACCAGCAGCTTCCAAAACTAAGAACTGACAGACAACTGGCTGCCTGGACAGTACCCAATTTCTCTCAATACATTGGAGCATCTTTCTTCAGCCTTTTGGCCCAGTGTCTCTGACAGACATTAATTGTGATCAAGGACATTTTTTAAGAAGGCAAAAATAGGACCTATTAGAGGTCGTTAGCACTGGTTCCTTGGTCTCTTCCAGCCCTCTTGGGACACACGTGCATCATGCTTTCTTATCCCTGGGGTTCCATCCAGACCAGTCCAATATCACCTTGAAACCTGTTTGGAATATAAACTCTTGGGTTCCTCTCCAGAAGCTAGGGGTGTGGAGAGTTCTTTGTGCTAATAAGCCCTTCAGGGAATTCTGATGTACTTTAATGTTGGATAAACACTGCAGGAATCACTCTTGAGTTCTTTTAAGTATTGGGATCTTGATTGTGAATCCCCAGGCTTTCCCAGCTACTCTTTTGTTAGGACTAGCATTAGTTACTGGCATTCGTCTCTATATTCTGATTCAAGAACTTGTGCTGAGATCCTTGATCTGCTAGCTCATGTGCTGTGTAACCTTTGTATAGACTAAAAAGTTTTGCAGAACTTAATGCTTTAGTTAGACGTATTGCGTCTGATGTGAATCAGATTGAGCCTAATATATTTCCTTACTGTTTCCTAAAAAAAAAAAAAATGCAGTCTTTTAATTGCATAGTCAGAGCTACATAGCACTCATACATTATACAGCTCCAGTGCCCATTTACCTCCTAAGAAATGCCTTTCTCTGACTTATTTGGTGGGTGAGAATTGCTGGAACTATTTTATTCAAAGAATGTCTTCTATGAACTCTTACCTGCAGGATCTTCTTGGATTACAAGAATATGAGTCCCACTGAGAAAAGGCACATGAGAAAAGTAGTCTCAACAACTTATGAGAACGGTTGTGGACCGAAACATGAAACCAGTTCAAGGAAGGCTGGTTTCGGCAGACAGTGGGCTCTCAAGGAGGGAGAGTGTGCCTCACTTGTCTCTGTGTCCTCATCATCTCACAATGCCTATCCAGTACTTACTCAATGTCTTCCATGTTCAAGGATTTGGGGCTTATAATGATACCAAGACAGATGCAGTTGTCACCTGCATGGAGTTTACGTTCTCTTGCTTCCCAATGAATAAATTATGACTTATTAGAAAATATATCTAGTATTATTAAAGGAGTTAAGGATGTTTATCTCTTGGACCTAGGAGTCAGTGTTGGGGAGGATCAATTAATGAACATGATAATGACATTAAGAAGGCGCTGAAATATTCTGATAACAGATGTTATCAGAACTGTAACACCTATTTGAGCTTCTTTGAGAAGTCATCACTGTTGGAGAAAGATGAAAATAAGCTGTTCAGTCAGCACCTTCGGGTAGCAGAATTCAAGATAATGATAGCAGATAACAGCAAAGTGATGTATATTACATTAAGAAAGCCTGTCTATGATATCACATTATTTTGCTAATAAATGAACTATAGACCTTATTCTAAATTTATGAGACGTGCAACAGAATGTTACCACATTCTTGATCCATTACTGTTTTACAAATTAGAAGTCCTAGCTGGAGTACTCATGGTGTGGCAGCAAGGGGCTGAGTGCTGTTGTATAGTCCCAACTCTATTAGTCTTATGAGCAGTAGGCACAGAATCTCAGGTCTCTCCTTCCAGCTCTGCCACCAGCCGGTGGTGGTGACATTCTAGTAAGCCACTTTGCTTCTCTGAGTCTCATTGTTCTTATTTATAAAGCCAGGGGATTCAACTATATTTGTCTGTGATGTCCAACTCCACAATCCTACTCCTTTGTGTGACATGTTAACAGTTAATAGAAAAGTAGTCAATTAGAGGCATATGTTTTGACTGGTCCCATTGTCCTATGCATAATTCTCTAACATCTTATCTGAGCAAGGAGAACTTGTGGGTTCTTCCAGGCTTAGCTGGTGTGCTAGGGATGGTGAAGCATCTTCAGAGGTGTCTAAACAGTGCCTTGAGTTAGAAACACATATGCATGACTGTTTCTAGAACTATTCTGTTCTTTTATTCTGAACTACACCACCAGACACTTTCTGGTTTTATGAATAACAAAGTGATGTATATTACACTAAGAAAGTCTGTCCATGATATCACATTATTTTGCTAATAAATGAGCTATAGACCTTATTCTAAATTTATGAGACGTGCAACAGAATGTTACATCGTTCTTGAACCACCACTGTTTTACAAATTTGGCATCTGCAGGCCCCAAAAGGCTGAAATGTTTTAAATTTATTTACACCCTGCAGTTTCCTTGGGGAACTGTTTTCCATAAGCTAATGAGGCGCTGGTGCAAGGCCTCTCTGTTATTCCTGGCAGGAGCACTGAGACACACCGCCCGCTGCCCTGCTTTTTTCCTCAGTAGTCCAGTGCAAATAATAAATATGGGGAAATACATCATCCCTTTGAATGTGGGAGCCAAGAGGCAGGGCTGCCAAGGTTGAAACAAAGCAATTGCAAGCTTGGAGCTCATTCAGGTCCTTTCCCGCATGTGCCAACATTTGAGGGACACCCTGGACGTGGACTTTATCATGTCCATTTGCTTATGCTGAACACATGGACAATCTTTAGAGATCTACTCTATAAAGTAGGTGTTTATTTTAGGAAGTTGACTTTTTGTGGGTTAAATGCTATTCTGAGGACAGAGAACTTGTCTTTTAAATTGTAGGTCACTTAGTGAGAGTTTATCTAGTATTTATAAGGTGGCCAGTCCGGAGCTATGAAGCAGCAAGCAGGCTTCATGCCTTGCCTAATGCATGCTTACAGTCAGAAAAATTCAGTTCAGCAGACTTTTCTTGCAGGGAGAAGTAACCCTCATTTCTCCATCTGTTTCCCCAGGACATCACCATGGAGCTCTAGATGTATCCTGGGCATATCCTAAGACTAGATGGATAGAGGTAGCTGTTCTCTATTCTCCCCAGACAGTAGAACATAAGTCTCTGAACTCAGTCATTGATGCCTGCATATACTGCCTACCTGCAGCCATCCTCTGATATTATCCTTGTCCAGAGTAGCTCCACATTGGTAGCTAAATCTTCTTAACACATTTCCCTATTCCTCTCTTTTGCTTTGTTTTCTCTTCTTGTCATCCAGAGGTGGTTGAGATCAACCCATGAGTGTTTCTTGAGGTGGGGGAGGTAGCCAAGAGAGTTTAGGAAAGCCTTGAAGGCACATGTAGCTATTATTTTTAGTATTAAAACAATGAGGTAGAGATAAAGCCAGGAGTAGAAGACAGACTTGATACTTTTAGAAGTCCTGGGACTTAATAGCAGTACTGAAGACATTGATCCAAGTCAGGCCTGGATGTCAGTGATGGCCAGAGATAGCTGAAGGTTTCTTGTGTCTGTTTACCTCCTTTCATAGTGTCCCATCTCCTTCATCTACTCAGTATTCTGATTGCTTCTCCAGGCTGTTTTTTGGCTCTGGCCTTGTTTGGCTGTACTTGGGGTATTATTGGAGAGAATCATAATTAGTAAAGGCTCTGAGAACTGCTAAAGGGAAAATGCCAAAGGGCTAGCAAAAGGGTGGATTCAGGAGCTAAAGCTCAGGCTCTGTCATAAATTGGTCCATGTGCCTTTGTCCTCAGCATTATAGAAGGTCACCAGGAAGCTGAAAGGAAAGACAGAAAGACATTCAAGTCTTCTGTCATTCATAGTTTTGCTTCCTTTAGGAAACTGTCTCCTGGATCTATGTTAGATGTTCCTTCTGTAAGCTATATCCTTCTCTATCATCTTCCATTGTGTTCCTCAGAGTATTTGTCTTCTAATCATTTATATATCATGCAGTCAGGAATATTATTATTCCTTGAGCCCCAACATTATGCTTATCATATAGTACAGTTTATGCTCAATATCTGTTAGTGGATTAAAAAGGGATGAACAAACCATAGACAGTATAAGTTTTGCTCCTGTGGGAAGAAGCTGCCGGCTGTGGCAAACAAGTCAGGATGCAGATATTTATGGGATGGTTTTGATGCTACCCACCAAAGCAATCAACTATGGGAAAGGGCACCCAGGTGAGGAAGCTTAGGGTCAGCCAGATCCCAGACCCATAACTTCCCTTAGCTATAGTCATAGCCAGAAGGTGGCCAATCTTGGCAGATGAGCCAGGAAGAAGAAATGACACTTAAAAACCTTTTGTGAGTGTGCAAATATCTGGTGTGTGAGAAGAAGGATACTGTGGATACTTTCTCTTTGGCCTGCTTTGGAGGTTAGTGGATAGAGTTCATTTTTATTATTAAGAAACTTAGAGCAGTGAGCCTGCCCATTAGGAAGAGAAGAGTGGCTGGCTACGAGGTTCACACTGGGAGCCTCTTTCCCTGGAAAGCAGCAGGAAGTTCAGACATTTTGATCTCTATTTATCGTGTTACAGTATGTGTGCATGTGTGCACGTGCAGATGTCTGTGTTTGTCTTAGAATGAACATGCAGTCAGATGGCCCAGGTGCGTGTGACATCTCTTACCCATGCAGGCTCATGAACTAATCTTTCTGGCAGTCCAAATGTTTGGGTTTTCAGTTCATGCATAAAGTGGTCACATAGGTAGTAATCTCATAGGCTCACTGAAAGGACAAACTTAGTGCTGGATGACAGTAAAAAGTACACCAGCTAGTGATTTCTAGTAATTGTGCAGGTTTAACTTAATGGGAAGGGGCAATTCCTGCTGTGGTGGGTACTGTGTCTTGTTCTCTGTAGCTCTTTCTTACGATGAAATCAGCTCTCAGACCCTTGTTGGCTTATCTGTAAACAGAAAAATAATATTATAAAAGTAAACAAGAGTGGGAAATTGCATTTGTATAATTTGAAAATGGTTTATTTTTTAAAAAAGAATTCAAGTCATTTGTTTTTATTCAAGGCATTTCCTTTTGATTTGAGTGGATTATTGCTTTCTCGTTAATTACGTTTTGCTTTAGAGTTTCTCCTGATCACTTTAAGACCAGATTCCATCCTTTTGTTGATATAACCACTGACCTTATTAAAAGTTGGTACAGATAACTCATGATTTTTAAGTTAAGAGCGATGCTAACACAAACATGGAAAGCTGGTCACCACATGGAGGCTGGGACAAAGAAATGCTCCATACTTGGTTAACATGGCCCAGTTCTGATATGCCCTATCAAACTCATTTACAGCCTCCCTGGGAAATGCTGAGGGGTTGTGAGTTTGTGTACAGCTTTGTATGGAGTGTTGCATTTTAAGCAAAAATTCCAATTTTGATTCAGACCAGTTTTTGTTTTTGTCTTTATTTTTATTTTTTATTTTTGAGAGGACAGTCTCTGTGTAACAGCCCTGGCTGTGCTGGAACTCACTCTGTAGACCAGGCTGGCCTTGAACTCACAAGGATCCACCTGTCTCTGTTTCCCGAGTGCTGGGATTAAAGGCGTTCACCACCATGCCTGGCCATTACAGACAGCTATGAACTGCCATGTGGGTGCTGGGATTTGAACCTGATCCTCAGTTCAGTTTTTATTGGCTGAGAAATTATATGATACACCCAAAGTATTTCTGTGGATTACGGTGGTAAGTGCCATTATATTTTACCCACTACCAACTAGCCATTTAGAACCTAAGGTCAAGATTGAGGAATGCAGGCTGACATGTTACATATGATCCTGCATTTTGTTTATAGCGGAGCCATCTCTGAAGTTGAAGTTCTCCATGATTACTTAATAGGGGGAGGAGGGTGGACGAGGGGAGGAACCCTCAACACTTAAGTGTCCTCTCATGTATTGGGTGCCTCAGACTTTCCATTCCTTTAGTATATGCATGATGGAGAATGCTTTGATGGTAGAAGTCAAAAGTGACCTACAAGCTGCGGCATTCAGTTTAGTGACTTTAATTACTATTATTTAGTGATAACCACAGCCAGATTATCTAATATGTCTCTCTTACCCGAGAACACCTGGAATTCTTTTCTCCTGTGTTTATGGAGTTTCATTTCATGAGATAAGATGGATTTTATTTAAAATAGATAAGGATATATTATGGCTTTCAGTTTAGTATTTTTATGGGATTCCCGAGTGTGTGAATGAGTGGGTCTCTGACTCTTGTGCCTTCCTTGGGGCTCCTTTCCTTCTGTTGTTTTGCCTTGTACAACTTTGATGTGATTTTTTTTTAATCTTATGTTTTATTTTGTTATCTCTTAGAAGCCTGTTCTTGTCTAGTGAGAGACAGAAAGGGAGTTGATCCAGATAGCAGGGGAGGTGGAAAGGGAACTGGGAGGAGTAGAGGGAGGGGAAACTGTGGTCAGGTTATATGGTATGAGAAAAGAATCTATTTTCAATAAATGGGAAAAGAAATAAAATAAAAAAAGCAAAATAGATGAGTTTATAAAACTTCAGTTTCATACTTAAGGCATAGTGGTTTAGAGATGAGACCAGGGGTGTGCTTAGAGCAGAATGGCTTTTAAAAACATTTATTAGTGTCTAACAACTGTAGAAAATGATAGATTGTATTATGACATATTCATCATGATCATATTTATGCCCCGTTGCCCTTACTTTTCCCCCCTTCCCTTTCTACAACCCCTTCTTTTGCAGTAGTATCCCAAAAGACTTTCATTTCTATCATGTTGGCCTGCTTTTAAGTAGTAACAGATGAAATTCTTTTTGACACTGGATGGGGATTGATAACTCTCCTTTGAAATGTAATTGTTTACTTGTCTGCCATTGTCCTAATTAATCTGTTTGCAGTTGACTCTCTGTATTCATGGTTTTACACTTGTCCATTCAACCAACCGCTGATTGAAAGTATTCAGAGAAAAATTGCATCTATATTGGCCACAAGTAAACTTTTTCTTGTCATTGTTGTCTAAATGATATAGTAACTATGATTTGCATAGTATTTACATTGTGCTAGGCATGACAAGTCATCTAAAGGTGATTTACAGAGGATGTTTCTAGGTTACATGTAATCCTCACCCTGTTTGGTATAAGGAACTTCAGCCTGCACCAATTTCAGTGTCTTTCAAGATAGAAGCATAGGCTGTATCTTTACTCTGAAAAGGTCTCCAATAGCTCAGGATATAACTATGTGAATTGCTAAGTGGGATTTCATCAAAATAAGAGAAGCTTCTGCAGAGCAAAGGAAACAAAGAGAGCCAGTTTATAGAGTGGAAGAGATGTTTTGTTGGCTTTTAATCTCAGGGAGATTAATACCCAACACATACGAAGAACTCAAAAGAAAGAGAGAAGGGGGAAATAAAAGAAACACCCAGAGATCTACCAAAAAGATGTTTGCCCCATAGAGACTTGGATGAATAAATGCTGTACAGTTAGTTAATAGGGGTACATATTAACACTGTTAAGGAAAACAATGAATGTTGGCAAGGATGTTCAGGATAAAAAAAAAAAAAACATTTATATATTGTTGGTGGGAATGTGAATTAGTCCAGCTACCATGGAAGTGAGCATGGAGGTTTCTCAGAAAACTGACCTCAAATCATCAGATGGTCCAGGCCTACACTCCTGGGTGTAGCTGGATCACACTCAGGGGAAACAAAGCAGTGTACTCTAGGGATACCAGCTTAGCCATGTTCATTAATGCACCGTTCATGGTAACAAAGCTGTACAATCAGACCAAATGCCCATCAGTGGGTGAGTAGAAAAAGCAAATGTAGTAGATATACACAGCTGAGAATTATTCAGCAGAAAAGATAAATGAGGTCATGTGATTTTTAGGGAAACAGATGGAGCAGGAGATCACATTAAGCACAATATGGCAGACTTAAAAATGACAAATATCACTGGACATGACGACGCACGCCTGAAATCCCAGCACTCTGGAGGCAGAGGCAGGTGGATCTCTCTCTGTGAGCTCAAGGCCAGCTTGGTCTACAAAGAGAGTTCCAGGACAACCAGGGATATTACACAGAGAAACCCTGTCTTGAGAAAACAAGCAAACAAACAAAAACCCCACAAGATCAAAAAAGGGTAAATATCACATCTTTTACCTCATATATTGATTGAATCTAGGAGCAATGGAGGGCGTGAAAGTAACAGGGGGACTGCTGTTATGTGAGAGGTCAGGGATTCAGGAGGAGGAGTATTTGAGAGGCGAGAGGGGATTAAAGGGTGAATATGATCAAAGTACAACATGTACATGTATGAAAATATAACAGAACTCATTATTTGATACAATTTATATACACAAATGATTATTTTTGTGTGTGTGTTCCAAATTGGAGAAGTTCTAGAACTGATCCTCTGTGGGTACCTCTTAACAGTTGCATTTCCTTCTGAAAATGTAATTATCCTGCTGGTCTGCATTTTCTCGGTGTGCAAAGGGAACATTTAAGTACTGTTCCTTCAGTCCTTCCATCCTCTCATTTATGTCCAGTTTTTCATTTTCAGGTGACTAAATCATGGATATCTCATAATAGAGCCACCTTTACAAGCTAGCAGAATGAGTTGCATCACTTTCTAACTGGTCAGTAACTTGAGTGACTGTGCCCTGTAGACTTGTTTTTCTTCCCTTCCCTTTGATTTTACCCACTTTGGGTTCTTGGCACAAGTCAGCCAATCTGGAATGTACCTCACATGTCACTGGGTAATCTGCTCACCTGCTTAATGCCATCCATCACTGTCGAATTCATCTTCCTAATGTGTTTGGCTCTTCCCTTCTTTTATTTGGAGCACAGTTATGGGTCTTGAATTGTTGCTAAGTCTGTATTGGCTTCTCTAGCTGGTGTTTGAGACTGCTCACACTGTGGCTAAGACCACCATTCATTCATTGAAAAATATGCTTCAGAGCATGGTAACAGGTTTCTAGGAACATGGCGGCCAACAAAACAAAAAGTGCTTCTGGTATCATGCCTCTGGTAGTCTAATGAGGAAGGCTGATGGTTAATTACCATGTGAGGAAATCAATGGCTTCCTGACAGAGCAAGCAAACTGAACTCCAGAGGATGCTCAGGGGTATAAGAAAAATTTAACTAAGTGGTAAGGTTTGGGGAGGAGAGGGAGTTTCATATATGAGGAAGTAAAATGAGGGGTAGGATAGAGTCTGGGGAAAATGGGCCCCGAAAGTCTGAGGAAGGTTGTATACCTGCTTCCCTGGGGACTGAGAAACTGTAAAAGATGTGATGTGACCAGATCTGAGCTTTAAAGTCACTTCAGGGATAGAAAGCAGGAGGCAGGGCTCTGCTCGTGTAAAGGCCCATCAGGAAGACCGTACAGAAGTCCAGACGAGAGATGAGCCCGTTGTTTGTGTGAGTACACAGGGAAGGGGAGAGGGGCACATTTGTGAGGAGTTTGGTTGTGGGCTGGACTGGACTTGATGGCAGTTTGAAACTGTGAGTTGGGGTGTAACAGAATGATCGCAAAGTGATGGTGACCTTCTCCAAGCAAGGAAGACTGGATATGAGGAGACAAGTTGTGTTTCACGATCATTAAATAAGTGTTTTAATAAGCAATTGAACTGAGATGAAGGGTCATGTGCGGCTTCTGGAACCCACATGGCAAGCTGCTGTGTGAATTTGTGTGTGTGTCCCTTAGACAACGTCTCTCTTCTTCATTTTCCCTCTTTCTTGAGTCAGGATCTCATTATCGCTGTGTATCCCAGGCTGCCTTTCAACTCCTGCTTTTGTTGTTGACGGTGGGGATCACCATCATATGCCACTGGACCCCGCCCCTTAGTCTCTTTATCTGTGAAGTGGGGATAGCAGTTAAAGTTCCTGGAGATCCAAAGGAGCTTAGCATATATAAAGAATGTGAATGGTGTCTGGCATACAGTGTTACACAGACATTATATTTACAAAGCTCAAAAAGGTCTGCGCTGTTCAAATAAACTTGGGGCTTATTAATACATGCTAAGTGAAGCCACATGTAGGGCCAAAGGTTGATTTGAGTGTGTGTATAAAGTGAAGGGCAGGGGAGAGAGAGCTCAAGTCCGGTTATTGGAGACTCAAAGAATGACTTGGAGAAGAAGAGCAAGCCACGATACATGAGGCTGAGTGGGGCAGAGAAGGAGAGGAAAGGGAAGTTCAGAAGCAAAGAGAAGGGCGTGTTTACAGCTGAGCCACTGGGAATGCTAAGGCTGAACAGTGCCCACTGGATCTGATAGTTCATTGAAAACTTTTCTAAGGTTTAGATGGTACAGCAGAAAAGGAGGCCTACTTGAAACATAAAAGGAAATCAGGGACATTTGGCGGAACATTACTTGAGAAGTTTAGCCTTTTAGAGAAGGTCATTTTAGCTAGGAGTATGGGGCTCCCTCCTGGTCACATATCGGCCAGTCTATAAAGACCAGGCCTAGGAGAGTCTAAATTCCCTTCTTCTTGTAGAGGACCAAGCCATCCTTCTTTGGTTGTGATCTTCCCTTCAGCATCCTGGCCAAGTTCTGGCAGTGGTGGAAGTGGCCTGTATTGGCTAGGTCAGTGGAGGATTCAGTGCCCTTGACATCAATGGTGGCCAATACAAGTTGCCACCACTTGGGGAAAAAGATGCCACACTAGGGTTGGGGCTATTGGTGAGGCTCTACATGGCAAGTGTGCTGGCCCGTGGCTCAGAGCATAGAGAGGGGACATTGAATCTGAACTCAGATGCTGTGTTAGGAAAGAACAGCTTTCTTGTCTGATAGGGTGTAGAGGAGGCTCCAGGTCAGACTGACCTGTCCGCAAAGGTGTGCTCTTGGGAAAAGGAAACTGGAGAGAGCAGCCAGGTCTGGGCTGAAAATAGATGGTTTATGAGAACACTTTGCTTTTGGAAAAGCTTTCTTGTAATACGTTGTCTGTGAAGGCTGAGCCTTTCACTGTAACATGCTGTGACTTACTAATGATGATTATATGTAGAGGTGAACGACCTTGTATCATCTGTCCATGATTACGGGCCACTAAGGGCTCCCAGGCATGCTGGAAGCATGTGTTATAAGGGCTTGAGGGAGTTGAGCTCAGGTTCTCCTAGTTTTAGTCAATGAACTGCCCTCCTAGCCCTTGAGGGCCATTTTAAATGCAAAGCCAATAACAAAGAGCACCAAAAATCCAAATCATGAGCTCCAAATATACTGCAAAAAAGATCCTTGCTTACAATATAAGTACCGAGACAGGCAGAGTTTGCTCTTGTTTTTAACCTCAACTGGGAAGCTGTATGACAAGCAACTCACATTGTCACCCAGTTTATACACATATATCTTTGAAATGGCCATGGCCTGGATTCAGGGGTTAGGAATAAGTTTTAGTATGTAGATAAAGTCACAAATAGAGACCACACGAGTAATTGCAGGTCTGTAGGTAGTGTGCCTTAGGAACATTCTTTGTTACTTTTAATTTGAATAATCGGGCAGAAGCTAATGATTCAAAATAAGATTTAATAAATCCTTCCTCCACTGTGATTGTATTAACATTATTATCTCGAATGTCAAAAGCTAATTAGTCCAAATGCCTTTGGCTTTTATGTCTAGAACATAACCTAGTGAGGACATGTTTAGAAGACATGGAAAGACGGAAGGAAGGTCTGTTAGGGGCTGGCTCTGTTCAATGGTGTGGTACTCTCATGGTGGCTCTGAGTATCCTGTCCACGACAGAAGAAAAACTGTGGCTCCTGTCTGTTAGGACAGTGCTTTTCTGAAGCACTCCAAGATGTTTCCTTTCACATATTGCTGCCGAGGCATAGGTGGTGTGCCTGTCCATTAACTGGTAAGGGGAGCTAGGTCAACTACAGCCTACTCCCCGAGCCCAGGACTGTACCCTCTTTTTCTGACATACGTGGCTTGTAGAGAAGGTCATTTAGAGTGAAACTGGGACTTTGGCAGTGGAGGAAGGCGCTGAGTTTGGATAACTAGCCAATAGCCTCTACTGTGTTTCCCAAGCACAGAGCTTGTGGTAATGGATGGAGAAAGCTTTGAAAACCAATGGTGGAGGGGCTGGGGTGACAGGTGGGGTTGAGTGGATTCTCCTTGCCAGCACGAGGGCCTGAGCTTGATCCTCAGTTATAAAAAAGCCAGACAGAGTGGCACATGCACATTGTATGTATGCACATGTGCGAGCGCCATCACACACACACACACACACACACACACACACACACACACACACACAC
>CAJQZJ010030232.1:4492-28090 GCA_907164525.1 Lophiomys imhausi | reverse complement strand
TGTGTGTATGAGAAGGTGTGTGTATGCATGAATGTATGTATGAGAATGTGTATGTGTGTGTGTGCATGGTGTAGTGTGTGTGTATGTATAAGACTGTGTGTATATACATGGTGTGTGTGTGTGTGTGTATGTATGTATGTGTGTGTGTATCATGTGTATTCATTGTGTTCTTGTAGCTGCTTTAGCTTAACAAGTTGGCCCATGGGCTTTTGGGGATTTTTCTGTCATTACCTTCCATCATGTAGGAGCACAGGATTATAGATGAGCATGATTGCATATGCCTATTTTTATGCTCTGGACATTTGAAGTCATATTATCTTGCTATACAAGCACTTTACCAGTTGATCCATCTCCCAAACTCCCCTAAGAATAATTTTTAAAATTCTATTACTATGAATGTCTGCTCATGATGTGTCTATATGGTTATGCATGTCATGGCATGTGTATGGGGGTCAGAGGATAACTTAGTAGAGTTGGTAGTCTTCTCCTTTTACTGGATTCTAGGGATCAAATTTAGGTCACCAGACTTGAACTGCAAGTAACTTTATCTGCTGGTTCTCCTCATTGGTACCCGGAAGTTATTTTTTTAAATCAGGCTTACATAAATACATACATACATAATGAATTAGGGTCAAATATATTCCATATATGTAGGGAAATGTGACAAGCATTCTTAATAGTAAAAAAAATGCATTTATATTATAAAGTAAGTTATACATGAGTCTACTATCTTTTTCTCAATTAGGAATATATCTAATAATATATATGTTGTAGGAGATTGAATTTTCCCTGCCCTTTTTGTCTAGTGTGTTATTCTTATATTTTTGGTTGTGAGCCTAGCCTTTAACGGCTGAGCCATCTCTCCAGCCCAAGTGTGTTATTCTTACAGTCAATTTTGCTGAATATTTTCAGTACTGGTGACAAATTATATAGGGAAAATATTGTATTAACATCCATAAGTAATAGAATGCATGAAATTAGTAATTGCACATTAATAAAATATTTACCTTTATTCGGCTGCTCCTGCCAGTGCTGTCACTGGCCTCACTTTGAGTCCCAGCTGTGGCATGCATGAGGGCGCCCAGCCTACTGCAGGCCATGGGTGAAGCAGGTGCATGAGCCACCACTGTCCCTTTCCTGGCTCACTGAGGCAGCACTGGTGTCAGCAGCAGCAGCAGCTGAGGTGGCACCGCTGGTCGTTGGGCTTTACCAAGGCCCTAGCTGTGCTGCAGGAGACTGCGTTTGCTGGGAAGTCAAAGATCTATGCCTATGTGAGTATGAACAAATGTTGCGGAATGTGCTCCCCACTTCAGGAAAAAAAGAATTCAGATGCATATCATGAGGTCAAATGCAAAGGGAAACCATTAATTGAAATCTACAGGAACCTAGAAGAAAAGCAGAATGCTGGAAATGTTGTCTGAAGCACCATGAAGTCTGATGAAGATCAAAGATGCCAGGAGAGATCCACTCACACTTTTTCCAAACCCCATATCTGAAGCAGCGGACTTCCAAAAACTCCACTCCTGTCATGTGATTTCTACCAATTCAATGAATGTGGTGGTTGGCAACCAGGTCCTGAAAGAGCTCTTCAAGGGCAAGCAGGCCCCTCGAGAAAAGTCTGAAGAGAAAATACAGTAGAATATAAAACTCACACTTGTCTACCTGGTGTGAAGGAGGTCCAGGAAGAGCAAAGCTGATGTTCAGTCTGAAGAAAGGAAAAAAAAATACATGAGCTCCATAGTGGTTGTATAAGTTTGCACTCCCACTAGCAATTCAGGAGTGTTCCCCTTTCTCCACAACCTTGCCAGCATGTGCTATCATTTGAGTTTTTGATCTTAGCCATTCTGACAGGTGTTAGATGGAATCTCAGAGTTGTTTTGAGTTGCATTTCCCTGATGACTAAGAATGTTGAGCATTTCTTCAGGTGTCTCTCTGCCATTAGAGATTCCTCTTTTGTGAATTCTCAGTATAGCTGTTCCCCATTTTTTGATTGGATTATTTTGTTTCTTGGTGTTTATTTCTTGAGTTCTTTATATGTTTTGGATATTAACCCTCTGTTGGAAGTGGCAATATGTTAGAAAACTTGGAATAGCTCTACCACATGAACCAGCAATACTAATCCTGGATATTCATCCAAAAGATTCCTCACCAAACTACAAGGACATTCCCTCAACTATGTTCACAGCAGCTTTATTTGGAATAGCTAGAAATTGGAAACAACCCAGATGTCCCTGAACCAAAGAATGAATAAAAAAATTTGTGATACATTTACACAATGCAATAATACTCAGCCATGAGAAACAAGGAAATCATGCAATTTGGTGCCAAATGGATGGATCTAGAAAAGCTCATCCTGATTGAGCTAACCCAGACCCAGAAAGATACACATGGCATCTATTCACTTATAACTGGATTTTAGCCATATAGTACAGGATAACTATCCTACAATCAACAAACCCAAAGGCACAGAAACATGTACTTTGTTACCTGATAGTGGGACACTTTGCCCTAGTGAAGCTGCCATGTACGCCTCCAGTACAAGAGGAAGTTCTTAGTCCTCATATGACTGCTGAACTGAGCGGGGCTGAAATGTAAGGTCACCCCACTCCGGAGGAGTCGGATAGGTGGGAGAAGGGGGAGAGGGTGGGAGAGTGGGACTGGGAGGGATGGAGAGAGGGGACTGTGATGGAGATGTAACTTGAAGTAATAAATAAACATAAAAAAATGAGCTGATTTAGAGTGAGAAGGAAGAAGGCATGAAGATTGATGTCATTGATGGCAAAGGCAGGGGTGTAATTGCCACAAACCAGTTTTTCTGGGTAGACTTTATGGTGGAATACCATGTGAACATCACTGAGATCATCAATGCCAAGAAATAGGAGGTTCTGTTCGTAAAAATCTCCTGCCACAAGCTGGTACATGTAGCATCTTCAGTATCTGAGCAAAACCCTACTGCATGGATGCCACTCAACAAATGAATTAGCTGGGAAGACTGATCAATCACAGTAAGTGTGGGAATTGTCCGAGCACACTAAACTACATGGCATAGACAGCACGCCTCACCTCACCCTCATCATGGCTTCTGGAGAAATTGTAGTTGGGGAGGAGCTGCTGTACAGCTATGTTCAATGTATGGAGGCCTCCGTCAAAGTTTACCCTTGGCTGAAGGATGAACCTTGTGGCCTCACTGCCACTGTGCCTCCTTTAAAATACAAATTTCCCTCAAAGGGAAATGATTTTTTCTTTTGCACACACTGTTAGCTAACTACAATTTTTTCTTTTTTAATATTTATTACTTCAGGTTACATCTCCATCACAGTGTCCTCTTTCCACCCCTCCCAGTCCTGCCTTCCCACCCTCTATCCCCTATCCCTTCCATCCCACTCCTCTGGAGTGGAGTGTCCCTACATAACAGTCCCCCGCCCCAGTTCAGAAGTCATATGAGGGCCAAGGAGCCTACAAGGCACCACCACTAGGGCAAAGTGTCTCATTGACAGGTAACAAAGTCTATGTTCCTGTTCCCTTTGGTGCATTGGTTGTAGTATAGTTATTATGTACTATATGGCCAAAATCCTATTATAAATGAATAGATGCCATGTACATCCCTCTGAGCCTGCGTTAGCTCACTCAGGATGAGCTTAGATGCATTTCTATTTAATATTTAAATATCAGTTACAGGTTTCCAAAACAGACCTGAACAGAGGGGTCTTATATTACCAAAACTTTTACATTCTAGTTGTTTTTGTACCTTTTTGCATACAAGTTTGTGCTTTCTGTGCAGTCTAACACTCTGTGTAGGTTTTAGAGAATGGAGTCGAACATGCATTAGGAAGTATGGCTCTTCCCAAGTTGAACGCCATACCCCACATTCAAGGGCAGACAAGGCATGAGGGTGTTTCCACCCTACCACCCCTCATGTATAGCTTAAACAACACATCTCCAAGCTCTTGTTCTCTGTATCTCAAAGCCATAAATGTTCACATATATGATTTTTTTTTTAAAAGAAAAGTTCGTGGAAAGTTCTCTAATTTACTATCAAGGCAGAACCCCTTGTATCCTGTGAAGATACTTCCAGCCCAGAACCCCTGCCAGAATCAGGCATCAGATTTGTTTGGCACTAGGGTCCCTGGCAGCCAGCATGGATGGCTTAGCAACCAGAGAACCAGGATGATACCTCAGTTTTTCCCTGTGATAGCAAGAGATGATGGTTTCCTTCTTCCTCCCTGGGGAGGATTAATCCTCATAATTCACTTTTATTCCATGGTCTGGGGCTCAGGATCCAGGTATGAGAATCTACCCTTGCCCCCAATACTTCCCTCACCCTAGCCTCATGATTGTGCTACCTAAGAAAATCTTCCCCGCACCCCTTGCTAGCCTGGTAAGTGGTCAGACTTGATCAAACCCAGCAGGAGGATGTAGCTGTGAGATAAAAACATCCTAGTTGTACCTGTTTGTCTCATAGTTTTGTATTATACTTGTTTGTGTTTTACGAAAAAGGAAATAAACTTGAAATTTATTTGTCATCATGAAAATAGCCAAAAATTTAAAGCATTTCTTGCCAGTCCCCAAACTCTATTGAAATTAAAATGGATATTTTAGACTCAGATCATAAAAAAGTCAGTAAAATTATTAATGAATTCCATGTGTATAAAATTCTTTTATGTGAAATTGAAAAGGCAACTTTAATGACTTGAAATGTATTCTAGATTTGAAAATTTCCCTTCTGAAATGGGAGATTACTTTACACTACTGAACTTTTATTCAGTTCCTGTGATATATATCACCAGTTATTACTTGATTATGATTAAGGTATTGGCAGGAGCCATAATTCCTTCTAAAACTTTAGGGGAAATTTTCTAGCATTGCCTCCTCAACTTTTAGAGAATAGTCATATTTCTTTTCTATTGGTCCTTGGTGGAAATGTTAACAGCAATGACATTTGACGTCTCATGAAGAGCATATGTAGCCTCAAGGTGACTCATTGCAATTGCTGGGTTTCTTAACTATTTTGCAGTTTTTTAGTCTGTATTGTGGCAGTGATGTGATAAACCACAGTATTAGGGGATTTAAAGAACACATTCACTTATATAGTTTAGATTTTTTTCTCTAAGAAAGAGTATTCTCTCTTAGTCTCTCTTATTTTTAGCATGTCAGTATGAACCAACATAAAGTTTCTTAATTTTTTGTTGTAAATTATTAATATATTTATTTAAGATCCCTTTCAGGTTGGCCCTTTGGCATGTTAATACCATTGTAATCAAATACTCAGATCTTGTTTCTAACAACTAAATTTTATAATACATTTATTAATTTAAAAATATCTTTTTGTATATATATAAATGAACAGAAACTTGTCTTACGAAATATTTCAAAAAAAACTGTTCATTGGTCTTTGGATATTGGCAAAATTGACAAATATTTCAAAAGTGGCATATTCAAATTTACTGCGCTGATTGGAAGTCTGAAACCAGATGAAAAGTATACTATTTCCTTACATTTTTGTCCAAGTAAGTATTTTTATATTTTTTAAAAATATTTTAAAATATTTTTATATGTATTGGTGTTTTTCCTGCATATTTGCATGCATAGCTTGTGTGTGTGTGCACGCCTGGGATCTGCTGAGGCCAGAAGCAGGTGGTGAATCTGCTGGAACTGGTTGTGAGCTGCCATGTAGGGTCTGGGAATTGAACCTGGGTCCTAACTGATGAGTTATTTCTCCAGTGGCTCTGCCAGCCAGCCAGCCAGCCTGCCTGCCTGCCTGCCTTCCTTTGTTCCTTCGTTAGTTCCTTCCTTCCTTCCTGCTTGCCTGCCTTCTTTCCTTCCTTCCTTTCCTTTCTTTTTACTAATTAATTTGTTTTGCATCCAAATAGCAACTTCCCCTCCCTCCTCTCCTCCCAGTCCCTCCCTCTCATCTCACTCCCTACCATCCTCCTGTCCTCCCTTTATCATCAGAAGAGACTCAGAAAAAGGGAGGTCTCCCATGGATTGAATCAACCCTTCTTGGAATATCAAATTGTATTAGGACTAAGAGCATCCTCTCCTATTGTGGCTAGACTAGGCAGCCCAGTTAGGGGAGAGGAATCTAAAGACAAGCAATAGAGTCAGATACAGTTCCTGCTCCACATAAAGACCAAGCTGCAGAACTGTTACATACGTGCAGAGGGTCTAGGTTTGTTCTATGCACACTTGTTGTTTGATGGTTCAGTCTCTGTGGCCCTTATGTTCCCAGGTTAGTTGGTTCCTGAAATCTTTTCTTCAAAGCTGAGAGTTTCACTGAGCACACCCCCTTTTCAATAGTCCATTAAGATTCTTCAGGCAGTTCATGATGTCATTATCATATTCTGTATACCAAAAGGTATACAGCTTTTGTTACAGCATTAATTTTCCCTCATGTAGTAAACATCTCTTCTCCCGTGTAAATATCGCCCCATGTAGTAGACATTAAAATGATTTGCTCCATCTCTAGAAGACACATTCTGTTTTCAATAATGCTTCATTCAGTATTTATTTTTCCCTCAAGCTGAATTGTTCCTGGGTAAACTAATCTGCCCCACTGAGCTGTAACATCATAGTACATTTTAATAATAATAATGCTTACAGTATATACACTTTTGTATGTAAACTAATCTATAGCACTTTTTATCATAGGGGAGCCCATAACATACCTAGCTGATGTTGCTATACGTTTAAATGATAATTTATTTGACTATAGAAGATTAAGTCTGATTGGAGAGATACAATTACCAAAAATATCTTTTGATCCACCATTTATATGTTTTACTCCTGTTCCTTTGAATATCACAGCTGGTGTGGATATCAAAATTTTGCCACAAAACTATTTCAGGTAAATCCTTAATATGAATTTTCTGTATCTTCTTTATGGGCAGTTTTGTTTGTGTCTGTGTTATGTGAAAATTATATGCCACATCTGACTTCTTACAATAGTTGGGAAGCACTATTAAAGCACTTCATTATACATTGACATTAAAAAAAACAAATTAGACATTGTAGTAATTTATTTTCTCGCCGTTTAAAAGGAAATCTGTCTTTGTGGAATAAGAAATAAGCTTAAAATTTCACTGTAAAAGAAACAACAAAAGCTTTGTGACTTTAAATATTTATTTAGTATACCAAACAGCATTTATTGTATTGGAGTTCATATGGGTTAGTAGTCTATGTTGGTTTAGGTGCATCTTTTGTTCAGTACAAGTTTGCATTCCCACTAGCTATGGAGGAGTGTTCCCCTTTCTCCACAACCTCGCCAGCATGTATCAGGCCTTATGTTAAGGTCTTTAATCCATTTGGACTTCAGTTTTGTGCAGGGTGATAAGTATGGGTCTAGTATCATTCTTTTACATGTCAGCATCCAGTTAGACCAGCACCATTTGTTGAAGATGCTGTCCCCTTTCCAATGTATAGTTTTGGCTTCTTTGTCAAAAATTAAGAGACCAGAGGTGGGTGGGTTAGTTTCTGGGTCTTCACTTCGATTCCATTGATCAATTGGTCTGTTTCTATACCAGGACCATGCTGTTTTTATTACTATTGCTCTGTAGTACAGCTTGAAATCTGGGATGGTTATACCTCCAGATGTTTTTTATTGTACAGGATTGATTTAGCTATTCTGGGTTTTTTGTTGTTCCATATGAAGTTGAGAATTACTTTTTCCAGGTCTGTAAAGAACTGTGTTGGTATTTTGATAAGAATTGCATTGAATCTATATATTGCTTTTGGCAGGATGGCCATTTTTATTATGTTGATCCTACCTATCCATGAGCATGGGAGATCTTTCCATCTTCTGATGGCCTCTTTAATTTCTTTCTTCAAGGACTTGAAGTTCTTGTCATACAGGTCTTTCACTTGCTTGGTTAGAGTTACCCCCAGGTATTTTATATTATTTGTGGCTATTGTAAAGTGTGTTGTTTCCCTAATTTCTTTCTCAGCCCATTTATTTTTTGTATAAAGAAGGACTTCTGATTTTTTTGAATTAATTTTGTATCCAGCCACCTTGCTGAAGTTGTTTATCAGCAGTAAGAGTTCTCTGGTGGAATTTTGGGGTCACTTATGTATACTATCATATCATCTGTAAATAGAGATATTTTGACTTCTTCATTCCAATTTGTATCCCCTTGATATCCTTTAGCACTAAATGTGTCCCTGGTGACTGCTGCCATCTTGGATCCCCCTTTGTACGCATTTTTAAATTTATTTATATTTAGCTTGTGGTTTTGACAGTAATATATATATATATTATATATATATTGCAGAAATATATATCAAAGTAAGATTTTGTGTATTTATATTTTTATTTTTTAAATATTTATTTACTACTTCAGGTTACATCTCCATCTCAGTGTCCTCTTTCCACCCCTCCCAGTCCTCCCCTCCCACCCTCTACCCACTATCCCTTCCATCCCACTCCTCTGGAGTGGAGTGTCCCTACATATCAGTCCCCCCACCACAGTTCAGCAGTCATATGAGGACCAAGAGCCTCCTCATACACTGGGGGCCTACAAGGCAGCACCACCAGGGAAAAGTGTCTCATTACATCTGGAAGTGTTGATTTTCTTTATGTATAAGGCTTTGGAAGACTTTTTTTGATGTGTTTGTTTTATATCCTATCTTTAAAGACTGGGAAATATGTCGCCTTCCTTTATAAATATCTCTCTTAGTTAGGTAATAAGAAACCATGACCAAAATCAACTTGGAGGAAAAGGTTAATTTCATCATATAGTCCTTTCATTATATAGGGAAGTCAGAGTGGGAACTCACCCCAAGAACCTGGAGGCAGGAACTGGTGCAGAGACCATGGAAGATTTCTGCTTATTAGCTTGCTCTCTATGAATTGCTCTAACTTCTTTTTTCTTTTTATTTATTTTTCTTTTATATAATACATCCTGACCACAGCTTCCCCTTCCTCTACCCGTCCTAGCTTCCCCTCAGCTTTCCCTCCTTCCACTCTTCCCAATTCCTCCAAATGTCCCCTCTCCCCCAGATCTGCTGCTCCACTATTTCTTTCATAAAAGAGCAGGCTTTTCAGTGACATCAACCTAACAACGCCTAGCAAGATCCAATAAGACTAGATACAAACCCTCATGTCAAGGCTGGACAAGGCAAGCCAGTTGGAAATGGATCTCAAGAGCAGGCAAAAGGGTCAGAGTCACACCCACTCCTTCTGTTAGGAGCCCAACAAAAATACCAAGCTAGACCAACACAACATATATACATACTACCTAACTCATACCCATGCAGGCTTCATGATCACTGCCCCTATGAGCCCTGCTTAGTTGATTCTGTTGGTTATGTTATCCCGGTGTCCTTGACCCTTCTGGCTCCTACAATCCTTCCTCCATGTCTTCTGTGGAGGTTACTTGAGCTCTGCCTAATTTGGCTGTGAGTCTCTGCATTTGTTCCCATCAGCTGTCAGGGTAATCCTCTCTGATGATGATTGGGCTAGGCACCAATCTTGTCTTCTGACAGAAATGGCCTATGATTGGGCAAGGGGTGTCTCTCACCCTTCTTTCTTATATCCATCCAGAAACATGTGCTCTGGGTGGCACTACCTATAATTAGCTGGACACTTCAATATCAGTCATCAATCAAGAGAATGGCTACAGTACAATATTTGCAAGCATTTTCTAGATTAAGATTCCTTTTTTCCCAAGATGAGTTGACATAAAAGCTAGCCACAGTATCCTGGCCTTTTGATAAGTGTGGGCCAGCTCTAATTGCTAAGAGATCACGTGGAGAAAGTGATGGCCAAAATACATGCATTATGCTTTTAAAATACTTATAAAAATGGGATATAGACACAATATAGGAATGATAAAGAAAAAGAGATAGATTATGGAATATGCTCTTATACTTTTGTATATTGATACAAAATTAAGATTATATTTGGCTACATTGGTATTGATTTTTGTATATTGATACTAAGTTAAGATTATTTTTGGCTACATTGGTATTGACCTTTGTGTATTGATACAAATTAAGGTTAACTCTTTTTAGGGTATTGTACCTGTGTAATGCTTCAAAATTCAATGAGAGGTTTTGGCCTTTTGATAGCAACTGTTAAAAACTGTTTACAATAATTAAGAAATGCAAACAAATAGTCATTAAAACATGTCATTTTGTTAGGTAATAGTATAGTTTATCACAGATGTTTTCTAAGTTAACTGGAAATCAAGTTGCCAAGAGACAAGCAACATTTGGTTATACAAATATATAGAGACAGAGAGGTGGTCTTCAAAAACCTCAAGAGATCTGTAGAATATGGCATTCAAAGGAGGTTTCTTAAGATTTTTGATATTGAGACATGTCAGCTTCTCACAGCACCCCCCCCCATTCTACTCCAAGTAGAGGATGAGCATCGAGGAATCTCCATTTGGAGATGGTTGCATTAGTGGCAAGCCTGTAACTGGGCAAGAAAAATCCCTTGCTTCAAATGTAGACAGAATGCTATCTGAAAAGGACAAAACTTGGAAGCAGGTAAGTCAACAGCTTAGCTCTGCCAAGACAGGGTAGGCAAGTCCTTCATAATTCTTGATTTACAAATAATGTCTGTCAGAGATACTGGACCAAGATGTTGAAGACAGAAGCTCTAATATATGGAGAGAAATTCAGGACTGTTCAGGCAACCAGTTGTCTGTCATTTTGGAAGTTTTGGAAGCTGCTGGCCCTGCACTTCCTGTATTTTCAGGTATATTTATCCTTATCAGGTCTCTGATGTGGTTGAAGACTAGATAGTTACAGTCTCACAGCTAACTTTTAAGTTGTTTAGGAATTAAAAATATGTCCTAGGTCTAAGAAGATGTTTTTAAGTTGTTAACACAAGTAAAGATGGAAACTGAGTTAAGTATAGAACTTTAAACTCATTGAAATAGATAGATAATAGAATATTAATATCAGTTGCAAAATACATATGGACTGGACATTGCAAATGTATGCTATACCATAAAATTTTCATAATTATGGCCTAATTATTCTTATTGATTTTATTGTATTTATTGTTATGAGAAAAAAGAGCCTTTTATTGGACTAAAAGGAGGAGCTTTGGGGAGGAAAAAGATACAACTTAAATTAAAAAAAAAAAAGCACATAAGAGGGTGTGACCAGGAGGAGTAGGAGGGAGGGGACTATGATTGAGATGCAACTTGAAGAAATAAATAAATGTTTTTTAAAAAGCAAGTTTAAAGTTCTCCGGTTTTCTTTGTATTGTGGCTTTTTTGTAATCTCCAACATAATTTTTCTCATCTAATATATCTTTACAGATTAAGAGGATGGTTTTGGGACCCAGTTTTTAGGTTTATTTTTATATGATTGTGTAAATATATATGTATATGTATATAGGTATGTGTATATATATATATATATTGAAGATTTCACATACACTCTCTATTTGCAACTTTGTCAAGATTCCATTTTATAAGGAATTCTATTATTTTATGGATAATGTAAATTGGCATTTATTTTGCTCCAAAGTATTCCTACTAGGAAACTGTATTAATATAATAGTTAATCTTTAAACTTTCAACCCTTTAATTAATTTATTGTGATATCAATATAGAAACTACTTGAACTCAAAATATGAGATGATGACTGTGAAAGAAGTTGAGATGATGACACTTAGTTTCTTTGTTATATACATATACTGAAGTCAGCAGCATAAGTGACATATTCAATGACAGTCAATTAGAACTATATTGGTTTATACTGAGTTTATGAATTAATTTCCAATATTTGGCAGTGTATCACATAGGTATAATTATTTCAGGTAAAATCATTTTTCCTGTTTTCATGTATTAGCTGAATGACATTCATAACAATTAAAAGAGAATATGATCCCCATTTAATAGCACTTATTTGCTCTATGTTTACACATGTAAAATAAAATGCAAGGAGCTAATGTTTCAGTATTTATTAGCAACAGAATTATAAGTACTAAATCAATTTTAAAGTGATACCTACATTTTTGATTGGTTAAATAAATTTCATATATTTAATAAACATTTAGTGTATTAAATGTTTTATAAAATGTTTTAGAAACTAGACATTTAGCACACTGAATATTAAAAATGTAATAAAATTTATTTGTGATGTTTGGAGGTGCTTATTAGTATTCATAGTTTCAAAGTTCTTCATGTATGTAATCTATCAACATTATTTAGTATTTATACATGAAATTTACAAATATTAACTGATTGCTTTGGACAAGTCTTTGTTAGAATATTTTGGAGGGAAATAATATTTTTGGGGGGTTTTCTTTTTTTCCTTTATTTTTTATTTCTTCAAGTTACATCTCAATTGCAGTCCCCTCCCTAGTCACCCTCCAGTCCCACCCTCCCACCCTCAACCCCCGATCCTCTTCCCTTTTTCTTTTCTTTTAAGTTTAAGGTATATATTATTTCCCCCTACAGTTTCCCCTTTCAGTCCAACAAATGGCTCTTTCTCTTATAGTAATAAATACAATACAGTACAACAGAGGTAATTAGGCCACAGTTATGAGGGTTATATGGCTTAACGTACATTCCCAATGACCAGTCCATATGTATTTGGTACCTGACTTTAACATTCTACTATCTAAACATCTCCATGAGTTTAAAGGTCTATATCTGACTGAACATTCATACTAACTTGCAACACAATTTTAAAAGTATCTTCTTAGATCTATAACACTCTCTTGACTCTTAAACAACTCAAAATTTAATTATGAGGCTCTATCTATCTGTTCTTCAATCACCTCAGAGACCTGAGAGGGATAAATATATCTGATTTTATAGGAAGTACAGGGTCTGCAGCTTCCCAAACTAAGAAATGACATAGCAGTGGCTGCCAGGACAGTTCCCATTTTCTCTCCATACATTACAGCATTGCTCTTTAGTCATTTGGCCCCACTTCTCTGACAGACATTGATTGTAGAGCAGGGGTTCTGAAGGACTTACCTACCCTGTCTTGGCAGAGCTAGGCTGTCGACTTACCTGCTTCCAGGTTTTGTCCTTTTTGGACAGCATTCTGTCTACAGTTGGAGCAAGCGGCTTTTCCTACCAAGAGATAGGCTTGCAACTAATTCAATCATCTCCCACTGGAGATTCTTTGATGCTCATCTACTGCTTGGAGGAGAATAGGGGATGCAGTCAGGAATTGATATGTCTTGATATAAAAAAATCTAAAGTTACGGAAACATCTTTGAATGCCATATTCTGCAGATCTCTTGAGGTTTTTGAAGAGGCCCTATCTATCTCTTATATTAGGGTAAGCAGATGTTGCTTGTCCCTTAGCAGGTTTATTTCTGATTAGCTTAGCAAGTAACTATAATAGGTTGTCATAGTACCTAACAGAATGAATGGCTTGCATAACCATTAGTTTGCATTTCTTAATTATCCTAAACAGTTCATGACAATTAGTAGTAAAAGGCCGAAACATCACATTTCATTTTTTTTTCTTTACCTCCTAACCCTTCCATTCTATTTCTCTGGGGTGGGGTGTCCTTATATAACAGTCCCTCATCTCAGTTGAGAGGTCGTATGAGGGCCAAGAGCCTCTTCATTCATTGGGGATCTACGAAGCAGTACCATCAGTGAAAAGTGTCTCATTGCCTGGGAGAGAGAACTACTAAACAAACAAGCCAATAAGCAGACAATAGATAAAAAAGACTAAAAAATAGAAAAAATAAAACTAATATATAAAAAATAAAAATTAATAATAAGTCTATGTCCAAGTTCCCTTTTGGTGTGTTAGTTGTAGTATTCATACCTTCTACTATATAGCTAAAATCCTACTATAAGTGAATAGATGCCATATGTGTCCTTCTGAGTCTGGGTTAGTTCACTCAGGATGAGCTTTTCTGGTTCCATCCATTTGGCTGCAAATTGCAAAGTTTCATTTTTCCTGATAGCTGAATAATATTCCATTGTGTAGATGTACCACAGTTTTTCACCCATTCTTCGGGTGAGGGACATCTGGGTTGTTTCCAGTTTCTAGCTATTACAAATAAGGCAGCTATAAACATAGATGAGGAAACTTCCTTATGATTCCATGAAGAGGCATTTGGGTGTACACCCAGAAGTGGTATGGCTGGGTCCTGAGGCAGAGCTATTCCAAGTTTTCTAAGATATTGCCAGACTGACCTCCATAGTGATTGCACAAGCCTGCATTCCAACCAGCAATGGAGAAGGGTACGCCTTTCTCCAAACCCTTGCCAGCATGTGCTGTCATTTGAGTTTTTCATCCTAGCCATTCTGACAGGTCTGAGTTGGAATCTCAGAGTCGTCTTGAGTTGCATTTCTCTGACGATTAAGGATGTTGAGCATTTCTTAAAGTGTCTCTCAGCCATTAGGGATTCCTCCTTTGTGAATTCTCTATTTAGCTCTGTCGCCCATTTTTTGATTGGATTATTTGGTTTCTTGGCATTTAGTTTCTTGAGTTCTTGGTAGATTTTGGATATTAGCCCTCTGTCAGATGTGGCGTTGGTGAAGATTTTCTCCCAGTCTGTAGGCTGCCGTTTTGTTCGAATGATAGTGTCCTTTGCCTTACAGAAGCTTTTCAGTTTCATGAGGTCCCATTTATTGATTGTTGATCTCAGGTCCTGAGCTGTTGATGTTCTGTTCAGGAAGTTGTCACCTGTGCCAATGAGTTCGAGGGTTTCTCCCACTTTTTCTTCTAGTATATTTAGTGTGACCGGCCTTATGTTAAGGTATTTGATCCACTTGGACTTAAGTTTTGTACAAGGTGATAAGTATGGGACTAACTTCATTCTTTTACAAATGGACATCCAGTTGGACCAGCACCATATGTTGAAGATGCTGTCCTTCTTCCATTGTACCGTTTTGGCTTCTTTGTCAAAAATTAGGTGGCCATAAGTGTGTGGGTCTGTTTATGGATCTTCAATTCGATTTTATTGATCTTCTGGTCTGTTTCTATACCAATACCATGCTGTTTTTAAAACTATTGCTCTGTAGTACAGCTTGAAATTTGGGATGGTAGTACCTCCAGATGTTTTTTTATTGTACAGGATTGATTTAGCTATTCTGGGCTTTTTGTTGTTCCATATGAAATTGAGACTAGTTCTTTCCAAGTCTATAAAAATTGTGTTGGTATTTTGGTAGGAAGGCCATTTTTATTATGTTGATCCTACCTATCCATGAGCATGGGAGATCTTTCCATCTTCTAAAGGCCTCTTTCATTTCTTTCTTCAAGGGCTTGAAGTTCTTGTTGTACAGGTCCTTTACTTGCTTGGTTAGAGTTACCCCCAGGTATTTTATGTTGTTTGTGGCTATTGTGAAGGGGGTTGTTTCACTTATTTCTTTCTCATCCCATTTGTTTGTTGTATGAAGAAGGGCTTCTGATTTTTTAAATTAATTTTGTATCCAGCCACTTTGCTGAATGTGTTTATCAGCTGTATGAGTTCTCTGGTTGAATTTTTGGGGTTTCTTATGTATACTATCATATCATCTGCAAATAGGCATAATTTGAATTTTTGTTTCCGATGTTTATCCCCTTGAAGTCCTTTAGTTGTCTTATTGCTCTAGCAAGAACTTCAAGTACTATATTGAAGAGATATGGTGAAAGCGGACATCCTTGTCTTGTCCCTGAGTTTAGAGGAAATGCTTCAAGTTTCTCTCCATTTATTTTGATGTTGGCCACTGGCCTGCTGTATATTGCCTTTATTATTTCTAGGTACGGCCCTTGTATGCCCGTTCTCTCCAGAACTTTTAGCATGAAGTGGTGTTGGATTTTGTCAAATGCTTTTTCTGCATCTAGCGAGATTATCATGTGGTTTTTTTTCTTTCATCTTGTTTATATGGTGAATGACGTTGATAGATTTTCGTATGTTGAACCATCCCTGCATCCCTGGGATGAAGCCTACCTGATCATGGTATATGATACTTTTGATGTGTTCTTGAATTCAGTTTGCTAGTATTTTATTAAGTATTTTTGCATCTATGTTCATGAGGGAAATTGGTCTGAAGTTCTCTTTCTTTTTTGGGTCTTTGTGTGGTTTAGGAATCAGGGTGATTGTGGCCTCGTAGAATGAGTTTCGCAATGTTCTTTCAGATTCTATTTGGTGAAAGAGTTCGTAAAGTATTGGTGTTAGCTCCTCTTTGAAGGTCCAGTAGAATTCCATGCTAAAGCCATCTGGCCCTGGTTTTTTTTTTTTTTTTTTTTTTTGGTTGGGATGTTTTTAATGACTGTTTCCATTTCCTTAGGGGTTATAGGGCTGTTTAATCTGTTTATCTGATCTTGATTTAGCTTCCGTAGGTGGAATCTATCAAGAAAATTGTCCATTTCACTTAAGTTTTCAAATTTGGTGGAGTATAGATTTTTAAAGTAGGATCCAAATATTCTCTGGATTTCCTCAATGTCCGTTGTTATTTCACCCTTTTCATTTCTGATTTTGTTGATTTGTGTTTTCTCCCTCTGTCTTTTAGTTAATTTGGCTAAGGGTCTGTCTATTTTGTTGATTTTCTCAAAGAACCAACTCTTGGTTTCATTGATTCATTGTATAGTTCTTTTTGTTTCTATGTTGTTGATTTCAGCCCTAAGTTTGATGATCTCCTGCCTTCTGCTCCTCTTGGGAGTGTTTGCTTCTTTTTTTTCCCAATTCACCCAGTTTAGCTGTTAATTTGCTAATATGAGCTGTCACAATTTTCTTTTTGAAGGCACTTAGTGTTATGAACTTTCCTTGTAGCACAGCTTTCATTGTGTCCTATAGGTTTGGATATGTTGTGTCTTCATTTTCGTTGGATTTTAAGAAGTCTTTGATTTCCTTCTTTATTTCTTCCCTGACCCAGTGGTCCTGTAGTAAAGAGTTGTTCAATTTCCATGTGAGTGTAGACTTTCTGTTGATTCTTTTGCTATTGAAGTCCAGCTTTATTACATGGTGGTCTGATAAGATACAAGGGGTTATTTCAATTTTCTTGTATCTGTTGAGGCTATCTTTGTGTCCAACTATATGGTCAATTTTGGAGAAGGTTCTGTGAGGTGCTGAGAAGAAGGTGTATTCTTTTGGGTTTGGGTGAAACGTTCTGTAGATATTTGTGAGGTCCATTTGGTTCATGATCTCTGTTAGACTCATTATTTCTCTGTTTGGCTTCTGTCTTGATCTGTCCATAGTTGTGAGGGGCGTGTTGAAGTCTTCCACTATTAAAGTGTTTCGATCGATGTGCGATTTAAGTTTTAAAAGCGTTTCTTTTATAAATGTAGGTGCCTTTGTATTTGGGGCATAGATGTTCAATATTGAGATGACCTCTTGGTGTATATTTCCTTTATTGAGTATGTAATGCCCTTCTCTGTCTTTTTTTATTAACTTCAATTGGAAGTCTATTTTGTTTGATATTAGGGTGGCTACTCCAGCTTCTTTCCTGGGTCCATTTGCTTGGAAGACCTTTTCCCATCCCTTTACTCTGAGGTAGTGTTTATCTTCAATAGTGAGATGTGTTTCTTGTATACAGCAAAAAGATGGGTCTTGTTTACGGATCCAGTCTGTAAGTCTGTGTCTTTTTATTGGCGAGTTGAGTCCATTGATGTTGATGGATATTAGTGACCAGCGGTTATTTCCCATTATTTTGGTACAGCTGGCTGTCTTGTGTTTCTCTATTGTTTAGTTGCTGTGGAGGTTTCTATTTCCTCTGTTTTCTTGGGTGTAGTTATCTTTTCTGTGTTGGAATTTTCCTTCTAGAATCTACTGTAGGGCTGGGTTGGTGAGGAGGTATTGTTTGAATTTGATTTTGTCATGGAATATCTTGTTTTCTCCTTCTATGTTGATAGAGAGTTTTGCTGGATATAATAGTCTGACTGGGCACCTATGTTCTCTCAGGGCTTGTAGGACATCTGTCCAGGCCATTCTAGCTTTTAAAGTTTCTGAGGAGAAGTCAGGTGTGATTCTGATGGGTCTGCCATTGTATGTGACTTGGCCTTTTTCTCTTACAGCTTTTAATATCCTTTCTTTGTTCTCTACATTTGGAGTTTCTATTATTATGTGGTGAGAAGAGTTTCTTTTCTGATCTAATCTGTTTGGTGTTTTGTAAGCCTCTTGGATTTTTACTGGCATCTCTTTCTTTAGGTTTGGGAAGTTTTCTTCTATGATTTTGTTGAAGATATTTCCTGGACCATGGAGTCAGGAGTCTTCTCTTTCCTCTATGCCTATAATTGTTAGGTTCTGTCTTTTCATTGAGTCCTTGATTTCTTGGATGTTGTGGGTGAGAGATTTTTTGCCTTCTCATTTTCTTTGGATGTTGTACTGATTTCTTCCATCGAATCTTCCATGCCTGAGATCCTGTCTTCCATCTCTTGCATCCTATTTTTCATACTCACATCCATAGTTCCTGTTCTCTTCTATTGATTCTCCATTTCCTCTTTTAACTCTGACTGTGTTTTCTTTATTGTTTCCATTTCTATTTTCATGTCTTGAATGGTAGTGTTCGTTTTGTACATTTCCTTCTCCAGTTTGCTTGTTTTTGTCTGGAGATCTTTCATTGCTTTATCCTTTTCCTGTTCAAGCTGGGTCACCTTGGCTTGGAGCTCTTTAATGGTGTTATTCATTGTTTTGACTTGTAGAATTGTGGCTTCTTTGAATTCCTTCGTAGTTTTAAGTTCTTCTTGAAGGGACTTTATCACTTTCCATAATGTAGAATTGTCATCGTTTTTATGTGTTTCAGTTGTGGTGAGGTGATTCGGGCTGGACGGAATAGCATTGCTTTCTTTTGTTGGAGACATTTCACTCTGTTTTTTTTTTTGTTTTGTTTTGTTTTGTTTTGTTTTTGTTTTTGTTTTTTTTTTTCCTCTGGCCTCTGGCCATGTGGAATTTTTTTTTTTTTTTGCTGTCTTCTGGACTTGGGTCCAAAGGGGGCACTGTGGTGTAGGAGTTGCCTTACTCCACCCCTATAAGGTGAGTCATTCAGTCCCGCCTCCCAGGTGGGGACCTAATTAATTCAGGTGGCGGAGCTGTGCACAAGTAAGCTCTGATTCCCCATCAGAAGGGCCCTTACAAGTACAAAAGTTTGATATAGGACAGTTTCAAATATCTCACAGTTTGCCCGGGGTTGGTTCCTGTAGGGGGTAAATCTGCAGTTCAGATCCAATAGCCTTGCTTGTCCCAAGGCTTGGAAGCTGGCCAGTGACATCACAGACTGGGATCTGAAGGCGCTTTGCAATGGAGCTACTTCACTTCCAAGTGTCGCAACCTTTCCCAGATAATTGGATCATCTGTGTGAGACCTGGGAGTGCCCAGCAGGATGGGGATTATCTCTGCGTGGTTTCTGAATCTGCCGGCTGGGTATTAGGTTGGAACTTACCAGGGATTTCTCCTTTTGAGGGGATGGGTTATCCCGATTCCCGGGTCCAGAGGCTTCCTAGCGTGTCGGAGAGTTGGAAGGGGCATCCTGCCCAGGCATCTTCCGTGGTCCCTGTGTAGCTGGGTGAGATTTAGAAGGGGTCGTGCCCTTTGTACAGCGTCCTTCAACACTTGCCGCCTTATGACTATTCACCCTGAAATCAAAATATGTCCACGCTGGCCACTGCCATCTTGGATCCCTGGAGGGAAATAATTTTATGTGATGGTTATATTTAAAAAGAACATTGCCTGTAGTCTGATATTTTATTTCTCTTAACCCTCACAGAACAAAATGGACAGACAAAATAGAAGATGGCAATATATGTTTAAAAATTAAAAATGCTATTGTATATAATTGGTATTTATGAAAATAAATACACATTTAATTCAAATTAGTTGCTTGTATTGTGAGCAGAAATATGTTTTCCTTTTATTTTAAACAGTAATTCAACTCTGCAGTTCAAGATTCCTACTGCAAAGCTTCTTGATGATGTTGAGATTCACCCACTTACTGTGACATTTCCAAAAGGCAGAGTTATAACAGGCACTGATACTGGAATTAATGATGAGCTACCATGTCATCTTAGTTTCAATTCATCTAAACCTGTTTCCTTTTTTGCCAATCTTCTTTTTTGTGATGACAGAAATAATTGGTAAGATATTCAAATGTGGATACTTTTGTACTTGACATTGAAGGCTTCTAGCTTTATATTCTATACTTTTTGAAAATGGCAGAAGAAATGGCATCTAATATAATTATTTTTGGACATACAATTCTTAACATTCCAAATATAAATTTGATATTATGATAAATAGCAAAATAATGAGTTATATGCATTTATAGTGTTATAATTTTGATAACTAATTTTGAGATGCATTTTCTTCATATATAAATAGAAAGCTTATGTGAGCAATAGTTTTACAAGTAGTAAAGAAGAACATGAAGTGTGAAAGCACAACTAGATTCTTTTATTGGTGATAGCTTTGGTGCTTTGGCTCGGGGGCTTGTTGAACAGCAGAGCCCAGGGGGTAAGCATTAAGGACAACAGAGACATGATACAGGGATTTTTGTTACACATAACATTTTACTGAGAGGAGCTATATCATATATATTTTTTTCCAAAATTTAAGAAACATAATCTATTTTCTTTCTTTATTGCTGTATTTACTGCTGTATAAAGATATCTTCTGAGGATAGTTCTCAGGTTGAAAATATAGCTCAGTGGTAGGTGTGAGGACCTAAGATCAAATACCCACAATGGGCTGGGAGAGGAAGATGAAGAGAGATAAGAAGGAAGATTCTCTTAACAAGATGAAATTTAAAAAAAAAAGTATACTTAAAGATGATCAGGTTAGAAAGACAGCCTGGGATATTCTCTTGGGATGGAATAGCTGGTATAGGATCCTCAAAATGATTGCTTCCAAAAAGCATGTGTGTCTCAATTGAACTTCTAACCTAGGTGCTTTGTAATCCAGAATTGATTATAGATACATAGTTCTTTTAGCCAAAGCTTAAAGTTCAGGTAGAAATTCCACAGGGAGTAAATACAAAACATATTGAAAGATTATAATTAGGTATGGAGTAAGTCAGAACACTGAGGTTATCTATCCATTTTAAATCCCACAAATAATTTAATTTAATTTTTCATGTTTTGAAATTTTCATACATGGGTACTGTATTTATATCATTTCCACCCCTCCTCCTACCACTTTGAATTTGCCTCTAGTGACCCACTCATACTTTTAAATCCATGACCTCTTCTTTAATTACTATTGTTACTTACATAAAAAATCACACACATATACGTATGTCCACTCTACCCACTGAGAAAATTTAGAGATTAATTTGTGTTTATGTTTTCAAGGTTAGCATTTAGGATTTGGTAATCTGTCTGTGGGCTTGTCCTTGAAGATTGATTTTCCCTCTCTCAGCAGCCATTAATTAATTGCCGCTAGCTCTTTGTCTAGCGGTAGGGGCGGGTGACATTTCTGCTGACTATATTGGATGTGAACTGCTGGTGTCATAGTGCAGGTGTGATTAAGCAAGCATATTTTAGAAATTTCATGGGTGCAGCTTCCCTGTCATATATAGAAGACACTATCTCACAAAAGAACTCTGATGCTTTCATTATTGCAGTCTCTTTTGCTACCTATTTTATGATGTCTCTTCAACTATAAGTATGAAGGGTTGCACTGTTGATATGTCAGTTTGCATTGGGCACCACATAGTTGGGTATTCTCTGGATTTCAGTAATGGACTTTGCTTCAATGAGAAGTATTTTTTAATTTATTTTTTATGTTTATTTATTACTTCATGTTACATCTCCATCACAGTGTCCTCTTTCAACCCCTCCCAGTCCCGCCCTCCCACCCTCTATGCCTTCTCCCTTCCATCACACTCCTCTGGAGTGTAGTGTCCCTACATAACAGTCCCCCGCCCCAGTTCAGCAGTCATATGAGGACCAAGACCCTCATACACTGGGGCCTACAAGGCAGCACCACTAGGGAAAAGTGTCCAATTAACAGGTAACAAAGTCTATGTTCCTGTTCCCTTTGGTGCATTGGTTGTAGTATAGTTATCCTGTACTGTATAGCTAAAATCCGATTATAAGTGAGTAATTGCCATGTGCATCCTTCTGAGTTTGGGTTAGCTCACTCAGGATGAGCTTCTCTAGTTCCATCCATTTGGCTGCAAATTGCAGGATTTCATTGTTTCTGATGGCTGAGTAGTATTCCATTGATTTTTTTGAATTAATTTTGTGTCAGACACCTTGCTGGAGGTGTTTATTAGCTGTAAGAGTTCTCTGGTGGAATTTTTGGGTCACTTATATATACTATCATATAGTATGCAAATAGGGATAATTTGACTTCTTCATTTGCAATTTGTATTCCCTTGATCTCCTTTAGTTGTCTTATTTCTCTAGGAAGAACTTCAAGTACTATACTAAGGAGGTATAGGGAAAGTACGCATCCTTGCCTTGTCCCTGATTTTAGATGAAAGGCTTTAAGTTTCTGTCCATTTGATTTGAGGCTTGCTATTGGTTTAGTTATCCAAACTAACTAACAGGCAGAGGGAAAATATCCAAATCAACAAAATCAGAAATGAAAAGAGAGAAATAACAACAGATATTGAGGAAATCCAAACAATCTTTAGGTCTTATTTCAAAAACCTGTACTCCACAAATTTTGAAAACCTAAGCAAAATGGAAAATTTTCTTGATATATTTCATCGACCAAAGCTAAATCAAGATCAGGTTAATAAATTAAACAGTCCTATAACTGGTAAGGAAATAGAAACAATCATTAAAAATCTCCCATCCAAAAAAAGGCCAGAGCCAGAGGGTTTCAGCAGAGTTCTACCAGACCTTCAAAGAAGAGCCATACCAATACTCTTCAACCTCTTCCACAAAATAGAACCCTGGCAAACTCATTCTATGAGGCCACAGTCATCCTATTTCCAAACCACACAAAGACCCAACAAAGAAAGAGAACTTCAGAACATTTTCTCTCATGAATATAGACACAAAAATACTTAATAAAATACTTGCAAACCGAATCCAAGAACACATCAAAAGTATCATACATCATGATCAAGTAGGCTTCATCCCAGGGATGCAGGGATGTTTCAACATATGAAAATCTATCAACGTCATTCACCATATAAACAAGATGAAAGAAAAAAAAACACATGATAATCTCGCTAGATGCAGAAAAGGCATTTGACAAAATTCAACACCCCTTCATGCTAAAATTTCTGGAGAGAACGGGCATACAAGGGCCGTACCTAGAAATAATAAAGGCATTATACAGCAGGCCAGTGGCCAACATCAAAATAAATGGAGAGAAACTTGAAGCATTTCCTCTAAACTCAGGGACAAGACAAGGGTGTCCACTTTCACCATATCTCTTCAACATAGTACATGAAGTTCTTGCTAGAGCAATAAGACAGCTAAAAGAGATCAAGGGAATTCAAATTGGAAATGAAGAAGTCAAATCATCCCTTTTCTCCCAGGGATTTTTGTACACAGTAAGGTCTGTGAAGAACAGGATCTAAAAAAAAAATTGAATATGAGAAAATGTCAAGAGAGATTAAACACTAAAATATTGACAAATACGCATCAGCTCCAGAAAGTGGTACTGTGGAAATATTTTAAGAGAAATACCTAACATCTGTTAAGGAAAGTCTGAATTAGTCTGTTAATTATATAACTTAATTTGCTTTAAAAATCCATTGTAAACTAATTCCATTTATAGCAGATGATATTGGAACA